>OY776300.1:28959561-29458374 GCA_963675345.1 Trididemnum clinides | reverse complement strand
AGACTAAAATCCAGACGCCCCTTTGTGCCTGCTGCACGGAAGTTACTGCAAGATCTAACTGAATTGGATATTTGTGCAGCTCAATAGACAGACTTTAAATGGAGCACGGAATACTCGGAGTGCTTATCTGATCTCCGTGCTTTCATTCATAGGGCGAGCACTAGGCCAATGGGGTCAATCCGGTTTGCACGATGGTCAATCCGGTACTGGCGACGCCCCAGCTCATTTGGGACCCTCGGCATGCAACCCTCAAAATCACATTTGCTAAATTTTGCCCTTTTGTTGTTTTAAGTTGCGCAGACTTCCTGTAAGTTATTAACTTAATATCATTTGTTTTAAATAGTTGATGTGCTTCAATCGCTTTGTTGTCTTTTTCAAGTCACCAGTAGTAGTAGTACGACTGAGTATTTAGCTACAATTAGCGACATCTGTGGTGACAGTGCTCTACAAGCCCATCTCTTTTTTACGTGCCTGCATACATACGTAGCTTATATATTGTTCATCTGTGTGGAAGCTGTGTTTCAAAAGCAACAAAACTAAGCTTACAAATCTTTTATTCCAAATGAAGTGTAAACCACAACATGTCGCCTTCAAAGTAATCCCGTTGAGAACTAACGCACTCAACTATCCTTCTCTGCCTTGCCTCCATGAATCCCTAAAAGAATTTTTTTGAGATCGTAAGGAGCTCTTTTGTCAAGGGCACTTCTATGTCAAGAAAACTTGTTCCTTTCATGACTCCCTTGAGCTTAAGGAAAAAGGAACCTCCCCAGATCCGGTGACGATGGAGGTTGATCCAGCCCAGCAATGTTGTTTTTGGCAAGGAATCTCCGAATGGTCAAAGCACAGTGCACCGGAGCACCACTGCGATCATTGCACTGCAGACATTAATTTTTTCGACCAGCTATTATCTCTTCTCTCTCATTAACCACATTAAACGTCTCACAACGCTGTGGCATCTCACCCACGCCTCCTTCACCCTCTTCCTTGCCTCCCTCTTTAGATGCCCTTGAGTAGATCCACCAGGCAGCTAGATCTCAAATAAACATTCAAACTGTTTGGTATTAACTTGTTTGCATTAGGTTATTTTGAAAAAGTGACAGCTTTTTTTTAAAGAACATACCAGTGTTTTCTAATTACAGACTTTGATATTAATTGTTAAAATTGTTTAACATTATAGAAACCTTTAATTTAAAAATTTGTTCATTTCCATTTATGTCTAAAGAGCTAAACTGAATTAATTCAAGGTTTCCTTGCAAAAGAAATCTTAGTAGGTGATGTAACAAAACAAATATCAATGCCACAATTCTAATTTGTACACGCAATATAGCACTAGCGAAAAGGTACCGCTAAGATCTTGTAAATAGTTAGATGTAAGTTGTTAAAGGCCGTTCCAATATTTCATGACATCTCTACAGGCGAGGGTAGACGCTAAATCTTCATATTGGCGTTATATGGGAGGAGGGGGAATAGATGATACCGTTATATGACAAACTTGCTATTACACTTGTATTTAAAATAATGGTGAAGCCCAAATGGTAGTCGTTTTAACAATTAAAAAAACGAGCTATTTAGTGTTAGACCTATTTTACGATTTGTAGCGTCCCCTTTCATATTTATGTTTGTGATATGAAGTTCCTTGGCAGTGCTGTTTGCTTTAATTCCACCATAGGGAGAAAAGGGGCCATGCTTTTTTTAAAGTCATATGCCCTATTCCATAGGCGCCTATTTAGCTACCGCAAACAAATACGTTAGAAGAAAAAAGCATGCTTAAAAAACAATTAAATGAATAATTACTTGTTGCATCTTGATACAGCCTAAATTGTTAGAACATTGTTTTTAACGAAAGCACTTTGTCAAGATCTTGCGAAAACACTTTCAAACACATTCCTACTGTCTGCACTGCTTGAGAAAATAAATGCAACAAATTTTGTAATTAATGTCTGATTATGACGTGATTTTATTTCCTAAAATCATGAAATTTCTTGAAATTGGCAAGTTTGACGCTGGCTTATGTTTAAGCCGAAAATTCCTTTTTTCCCTCAAAAATGCAATTTTAAAAATAGTATCTTCAATTGTGATGTCACCATTACGTCGTCAATATCCTTATGACACTCATCTTGATGTGGTGACAAATGATGCCTAGATTAGAGTTTGTATGTCCAGTACGAATAGAAGAGTTAAGCAAATGAGGCCGTCAAATACAATATCGCTTGTTGCGTCGCCAATATTCCTTGAATTTAAAAAAATTCTCTGTTTTGGGAATTATGTCGTTTATATCTCCCGAGAGAGACATCAAAAGTGTTTTTTGCGGTCAATATTTTATAAGAAATTAAGGTAAACCACTTTTACAATGAATTGATAATTAATTATGAAGTCATTATACAGGGTGGGCCGTAAGTCGTGCACCAAGAAATTACGTGGAGTGTGATATGAAACAATGCAAACTTAATGGGTAGAATATCTTTTCCTTTCTTTTGATGTACAGGGTTTTCAAAAAGTCATCATCTATTTTTAAATTGTTATTACATCAAAAATATATTTCCAATAATAATGAAACTTGTACACAATAAACAGTATACATTAAAATTTTGTTTTACTACATCATTTTAATTTTTCCATCTTGTTTTTAGCTTTACCATCATTTTAATTATCCCATTTTGTTTTTTAGGTTCAGGACCGTTTGAAATGTGCACAATGCAAGAACGTGTTAGAATAGTTATTCTTATGGCAAAATACGAATCTGTTACAGCAGTTAAAAGGCAGCTTACAAAAGAAGGATTTCAACATAAACCTACTGATCAAACAATTCGTCTTTTGTACAAGAAGTTTTTGGAGACAGGTTCTGTTGAAGACAAGGTGCGATCAGGGAGACCAAATTCATCAGTAAATCCAGAAATTACACAAAAAGTTGTTGCAATTTTAGAGGATAAAGAAAATTTTTACTCTGTTCCCGCAATTAGTAATATGCTTGATATATCGATTGGCTCTACATTTACTATCCTCCACAAAATGCTGAACTACATTGTTTATCGTGTACAAGTTTCATTATTATCGGAAATACATTTTTGATGTAATAACAATTTAAAAATAGATGATGAATTTTTGAAAACCCTGTATAATAAATATTCTTTCATAGAGTAATTTACCATTGTTTGAATGTATCAGTCATTATATCTGTCAAATTTAATTATAATCAAAGTTTTTTTAGGTATGATGTGCATTTAAAATTATTTTCCTTTAATTTTCAGATATGCCTTTAACAATAAACGAGCGAGTTGAGTTAGTATTTATGATCATTTTGAGCATTTGCGATTGTATCAGCGTGTATAGCGTGTCATCAGTTCCTTAGATAAGCTTGTTTTAAATAAAATAACGTTTATATAATCAAAATTGTCTTAAATGTTTTGGTGCGCGACTTACTGACCACCCTGTAGATTGTAAAAGAGTGAAATTATTTTGAAGTTGGCAAGTCGAGTACTGGCTTTTATTTTAGCACAAAATGGCTTTCTTCCGTCAAAATATTCGATTTTTGAAAAAATTATTTTTGATTGATTGAAAAAACTATTTTTCAAACCTAATGACCAGTGGCGTACGGAGGGAGGCTCCTACCCGCGTGCCCCCTCGGGAATACATTAAATGTTATTTTGAGTCAATATGCTTGAAACAGCAGCAAGCAAATTACCTAATATACAGTAGCTCTGAAAACATTGATCTCCAAAAAAATAGATCTTCGCAGCGATTTTGCATGAACACTGGAAACAACATGGGTTACGAATATCAACTGACCGGAGAAATTTTTGAAATGACATTTTCGCGTTCCCCTCCTTAAAAACTTTCTGCGTACTTCCCTATTTGTGACACTCACACCGGGGTGGTGATCTTACCAAGTTTGATATTTGTACGCCCAGTAGTTTCGTAGGAGTTGAAGAGTACAGCATACACACATAAGTACAAAGCAAAAATTTACTTTTTGGTGTAGATAAAACGTCATCATGACGCTTTTCATAAAAATCACTTGGGGGTGGTGATCAATCGCACCCAGTTTGATATTTGTATGCCCAGTTGTTTAGAATTAGTAAATAAAAACAAAAAAAGAAAGTCTTTGCTTTCTGGTTTAGATAATTTGATAGCTTGTGCTTGTTTCGCTATACCCTTTTCAGTGTTTTATTGATACATGAATTTTACATATGTAGATCTTTTTGTCAGTTTATCGGTTTTCAAAATCTTGTAATAACTGAAACTAGCTAGATACGCTCAGCGTGTTGTTGTTTGATGCATGTTTCATAGTTAATTTACAAACTGCATTTTTGTCTCCTGTTCAATATAGTATCCATATTCTGCAGGTTAGTGTATGCTCGTATATTGACGATTTAGTGAGCAAGATATTGATGAGACAAGGTCTCTCAAACAGAAGTGACGGTGAGTCAAGCGGTGTCGTGTTTCGACACCGCAACGTTGTCTAATCAAATCATAAACATAACAATCAAATTTTCATCTACGTTTAATACAGTAGTACAGAATTAACGTCGATGCATCATCAAAAGATGCATGAGAAATAATTACAAATTGTGATCTTGCATTGAAAAAACAAGAAAGTTTTTGAACCCACAATATTCAAATATGATTACGCGTAGACCAAAAAATATGAAAAAATGCACGCAAAATAAACTGGATTCTAATCCATTTTCTTCATAGAGCCACCACAAGGGTTATTTATTGGGGAGGAATTGCACTTTTTGTGGTATCGAAGTTGTTGTATGCTGCCGGGTCATAAGCTGGGGGTGCGGCGTATTGCTGTTGTACACCTGGGTATTGTTGTGGTGGTGCTGCATAAGGCGGAAGATCAGCTCCTGGATTGGAGATGCCGTATTGAGCTCCCTAAACAATTTTTTGAGTCAACCATTGCGATGAAATCATTCCACTCGTGCTTCACCGGGTTAGAATAGTGAAGCTGCTCACCCAGCACGTCGTAAGAGGCGACTTTTGGGTACCCACCAATGGCAGTCCGCCTTGTTGGTGGTGGGGCTACCAGTCGGCAGTTTGCATCCACGATTGGTTCGAAATGGGCTGCCACTTTTCCCCTGGCCTAATTCAATTAGGTTGATGGCATGAACCTGGATTGCTGTTCGCGCCATACCTCCATCCCAAGGAAGAGGAGGGGTAAACCAACAACAACAACAACATGAAATCATTGTGAGATTTAGCCTCATCAGTAGGCTGATTGCACAATGCATATTTAACACAGATATTTCCAGTAAACAAGGAAAACTGCAATTAAATGCATCTGTGCGACATAAAAATGACGTCACAAACTAAAAGGCTTGATGTGAAAGTAACTGTCAGCAAAGCAGACTATCAAGTATCAAAGGTCAATAATAATAGCTCGTTCAGTGGTCCCCATTTAGGGATCTAAAAAAGAGGTTTTGGGGTCCACAAAAGATGTCAATAAGGTATTTCACGTGTTGGGCTTGTCCTCTCGACGAGTAACAACGAACAGATGTATGTAAACAACAAAAACTTCCGAGATCTATTTTTCTCTAAGTTTTAAACTACTATGGCCAATTGTTGAGTTGGAAGTTGAAGCTTTCGGCAAGTCTTCAAAAGGGTTCATGGTATCGGAAAAATAGGGTACCACTAAATCAGGCGTTAGTTGAGGTCAGATGATACCAGCATTAAATACTATCTTTCCATGTAAATGATTCAGAGTTTGGTTCTCAGATCAATTCCCAAAGTACTCTTACAGCGTCTAATGATACGTGGGTAGTTAGAACACAAATGTTTGACACAGCACCAGTACATGGACAGTTTTGCAGTTCGTCATAGGCTACATTAATAACTGTACAATTTTAGGTGCGAAATTTGCAAATATATGCGCCATAAACCACACTTCACAATAGACCTTTGAAAGATATAAAATGGAATAACAGTATACTTACGCCATTGTTGAAAGTGGGGGGAGGATTTTGTCCCACTTGCATTGTAGGGGTTGCTGTTGTAACATGCACATTTCTGGTGGCAGCCATGTGTTGTCTGGCGCGGGCGCGACGACAGCATGCGATTGCTAGTGACAGAAGGAAGAAAAAACTGAAAATCCCGACCCAGAAATCTGGAAAAGTTGATCATATACCATGACGCTATCATTAGGCAAAAGAAAAGACATTATTTAGTGCTCGATACAGAACAATTAGTGCTCAGTCACAGGGATGTTCCTAAAGTACACAAGTGCGAATTAGAAGATTATATCCTAAATCAGTAGTTTCATAACTATGGGTTGCGAGTCTGTGGTGGATGATGGACGGAATTTCAGTGGGTCGCGAAAGTCATTCAAATTTCAAATTAATGCAAACTTTATTTTTAATAATTCGCTGTCCGCTTGAGTGACAAGGAATGCGTGTGTCTACAAATGTGACGGAATCAGCTCGGAAAATCTCTACACGCGCCTCCCACCCAGTAAATTGAAATTTTTTAAAAAGCTAACTTCACCCTTTACTGTAAAATAACTTACATTGATGTGGATGTCAATACTATTTAGAAAAATGATAAGAAACAAGCGCATCGTCCACACACATCGCATTATATTGAATATCTGTTTTGTTTTCATTTTTTTCCAAGTACTTCGAAGTGCATGTAAAATGATGTGGGTTTTGAAAATTTATCTTTTGAATGTGGTCGTGACTTGAAAGTTTCGGAACCACTGCTCTAAATTATTGCTATGAAAGAACAAGAGGTCATACAAACCTACGTTTTTAACGGTGTGGTATTTTGAGAAAAAAAAACATTTTATATATTCTGAGGCGTGTTTGGCCATTTGAAAATCAATTATAAAAGAAAATTCAAACTAAAAATGTAGAAAAAGCGTAAGCTCTCTTACACCACCATGTGTAAAACGGATTGGAAGTGCAACATAAATAAGAACTTCCATTAGTTCCACAGCAATAAGTGTTGACATCTGAAATCAAAAAAATGATGTTACACATGTAAAAAAAATGTCTCTATTCCGTGGCGCAGCTAGAATTGCCTATATGTAGGGCCAAAGTTTTTTTGAACAACACAGCCCGTGGCGTAGTGGCAATGTCCTCAGGAGCCTGTTTTAACGGGGATATTTTCTCCCAACCCAAGAGAAACGTTTGCGGTTTTTGAACACAAAGTTGAAATTTTTTAAATAACGGATATTATAACAACTTCAAGAATTTCTCGAGCTTGGCGTTAAAATCTTGGATACGTTCGGGAAAATCCTAACATATGACAGCCCTAGCTTAAACAAGTTACCTCGAGATATGTTTCATCACTGTCTAAACCTTGGATTGAATCCCCCAACTCACCAAACAGTAAATTTTTGAGTTGGGTATCACCCTCATCATCCAGTATCCCTTGCAATTAGTTGCTGAATACTGTGTGGCTATGATAGGCGTAAAGTAGGGCGCAACAATCCACAGACCGTTTCTGCACCTCTCACCAAAAAACAATTATTTTTGTTAGCTTTAACGTCGGCTGCTGCAATAGCTATCATAGGTGTAACATTTTTTTCTTAAGGGTTTGACGAAATTGGAAGACCTTTTTTAGAGGTCAGCTCATTAAAAGTGAACATTTTCAGCTCGAAACAAAGTTAAAAGTCAATAATTTTTTATTTGACATCGACTTATCATCAGTAGGTTTTGTTTGGAGATAAATTTTTGGAAAGTGATTATTTTTCTCTAAATCATGAAAGGGGGCTAAAAAAACAATCGCTTTCGAAAAATTTATCTCCAAACAAAACCTACTAATGATAAGTCGATCTCAAAAAAAAATTATTGACTTCAACTTTGTTTCGAGCTGAAAATATTCATTTTTAATGAGCTGACCTCTAAAAAAAGGTCTTCCAATTTCGTCAAACCCTTAAGAAAAAAGTGTTACACCTATGATAGCTATTGCAGCAGCCAAAGTTAAAGCTTTTCATGCATAGATCATTATGTATTCTTTGCTGATTACTGGCTCAGCAAGTGCAATAATTTGTGGTTAACCACCATCTAACACAAATTATTAATTGCCTCCTCAATATTAAATAGAAAAAAAAAGTTTGTTTTGAACACTTCAGCAGACTGTTAGCACTATATTGAGGCAACAGGACTGTGAGACAGCTTATCAACAGTTTATTTCATAGGAAGTATTAAAAGCATAAAGCTCTTGCGTCAAACTCAGGCACGAAGCCCAACTGAACAACTTCGGGCAATATTTCGCGCAATTGTTTGTTGTTTCGTGCGCATAACTAACTGCAATCGAAGGGGAGAGCATGGCATTCTGGCCCTTTGCACCTGCAGCTATGAATGGATTGTAGCGTAAAAATAGATTTCTATTTCAAAGCAAAGTGCATACCATCACAGTACCAGTACTTTCCGTTGTAGTATCCACAGTATTCCGCCTAAAATATAATTCAAATTCATTACAACATTGGTTTAGACTGTGGCAGGTTTAGCTGAGTGCAGAGAAACTTCATTTTTTATCTGCTTATCAAGCTAAAGATTTTAAAAATTTATTTCAGCTTCCTTCAATGTAACAAAACTAACTTTCTACAAACTTCATTACGGATACAGCTACAGCTGGTCAGCTTCACCGATGCTGTAGCATCAATAGAAATGTTCTGCGAAGGTTTTTGAACGGAATAGATGTATATCTGGAGTGCACAATCTGCAGTCGTGAGCGACAACATACGTGCAGCAAATAAGGCGCTGCATGCAATAAGACTCAGGAGCTACATCTCCCAAATGGTAAAAGTTAAAACCCCAATTCGTTTCCCATCAAAACCTGGATCGATTTATTGAGTTATAACAGTAATCTACGCGCTTTCTTTGTATATTCACACAAATGACGTGGTTATTTCGCAGAGTAATAATATTGCAAATAATAAAGGCCCCCTCTTTTAATGCCTCTCCAATATTATTACTCTGTGAAACAACCATGGCATTCGTGTGAACATGCATATAAAGCGCGTAGATTACCTTTACAACTCAACAAAATCGATGTATGATACGGTTATAGTGATCACGTGCTATGTTCATTGAGGTAAGGGTTTTAAATAGATCTCGTTTACTATTAACTCTTCGAGTGGTATATTGCATCTTCGATACGAATGTGATTCCAGTACCAAAGTGATAGCATGCGCCGCGCGCGTGATGTGTACGAAGGAATTTGTGATAGAATGATACTAAATTTTTCATAGTATTGCAAATATGGGGTTTTGGTTTTTGATGATGATAGGACAGGCCCTGCTGATGAGTCCAAAAGAACGAAACGCGTCCAGGGATGGTCTCGTCCGATTATGAGAAAGGGCTTTTATTATTTGCAATTTTATTGCTCTGTGAAATATTCACGGCTTTTGTGTGAACATGCATATAAAGCGCCTAAATTACCTTTATAACTCAATAAAATAATATATGATACGGTTATGGTGATCACGTGCCATGTTCATAGAGGTAAGGGTTTTAAATAGACCTCGCCTGCTATAAACTCTTTGAGTGGTATAATGCTGTCAAAACCTGTTGTCATGGTCAAAACGTTGCTGCAATGATGTAACGTCGTCGAGATTTCAACCGGGGTCTTTAGCGCTGGAACTACTTTACGACTTACGCTCTTTATCTAATGCGCTAGTTACGTCACGAGGCACTGCTCTGACAGTGATGCCCTTCGATTATTTGTTTTTGTTTATTTATCGTAATTGCAACAGCGTCTGCGTTCAGCGATTACCGGCCAATCAGTTTGAGCAAGTCTCAGCTTCTTTCATTTTTGAGAAATGTGTGGGCTAGTGGTCGCGTATATTGAAGCGTAGATTTCGCCAGGTATTCGACTTGGTAATCGTTTGTTGTTTAACTGTATTTGCAGTAAGTGTGTCTGATGTTTACGGGATCAACTTGACCAATAGAATTGTCTGCACTTAACGTAAAATAAATCCACTTTACGTTTCTTTCACCGACGTGAAACTGTTGGTGAGTTTCGGAACACTGCCAATTAAATGATGATGTCGTTAGTAATCACAGCGTTAATACGGTTAGTAGAACTAAGTTTCGTTAATTAGTTCATATCATACCATGTTTTGCTGTTATTTATTTTGTTGCTTTTTAGTAATGCAACGGCGAATTACAATACTGTTGTACGGGCACATCACAAGCCTGGCTTGCCGCTTAACCTCAAACACATATTAAACCAAATCTAGCAAAGTTCAACATATTGACGATTTTTTTGTTAAACCGTAGAGAAATCACCACTCATATTTGCATCTTTAATACAACAACTGGTCCAAGAATTATACTCCTAAACCATAACCTAACCACTCTTAATAACTTAACTGTATTTGCTTGACCATGGGTTAGTTTGCACTTCCCCTAGCTGCGATTATGCCCGGACATAGCAACATACGCGCACCTAGTGATGTTAGGTCATACAAATAGACCTAATGTTACGAAAAGTCGTTAGTGGTATACCAAATATTTGACCGATCATTTCAGAAATTACACAGCAAGTGGCCTCGGTACCCTCTCTTCTACAACTTTGCATTTATGCTACTATACAAGTAATGAAACAAATGGATAAAAGTGTGTGAAAGTATTGCCTGCTTTGAACTTTCAGTTGTGATCAAGTTTATTTGCTAAGTACATGCCGCAAACAAGGCAAGTAAGACGTTGCTATAGACTTTAAAAACTTTGGAAAATATATAGCGCCTGTACGCTACCATTTCTGATGTTTTACAGTTTGATTCATATTAAAAACATGGCACTTTTGATTTTAGAACGACAATTGGCAATGACAAAAAACATTAACTTTCCATTACTGCTCTGAACCTCGCCATTACTAAAGGGGTGTTGTAAGTGCATCGCTTTGGGTTAGTTTGCTCTTTCCCAGGCTGCGTTTATGACAGGACCAAACAACACTCGCGTAGCTAGAGACTTTAGTTTGTACTAATAGGCATACAATTACGAAAAAGTCGTCAGTAGTGGTCCTAATGTTGAATAAGTTATTCTGAAAATACACCTACAAAACACTTTGGCACCCTCTCAAAGTCTTGAAATTATGCTTCCATGCAGTTTACAAAATAAAAAAACAAAACTTTGTGAAATCGTTGGCTGGTTAAATTGTGAACAAGTCCAGTTTATAAGCACGCCTATTCTAAAAATATAACAAACAAGACTTAGCTCGGGTCTCCAGAAACTGCAGGAAAAATATAGCAATTTTGCGCAACCCCTAAAATGATTTTTCGATCAATTTGATTTGGAACAAAAATTGACAATGTCAAAAAACATCTTTTTATTGCTGTTCTTACAAATATCAATTGGGTGAAGCCGGCGAAGCTGTCTGATGAGATATTTTACCTCTACATTAATGATGGGTGCCCTGTAATTGCAAAAATTTAACTGTATGTGCTTCACTTCGGCTTAATTTCTTGTTTCCTAGCTGCGTTTATGCCAAGACGAAGCAACATACCAGCTGACACCAGCGGTATGGCATAGTGGTTAGAGCGTTCGTTTCGCAGTCGGTAGACCTGGGATTCATTTCCTAATTCAAATCATGTCAAAAAATTTTTTTAAATGGTATTTACAGCTTCCGCTTGGCGCTCAGCAAAATAGGGATAGTGTGGAGAACAAGCCGACAAACTTGTTTGTTGTGTCCTTGGGCAAGACAGGTAACAAGATGTCTCTATCTTTATGTGACAAACATGTGGTGGGACCAAGCAGTCTCCCGTCGTGGTGGCCCAAGTCTAACTGAAGACTCGCAAACCGAGCGTGAGCGCTGATGCAGTGTATATACATCTTCCTACATAATGCTCGCAATAAATAGCTCAAACGACGAAGAAGATACCAGCTGACGAAGGCTTTTGTTCATACAAATACCCCTGCAATTGCAAAAAAGTCGTAAGCAGCGCAGCTAATATTTCATAGCTCAATCCTGAAAATCTATATCAATTGCCTTTGATATGCTTTGAAGCACTTGCATAATTTAACTGATAAAAATTTGTTTAGTTTAAAAACGCTTATGCAGAAAACAGGACAAATAAGTCGTTGCCAAGCACTTCAGAAATTGAGAAGACCTGTGTCGGCTATTCGCAAACCCAAAATGTTTTCTTTGCTCGATTCCCTATCAAAAATGGTAGTTTGGTTTCGGAATGAGATTTGGCTATTTGAAAAAAACCATTGACTTTTGTTACTCTTCTCACAGCTATCCATTGAGTGAAGCCAGCTTGGCCGGCTGAACCAATGTTCTCAGCCTCGACATTACTAATGGAGAGACCAGTGGGTGACGCTGCTGAGCCGGTTAGTCTATAAATAAAGGTAATAGTGTTCCTCTTTGTAGATCAAGAATGAATTCACCAGGTACACCTCTATCAGCCAGAAGAATAGCTTTCTCCATCATCTCAAAAATTTTCTCGTAAATGAGCAGGATGAGTAATAATAGTCAGAGCGGTCAACAGCACCCAGATGTGCAGTGTAATCGCTAATTAAGACAGGCTTGTCAATATCTTCTTGGCTTTCATTTCGCAAGCGATGGTGGGGTGGAGTGTCGCCATTGTGCCACGTTCTTAGCATCAAAATCAACCGCTGGTCTTGCCAACCAAGTGCTACCACATTTTATGAATGCCGATACACCTTCATATCTAAATTTTTCAGGTGTAGACGCTTGATTTCAGAAGGAATCCCAACTCTGTTCTTCTGGACAGTGCCAGCAAGGTAAACTCCACTCGGAAGCAATTGTCTTGCTAAAGCAAAGCTGATTTAGAATCTATCAGTGTCTACATGATGTCCACATCCTCCAGCTTTAGCAAGGAGCTTGCCCACTGTAATTCAATTCTTGTTGTAAATGCATATCTGTTTGGGACAAACCTTCTGTTGTTGCCAGTCCAAAATAAGGCTTAAAAGTGGAGACGTACCCAGTTACGGAACCAGAAAGTTCATACACTCGAAGTCCCCATTTAGTGGGGTTTGAGGGTTGTATGTTTTGAATGAAAGATTTAAATGAAATTCTATCTTTAAACAAACGCATTTTCTAAGTAAGTGTCACGCTTTCAAAAAGGGAATATCCCCAACTTCACATAATCTAATATACACAAAATCTATAAAAAAATATTGGCTATAATGTTAACTTGCGGATTTATCATCCCTAGCACGCACGTAGACTTCGTAAAGCCATCGTAGCAAAAAGTCATCTCAGGGATGATGGCGGACAGTAAAGGGTTAAGTTTTGGACAAAAGATACTACAGGGTGTTTCACAATTCTTTCAGTTTTGAAAAGGCTCCTATTTTTTTGTTCTAATTTTTTTCTTCTCGCCTGTTTCAGATTTTGTTACAAATACTTTGTCATTTGATATTTTACCAATAACATTATCTTAAATTAACTATGGTGCATTCCAAAGAACAAAAAATCAAAATCGTTGAATGGTGGTTTGAGACAAAATGTTATACAACAGTTCGCCGTCGTTATGCTCGAGAATTTAATGTGCGTTATGTCAGAGCTCCACAGCAAAAATTTATCCAATACACGGTCCAAAAGTTCATGACTAAAGGATCAGTACTTGACTGCAGAAAGGAGAAAGCTGGTGCGCCAATCACAGCAAGATCTCCGGCAAATGTGGATAGAGTCCGTGCTTCTGTACAGCAGAGTCCAAAAAAGTCCCTCAGGCACAGGAGCCAAGAGCTTGGGATATCAGTTACAAGTCTTCAGCGAATGCTTAGAAAGGACCTGAACAAGTTCCCATACAAAATATTTACATGCCCCAAGCTCACTGACGCAGACAAGCAGAGACGCACCGAAATGTGCAACAGAGTAGCAGAACAAATGGACCGTTTTCAGAATTGGATAGACAGAGTTTGGTTTACTGATGAGGCCCATTTTCACCTGAATGGTGCTGTAAATCACCATAACAATGTGTACTGGGGAGATGAGAGACCTGAAGAGATCGATGAAAGGTACTTGAAAGGCCCAAAGGTAACTGCTCTTTGTGCATTAAATGCAAAGAAAGGGATGCTTGGGCCATACTGGTTTGAGGACAGCAGAGGAAGAACAGTCACAGTGAATGGAGAGCGCTGCAGAGAGGTATTGAATCGAATTGGGGCCCATATTGAAACGTAAACTACAAAAAATTTGCATAGGTAAGCGGCATGCTGATGCATATGCAAAAATAACATAATGTTTCCTACCGAGCTGTTTTGAAGTTTTGATTTTATCTCGTTTACTTTTTGTTTAATAAAATTTTTTAAATCTGAAAGAATTGTGAAACACCCTGTATTTTGTCAACGCAGAGCACTGTTGGGTACTTTCCCGTTCCAGAATTCTAATTCAATCGATTCTGATAACCGTTGCAAGTAGCTTAATTCATAAGCTCTCAGCCTAATAGCAGCTAGCCTCGACAGAATTGTAACAAAAACGAACTCAGTAATGCATAATGATGAAAACTGACAGAAAGACTCACGTAAAATCTTTAAAATATAAATTTTTTGGTAAATGGTTGATTTTCACAGAAGGACCTCGCGTGGACCACTTCAGAATCCGCATGAACCACTTGGTGGTCCATGGACCACCGGTTGCACCCACAGAGATGCAGTGTTAAAGTGGTTTTCCTTTTGCGACAGAAAGAATGTCTTTTGGTGGTAAAAGGCAAGCAACATCACTTAACTGCATATTGTTCGCTTTTGAAATCAAATAAATTTTATGCAAAATGCTGTAAAACGGAGGCACGCTCCTTTGCGTGAAAGTCGTTCTTGAGTGATCAAAACTTGTAGAAAAATTAAGAACTTTTGACCAAATATGTTATTACGTATCTCTTTCAATGATGTTTGCCTGTAGTTCTTCAAAACTTAACAGTTCAATTGCTTTTTTGTGAAATGCTGTATTGAGCCTAATTTGTTGCATATGAAAGTAATGAGACCCAAAAAAATGTTTATCTTTCAAATTATTGAAAAACGATTTTGCTGAAATAGCCGAAAATAAGTTGAATTGTAGCTGTGACTCTAGGCTGTTGAACAGCAAAATAGACTTTGATTATATTGATTAATTAATAAAAAATTAACACTTTTATCATGACCATCTCATATTGACAAACAGACGCATTGCAATGGTAACAGGGGCGTAGGCAGAAATTTCTTGAGGGGAGTGCGAGGCAATTATTTCGGGAGATAGACGCTCAATGAAGGCAGTGCTCAAAATTGTGCGCGATAAGACAGTGTTGACCTCCAATGTTTTTGAAGATCGACATCGGTGTTGGTCAAAATTGTATTACAAACATGACGGCCGACACTCACGTTTCCACAATTTCCAAAGGGGGCCGCGAGGATGATTTGGGCAAATAATCGCTGAAATATACATTCCATTGTTCCTGAGGGGGAGCGTACGCATAGGAGCCCCAACCCTGCGTACGCCACTGAATGGTAATCACATAACATCACATTTTGAAACAAAGCTTACCGTTGCAAAACCAAGTTGAAGAACAACTACCAGACAGAGCGACTTCCATGTTGCAAATAAGTATTTCATCTTTAAATGTTTACTGTATTCAGCACAAAAACGATTTGCAAATAAGTGTAACGTAACAAGGTGTAATACAGTCGAATTATAACAGTTTAAATCTGAAAAGTTATAGAATTGCAGATTTGGTTTATTATTTGTCCAGATTTGTCACGTCACGTAATAGACTAGCGGGATCAATCATTGCGTTGGAAGCTGCCTATGACTTGAAATCATTTCAACCACATGTTTTTGAGCGTGGCATGTTTGTGTGTTATAGTTGGTAGGATTCCTATTTGTGATTTCTTGATACATCATCAATTTTTTTGCAACTACGTTATCTAAGTCATCTGACCAGCTACGCAGACAGCACTGCAGAACTAATAAAACTTTTCGCGTCTTTGTTTTTGCATATTAAGGATCGCGATTAAAGAAAGAAATAGTGGAAATGATAATTCAAATCACAAAAAAGAAGGCTGCTCTAAGAAAAAAAAGGGAATGTGGAAGTTATGTATTTTTGAATGATTTAATCTGATGACCTATTTTTGAGAGTTTTTGTATCAAAATAATGTTCCCCTTTACTTTCCCGAATCCTACGCACTGCCCAAATTTGCTGTATTATGAAAACAAATTTTCCTCCTTCCTTCTTCAAATTCTACGGACTGCTCGAATTTGTTTTCATAGGAAAAGCGAAATTTTTTTCTTTTATTTGCAATTCATATTTAAAAGAATAAAGCCAAAATGTTGGTACATAAACGTTTCGTTTTACGATAAAATCGTCTTCAGATTGTTCTTACTAACGGATCTATTTAAGTTTAGCCTAATGATTGAACTCTCTACTGTCAAATCGACTGACTACATATTATTGCTCCTTGCCTTGCACGTTGAGCTCTTTCCACGATTTGCCTGCCCATACTACCAGCAACATGAGTAAGAACATTAAGCTCTCTACTGTCAAATCGACTCACTACGTGAGTTTAGCCTACGTAGTTGGTCGATTAGTCAGCAGAGAACTGAATGACTGAGTCAGAGCAATAATAAAATCATTTAAAATGAAATTTGTTTAAGTAAAACACCTCAACAGTCTGTTTCAACTATTGCAGCTCGTCAAGAAGTAATTCTAAACAACAACAACTGTTATTAGATACTGGGGATTAAACCCAGAAGTAAATGCAAAGCTCGAAAATCAAGGTAAGGCAAGCTATTTGGATCTGCCTTACTCAAGCACTGTTCGCTGTAACTGGCGAGTAGATGAAAGCTAAAGGTTTAGCCTTTTCGACGCTCCACTGACCATCCGCCTTGCAAACGCCATGGTCCGCGGCACTACCATCATCTGCTTGCCAGAGTCTTTTTAATGCAAACACCGCTGGCCCACATGTAACGCCGCTTTATTGCGAAAAAGATTGGCGATCACTGATTTCCGATAGAACTGAAATATTTGGATAAAAATATATCAGAAATTTGACTTTCTTTTTTCTAAGAAGTCTTTTCAGTTCACTCTCTCTGCCAAACCTTTGCCCTGCTAAGAAATTTAGCTTTCCCAGTCAAAATTTCTAAGCAAAATTCATTTTGTCTACTGCTGATAAGTATGATAGCATGACAAGTATGTTACAGCAGGGAGAAGCTGTCGTAACTACAAGTGAAAAATTTGTCCAAGCATCGGCTTGTTAATCAAGTGGCAAAGGTTGTGATTCGGTCTCTTTCACTTTTATTGCGACGGAAGATAAGAGGAACAAAAATCAGGTGTGTTGCCACAAAATATTGTTATAGAGGCCAAGATACGGACACCACCACCCATGATCACGTCATAAAAACCAGTGTCGTTGCTGGTCAAAAATTTGGGAGAGGGGGCGGTGGTGCCTTCCTGACTACGTCTCTGCTAAAAGTACCCCCACATTAACCAAACAATAGAGATTTAATCACATGCTTTTATTTTTATGGCAATGATTGGTTTTGCCATGTGACTGCCTGTTTCATATGCATGGCTTGCACGTTTTGAAGCTCAACAAGAAGGAAAAACTCCCTTTGAAATGGTTGATTGAGCTTAATCATCCGGTCTATGCGCATTCGTCATGTTAATATTTTGTATTTCAGCTATTTTGTGTTCAGTGGTTTCAATTGCTTTGTACAACACAATTCTATCAGAGTTCAGAGATTTAGCTGTTTTCGGATGTAAGTGATATGCGTCAAGCAATATTTTGCTAGCCTTTGCTTCATTCTTTACATTAATCCTAATTTCTAAGCGCCAAGCAAAATATCTGTAAATTCCATTTCTGAACGCTTTCATAGAACTCAAGAAGAGAATTGAAACTAAATTGATCAATCGTAAAGCGCAAATATTGATCGATAAGCCATCGCGCCAGTTACTTTCTGTTTTATTTTGTGTAAAATTCATTACTTGGAGATTTCAACTGGGGTGAACACCTGGCTGAATCTTATAAGAGAGTTGAGACTTTCTGGAAAACAAACTCAAGTATTCAATTCAGCATGCGACTAGGAAATCGAATCTGATGTTTAGGGCTGCAACGGTCATCTTATTTAAATTTGAGATCGAATTGCTACCATTAAGTAGCATCAGGTGCACAACCAGGATTTTTGTTAGGAGGAGCTGACTAAATTCGTTTTGTTATAATCAACTAGCCGGCTTTGCCGGCGTCGCCTGGCAGAGGCCCTCCATCAGTAATGTCCGGGTTTAGTATTTCGGTTCAACCGGTCGAGCCGGCTTCACTTATCCGGCTCTTGTGTGAACAGTAGCGAAAAGTTAATGAATTTTATGCACTTTCACCATTCTTCTACACGAAATTGTGATCATCATATTCTCTTAATCATGACTGGCAAGGCTCACAAAGAATCTCGCCACAAATTATTCTTAATACTTGTGAGGGAGAAAGGATTGAAACATAATCAAAACTGATTGTAGCGGCGAAATGGTGGTTGCTTTCACAATTAAAGAAAAAATCTATTTTATGCTAAGTCTATTTTGCGATGTGGTTCTGGCCTTCTCTTGTTTATATTTGTGTTATGTTCCTAATTTGGCTGCGCTATTGGTCTTGTTTCTCATGGAGCGATAAAAGCGGCAATTGTTCTCTCTATGTTCAGTTTTACAAATTGTTATGGTTATGGTTTTATGTTGATTTTTTCTTAAACTTGGGATTTTATCACAACGCTGTAGAGTATAGACATAAATACCATGACAGGCAGCATATCAGCATAAGAAAAAATCCTTGCTTTATAGTAATACGACGGCGTCACCCGAAGAGTGCCCGTCATTAACGTCGAGATTGAGAGTGTCGGTTCAGCTGGCCAAGCCGGCTTCACCTATCAGACTCTTTTATGAAGAGTTACCAAACGTTTATGTGTTTTCTGCAGGACTTTTTGTGCTCCTTTTTCTAATAGAATATCTCATTTCAAGATTCTGGCTATGCTTTAGATTTATGTGCTCTGTTCATTGCTGACACGAACCCAAAGGAGCTTTGCGTTTCTCGTAGTATGGAAGTAGAGAACATATTTCTGATATTAAGCTATTCTAAATCCAAATAGCAAAAATGTCTTTTGTGTGGTGTGATTTCACACAGTGACGCTATTTTCTTTTAATTTCCCCTTAAACTTTCTGAAGTCATCACCGGCTACGCACTATGTAGCATGTTCTTTTTTCCCTGCTTGACGTGCCCTGGGGAAGTTAAAAGAGTCCTTGCTTTTCCCAAAATGTTGGGTTTGATCCCGGTAGCTCTTTAAAGCTATTATTAAGCAAAATATCAATAATATTTTCCATGTGGTGCGATTTAACACAGTGACGTTGTTAGTTTTGATTTCCTCTCAAACTTTCTCGAGTCCCTGCTGGCTACGCATTATGATTGATGTTCGTTTTTCCTAGTTTAGGTATGCTCATAAAAGTTAAATGAGACCTCGCTTTTCCCAAGTTTTCAGTTTTGATTCTAGAAGCTGTACAAAGCTATTATCAAACAAATAGAAAACAGTTTCTCCTAAGTATGGTGCGATTTTACCCCGGTAGTGCATTCTATCACCAGTACCAATTTAAAACGTAATATTTGTGACATCAACATTTTTGCGTGTGCTGTTTGCTTAAATTCGGCCATAGCATGAAAAGGGGCCATGTCTTTTCCCTAAATCATGCAACCTATTGCGATAAACGCCTAATAAGCTCTTTTCAAACAAAAGCTTTTCCTCTTAATCCAGTATTACAAAGTGATGCTATCATTACTTAATTTTGATGTTTCTTTAAAGGTAGTATGTGGCAACATTTTTTTTTGTGAGCATTACCAGTTTTGATTAAGAAAATAAGATAATCACTACCACGCGTACAAGAATTATGGATGCGCAAAAAAGCAGAATCTTATGGTTTCTCTTCACACAAGGGCACGATAGGTGAAGCCCGCGTAGCCGGTTGAATCGATATTTTTAACGCCGACGTCACTGATGGGGGTCCTATGGGTAACGCCGGCAGAGCCGGGAAGTGCATTCATTAGTTAAAGGCGAAATTAGCATCCAGAAGTTTCGATCAGAAGAGGCTTGTAATGCGTCAATCTTTTAAGCACAAAGGAGAAACTGGCTGAGATTATTGGTGCAACTAATTTTTAAAGTGATGGTAAATAATATTCACAGACCTCCTGCTTTACTCAGCAATGAGAGTAATATGGAGACTGAAATGGGAAAGTGATATTATTCAGTCATCTTCATTTGAGCTCGCTCTTTTTTTTTCGGCTCATGCCTGTAAGTTCACTTTCTTTTTGCTAAACTTAAGTCAAACTGGTTGACTGTCCGATTTCACTATCTGTTTGCCACAAAACGATAGAAGTATCCGTTTAAGCAAGAACACAGCAAGCTAACTAGTAGGCTCTCTTTTCATTATCTCTTTCGTACTGTGCGCCACGCTATATTATGATTCAGTGATAAAAAAATGTTTGGACGCTAAAAAACTTATGCTGAAGAAGGGCGCCAAAAACTTGATCATTGTTCACTTCAACAATTTAATTTTCTCTCTCCACTCACAATGAACATAAATCTTGAAACTGCTTATCAATCACCAGCTCGCGTCTGTCAGCGTCACAGTATCTCTGTCCATTCACATGAACAAATATCAAGCTTAATTATTTTTTCCATTTACTTTCAACTGGTTTTAGAAATATGGTTCCGGAGAAGACACAATGGTTTTACTGTCATTTCCTAAAATAGACTGCATTGCATTTGGCATGCTTTGGGGAAAATTTTTTCAAACTTCCGCCATGCAATCGTCACGCGCACTTGCGCAAGCTACGACTAAAATTTATGTTTGTACTGATGCTGAGCTCATTAAATTCATGTCCTTTCCTTTCCAGTTATGGGTGAGCTGTTTAAGTTAATGTTTGACTGCGATGACAACCAAAATCAATAAAAACATACTGCGATGTGATTTTTAACAGATATATTTACTGGGAAATCACAAATGCGCGTGAAGCTGTAAAGGGTACCTCGTAACTGGAAGATTAAAAGAATTAAGAATAAAGATTTATGTCTGCCTTTCACGAGTCATTGCTTTGTTGTGTAGGCGAAGGTTTAGATGATGATTCCGATGGAGTCAATGACGGCCTTGTTCAAAAAGATTGAGCTGGTAACCAATGGACCGCCAAGCAGAACCGTCCGATCCGAGGGTCCCTCAGTTAATTATAATACCAATATTGTCCGCGTGTGAGTTTTTCTTCACTTGTTAAGCTGGAATTGTCTCTAAGCCAATTTATCTATTTGTCTCAAAGACTTATCTATTCTTCTCAGCAAGCCTACCTGATTCTGTGAGATATTGATTTATTCTTTCGCTCACTCCTCTCGTTTTTAACCCGTATCTCCGGGTTGAAGCGCAGCTAATGCGCCTAAAACGTAACTTCGTAGTTTTTGTGATACCGTCAACCAGATAAACGTAAATTTCAGCACCTACATCGCTTGGATTTGCAGTGTTGCTGAGTCATATGATACAACTACTGTAATCTGCGCTTAGATTCAATTTCCAGCCTATCTGTTAACATAGACTCACAGACTAGACTTACAGTATGTTGGCCTAAGAGATGCCAATATTGACAGAAATCTAATTTTGTTGAAAGGCGTCAGTTTTGATGTTAGTTTATGTTTTTCGTTGTAAAGCCTGTCACAAGCTTTACGTATTAGTTTGTTTTTGTTCTAAAGCCGCGCATTGTTTTACTCGGCACAACACTATCCCAAGTGAAGGTGTCTGAGTTGTAGAACATTGCCACTTTCACTTTGATATTCATTTGCCTAATCTCTATGTAGCTACTGTAAAGACGGTTTTGTATTTTATATATGGGAGTATTGTAGCTGTAATTCAGCTGAGTTTATTTGATTTGTAATCTTGACACAGTTGGAATCAACCATGCCTGCCGACTAGGTGTGGTGTAGATCTGGTGGCTACATCTGAAAACGTGGTAAATGCTCAACAGCTCTGTTTGTCATATTTCTTAATTAATGAACCAAATATGTTAATACCGATGTAGAGCAACATTGCCCTGCACCTACAAAGATTGTGTTTGTAATTTTTTATGGAAACATTCCAACACCCCGAGTTCTGTGTACGACGTTCTTTATATTTGACACTATTGAATTGTAAACTTGCAATACACTGATTGTCGCATTTTGATATAATAATATAGAACTTTTCCGTTCTATCTCAATCTTAAATTTCTTTTAAAATTGAGGCGACGTATGATAATCGCTCGGATAATTAGGTCTGACTGCAACTGAATACAACTTGGAAAAGATTAACTTCCACTAAAAACGCCTTAAACCACGTTAAGAACAGAATAATGTATTGACGGAAATAATACTTTACGACTTCAAACTTCTTCACTCAACGATCTCAGAATTAATCACTTTACTACACAATCAGGAAACCGCCAAAATTAATTCCACCAATAACTGTTCGATATTCGCCACGTCAACAGAATCCACACTAAATTATCACAAAAAACAATATCCTTCTTTACACTGTCAATCAATCCCTCTGTCTCCCCGCTACAATGCTTATCTCTACTACTACTACTACTCTACTAAAAAAAATCCCGTCGCGTTGTATATAAATGGAAAAAACAATCCAGAAAACGCTAGAAAGAAATCACGTGAAAAAAGAGAAAAAAAGCATTTCAAGTTGTGTAATCGGTTATCGAAATTCTTCGAAGCTAGAATTACTAGATCAATCTGGAATTTTAATATGTCGTAATAACAATTGTGACGTAATAAAGGCCTACTAAAGCAATCCACTTGCGAGGAAAAAAGGTCTTTTTCTCTCAATTAGTAGCCGAGCGAACAAAAGACACAACACTTTACACAAATATGAAAACTATTCTCACAAGGCAAATTTCCTTATTCGTGACACTGATCTGTTTTCATTGTCGTAAAATAAAGCGACCGCGTCCGCAAGAGATATGTCGAAGTTCACTGAAACGGGAACCGGCACCAGTTTCAGCTGGAACAAAGCTGACCCAAATCACCTGGTACTGCTGCGTAACAGTTTCCTTGCTAAATGGTATATGATTTATTTGGCGATACTT
Organism: Trididemnum clinides; assembly: GCA_963675345.1. Lineage (NCBI taxonomy): Eukaryota > Metazoa > Chordata > Ascidiacea > Aplousobranchia > Didemnidae > Trididemnum > Trididemnum clinides. The sequence goes on along the minus strand of OY776300.1, from coordinate 29,435,359 downwards.
AATGTACACCTCTAGCCTGCGCTGTTAAAATGTCATTCTGAGTTTACACAATAACTGTATGGAAAAGTTTTTAGGTCAGCGGCAAGAAATCTTTTGTAGTAACTCGTAACAGAGCTTACAAACTAAATTAGCAAAGCAAATGCTGATACAAAAAAACAAAACAACTCTTTGAGAATGAAAAGAGGAAAGATGAAGGCAAATTCTTCGGTTGCAACAATTTTGCAAGGTTTACGTAAAGTTTCAGGTTTAAAATTTGGTTTAAGTATTAAGGCTGAATTTTAGAGTTCAAATTTACGCCGAGGATGAATTACTGCTTGACTTAGGCAATTAAAAATATCGAAAAAGTGAATTGTAACCAACTTGACTTATCGTGCGAACAGAACGCACTTTTACGCGCGTGAACAACTATTTTTGGTAATGCAAAACACCAAAAGTAAGTTGAGAATAGGAACAACAGACAACCGTTTGCAAAATGTTATGTATTTGGCAGAGGCGTTGCTAAGGAGCCATGGTTCCCAAATTTCTTAAACGTAATCAAGAAGAAATTTTAAGTATAAAAGGAAAAGCCTCGGCAAAAAACTATCAAGCAAAATTGAGGGAGAGAGGGCCAACCAAATATTTTTGGCTGTTTTGAAATGTGCCTCTGGCAACGTCAGTGGATCCTGGCCTCAGCCAGCTTATTATTTAAACTTTAGAAACTTTTAACCATTAAGAAACATATGCTGAGATATCAATTAATAAACTATTACTGGTTTGCTTAGGATTCATCTGTAGCTACATCAAGTTGTTTCTAAAACACAGAGAAGGAAATGAAGAAAAAAAACGCACACATTATAAAACTAAATTTCTGATTTACAAATTGCCAATTATAAAATCGCGATATAAAATACCTTAAATTCGTAATGTTTAAATCCACAAAACAGAAGGATACAAATTTCTCAGGGTAAAATTAACTCAGCCCACTAAAGTTTGCTTTTTTGATCCAGCAAAATTTACTTTTGATCGGCGACTGTAAAAAGTGTGGCGACCTCTGAAGTAAGACACAAAGAAGACACAGTTGCGATTTGGCTGGTGATTACAACAGCAATATCAATGCTACAATTGGAGGACGAGTATCTCAAATTACAGTTTATGGATTGACAAAACGCTTTGAAAAGTGTTCTTTCACCCAAAGCATGTTGTTCTTGTTCATTGTTTTTATTTTTTTTTACATAAGCTTTGAGGAGCTTTGATCTATTATACAGTTAGACTTTCATGCAGGCAATATTATTCTTGACCAATACCACCAACCCAAATTTTTAGTATTTTATAAAAGTTGAGTAAAACAAGATCTTATATTGCATCCGACTGGATAGTGCGGCCTTCATCTACGTCACCCACAGCAATTTTGCCATTAATGTAATATATTTATAAACAAAATATTTTGCGAAGAAAGACCAGGCAGAATTTTTAGCGGAACAAGAATAAAAGATTTATATTTGATAAAAATCTTTGCTTGAATCTGTTGTGAAAATTCTAAAAAATACAAAATATACCTTCTCAATGCAGTTAATTTACGAACAGAGCTTCTTAACTTTTTTACGTTTTCTTTATTTTCTATTTGATTTGCTGGATTTAACCTCCACCGCCTCCCGCCTCTCCCACCCCAAAAAAATACTGATGTTGAAATCGATCTTTTCCTTATTTGTCAGGTTAAAGCTTTATTTTTTGGAGACGTTTTTGTTGCTTAGTTTTTGTTTATTGGCGTCGTTATGGCATTTAATTGAGTATCGATTTGTAGATAGGGTTAAAAGTGACATCAGTTGAAAGTCAAAACACTTGCAACATCTTTGGCAATAACTTTGTTAGTTTTTGTTCGATTATACGGGAGCAAAAGTAGAAATTAGTTTCATTTTTTAGCTATTAATTCCTTGTGTCTTTCTAGACCAGCAATATTTTCGAATCACAAACACATAAATCTCTTTAATCAAAACATAAACAACACCACCCGGCGTCACCGGGCAGAGCTCTTCCTTCCATCAGTAACGTCAGGGTTAAGTGTTTCGGTTCAAACGGTTGCGCCGGCTTCACCCGTCGTGCACTTGCATGAATAGTAACAAGATCTTTATTAAATTTATGCACTTCCTCAGCTCCTGTACCGTCGTGCACTTGCATGAATAGTAACAAGATCTGAGTTAAATTTATGCACTTCCTCAGCTCCTGTGCACGTGATGGTGATCATCTTATTTTCTTAATAGAAACTGGTAATGCTCACAAAAAAATGTTGTCACAAACTACCTTCATCAGCTTTAAAAAATGTGAGGGGGAGGGATTGAAACACAGTCACAAATGATGGTGGTGGCCAAATGGTGGTTGCCACACAATTACGGAAATAAACTATTTAATAGTAAGCCTATTTCGAGATTTGGTGCGGTCCATTTTCTTTTTATATTTGTGGTATTAAGTTCATTGACTGCGCCATTTGCTTTGTTTTCAGCATAGCGACAAAAGCGGCTATGCCTTCTCCACTGTCATTCATCATATTCTAGTGGGATCCCATCAGGCCGAGTTATTTTTGAATAAAATATTCTCTCTAAATTTCGTGCTACAAATTGTTAGGTCTATGGTTTCATTTTTATTTTTTTTAAACTCCGGGTTTTATGACATTGCTTTATAATATTGATATAGATACTGTACCAGACAGCATATCAACCAAAGAAAAAATCTTTGCTGAACAGTATATATCAGCGTCGCCGACAGGGCCCCATCAGTAACGCCGGCATTGACAATGTCGGTTCAGTCGCCCAAGACGGCTTCACCCATCGTGCTTTTGTGTAAATAGCAACCAAAAGTTAATGTATCATCTGCACAAAAGATTTTCACGACATGGTGCGCTCTTTTTTCTGATAGAATTTGTAATTTCAAGATCCTGGTTATGCTTAAAGTTTATGTGCTCTGTTCATTGCTTACGTGAACCCAAGGGAATCTCGCGTTTCCCTTAGTTTGGAAGTAGGGATTACATTTCTGATATTAAGCTATTCTAAAGCAACATGTAGTTCTTGTACACGTAATGGTGATCGTCTTAGTCTATTAATGAAGACCGGTAGTACTCAAAATGAAAGAACGATGTCACAAACTATCCTTCTTTCATTTTGAACGATAGTCTGTGAGGGGTAGGGGGAGTGAAATATATTCAAAATTGACGGCGGCGCTCAAATGATGGTCGTTTTAACAATAAAAGAAATGAGCTATTATGTCGTAGGCCTATTTTAAATTTTGATGGGCACCCTTTTGTATTTCTATGATATATTAAGCGCTGCTTACTTTAATTCGGCAATAGCGTATGCCTTTCCCCAAAGTCATATAGTCTATTCCAATATCATTGTTTTATTTTGATGTTTTCTTAAACTTGGGATTTTATTAGATTTCACTTTGTCTCTAATGCAGACCTCCCTTCTTTTGGATGAAGATTGGTGTTTGGTACTGATACAAATAGCCTATCAATTACAAATCGTCAGTAACCGGCTTTACTATTTGTGTTCGCTATCAAAATGATAGTGAATAACTCTAGTGCCTGCTGCTGTCTCGCTATATAGTGGCAAGCATTGTGATGTCATTTAAAGTTATTACGTAATTGTATTTTGCAAAAGGATTCATGACAGATGAAAATGCATGCTAAAACAGCACTAAAATAATTGCTTGTTGCTCCTACGGCATAAGATGTTACAGAACTAATTTTAGCAAAAATTAACATGGCGGCTACATGTCTACCAAGTTTATAGCTTGCTGGCCACGTTCTATTTGCCTTTTTTTCACCATAGGCGTTCCTAAACTAAACAAGACTTTTATCCGTTCAATTCAGCAAGTGCTTGAAAGCATACTAAAATAGTGGAAGGTCGCCAAGGCATTTCTCATGTGTTTTTAGGATTAAGTCATAAAAATTTGGGACAACTTATACACAACTCGACGACAGCTTGCGACGTTTTCGTTGCTGTACGGCGGATAGGCAAATTTGTATGAGCTAAAGCCGGGTTTACACGAAAATTGTTGAAATTGAGTTGAGTTGAGTGGAGCGGCGCGATATAAGCGTCGCTGTTTACACGCGTTTTGTGACCAAGCATCGTCGAGCGTCAGTCAGCAACAGAAGCATTACATAATTGTGTTTTTATGGGGGACAGCATTTATCTTGTACAAGCTGTACCAATAGTAGTGAAATAATTGCATTGTTAGCCTTCGGTGTAGGTTTAATTAGTCTATTTAAATATGAAATACACGTTTAATAAGTTGTTGGTTCCTCATTTTAAAAGTAGTGCTATCAAGAAGAAGAAATAGGAAAATAAGAGTGAGATAATATCGTTACAAATTGAAGTTGTTGTTGTTGTTTGCCCTGGCAGGTAAGCGGCAGCATAAACGACGTCTATGGGTGCCTCCCGTTTTGAATGAAAATTCAAAATTTATTGTCCTTGATAAACTATTCATGAACTAATTTATCATATCAATGAACTATTTATGAACCAATAACCTAGTAGTGCTTTCCTTTGTGATTACCTACATCAAATGTATCTCAACAAAATTTATTTGCCATTGGCTGGGCTAATTTCATTTTTTCGTATCTATAAACTGGATAGATATCAGCAGAAAATAATATTTTAAGTTTAACGTTAATCTCTCTCTTCTTTTCATTTCAATTTTACGGAAAATTTATCTCACGTTAAGCAAGACAAATTAAATAAACAAAAGTCTAGCTGGACCACCTTAGAACAGTTGAACCTGAACCTCACTAAACAATCGCTCGCTGACACTTTTGACGCTCATTTTTTTCGGTACACGAGCGTTAGCGAGTGAAAAAAGTTGAGTTAAGTCGCGCGAATTTGGCGTCTTGAGCAGCGACGACGAGCGTCAGCGAGAGTTATCGAGCTACAATAAAACAAACAAAAACGACGCTCGCCGCCACTCAGAATTCGTGTTCGTGTAAACCCGCCTTAACGCCTGCGACTGCGCGCATGTTGCTTGATCCTGGCATAAACGCAGCCATGCAAAGAGCAAACTAACCCGAATTTAAACACTCACAGTTAAGTTATAGCAATAGCAGGGCCCCATTTTAATATCGAGGTTAATAACAGTAAACTAGGCGGCTGCGCCGGCCTCAACCAATTGCAAAAGAAATCGTTTTAACATTTAGATGGTATGCAGCTCGACACCAGTATTTTGTTGCAAAAGTTAAAACAGAATCATCTTTACTATTCTCCTCTACTTTAATTTTTTGGGGGATCATCAAGTATTTTGCTTAAAGTTGGCCACATGTTTAAATTCGTAGACTTGATTTTTAGATGGATCTTTTTGAAAACGCAGACAGACAATGCCAAACAACCATGCTTGTAGTCAAAATGTACCAAGTACCATGTTTGTCTAGCAATTGAAAGTTTGTTAGATGTAGTACAATAATTAATCAACTAAAAATGAAACATGATGTATGGCAACCAGTTTTTGATCAGCCATTATCAACTAATGCTTACCTCTACGTAGTTGGAGTCACATATTGCTGAAAAGCAAATTTCCTAAGCATTCGAAGGACAGTAATGATTAGTACCTTATTTTAGCTTTTATGTACTAAACTTACCTGGTATTACTCAGGTTACCATTTTTTGGAAGGGGTAATAAATTATACCACAGGTGTTAAAAGCTCAGTTTTTTAGTAAAAAAACAAGTACTAACGATACACATCACACACTATTGGAATTGCCTTGAAATAACCTTTAATTTGTAGAAAAAGTTTGAAAATTGGTTGAGAAATTAGGTCACAAATCAGTTTTTTATTAAAGTGTTTCACAAAAAGGGTGCAATTTTTGAAAAACTGAGCATATTATAATCTGCCGTAATCACAGAATGTGTTGATCGTACTAGACACTTTATGACATCATAGAGCCAGTTGTAAGCCACAACCGAAAAAGAGAAGCATGCTTAGAGCTTAGAACGCTTAAAATACTTAAATAAAGAATTGCTTGTTGCATTGTCAGCTTAAATTGCTATAGAATTGTTTTCATCAAAAGCACCTCGTTAATATCTTCTGAAACAGCGTTTAATCGCGTTTCTACGATCAGTATATTTGAAAAAGCGCAAACAACAAGTTGTGCAATCAATCGTTTGATTGTGCCTTTATTTTAGACCCAAAAAGATGAAATTGTTGAAATGTGTTAAGTCGGAGGGTGGCTTTTGTTTGAGAAAAAACAGTTGACCGTTGTCAAGAAATGCAAATTTACAAAAATCATTTTTGATTATGACGTCATGACGCCATCCCAAATACTCCCTTGTGACGCTCACTCCGGAGGGGTGTTTAATCGTGCCAAGTTTGATCTTTATACGTCCAATAGTTTCGAAGGAGTTAAAGCGTACGTGAAGACAGAATCGCGTTGATGGTGGCGGCCAAATGGTGGTTGTTTGCACAATTACAGAAATAAACTGTTTAGTGATTGATTGATTGAGACCCTTTTCGTATTTACATCTGTGGTTCTTTGACCGCGCTATTCGCCTTGTTTTCGGCGTAATGACAAAAGTGGCCAGTAGCGTACGCAGGGGGGTCCTATGCGCGCGCCTCCCTTAGAAAGAGTTAAACGTCATTTTCAGCCATTATTTGTAAAAAGTCATTCTTGCCGCCTCCTCTCAGGAAAATTTTAAACGTGAAATTCAGCCATTATTTTTGTAGCAATGACACGCATATCCCCTAATTTAGCATTTAGAATATTGATCAGACTGCCACCCTCCCATAAAATTTGCACAAAGCCATTTTCGCTCCCTCAATAAACTTTTTCGCACGCCCTTACAAGTGGCCATGCCTCCCCCAAAAAACATTCACTATATTCTAGTAGGAGGCCATCAGGTCAATTTATTTTCAAACAAAATCTTCTATCTAAGTTCAGTTTAACAAATTGGTAGGTCTATTTTGATTTTTTCATAAACTTGAGAATTCATTACATTGCTTCATAGTATGGTATTTAAATGATGGACCTTGCTTTTTCCGACGCTTTTGAGCTTTGACCCGGTAGCTCTACAGTATAAGGCTGTTATTAAGCAAAAAAGCAAAACCGTTTCTTTCAAATGTGGTGTAATTTTATTCGGGCAGGGCTTGCCATCAACTGTGCCCATGGACGCAGAAATGTAGAGACAGGGAGGATATCTCCCCCAATGTTTGAAATACTGAATCTGTTTCCCTTAATATTGCTATAATTGGTGTTGTAGAAAGCCAAAATTTTAGTAAATTCGAGGAAATCTGGACGGTTGTGAAAAGTGAAGACCTTTTTTTCTTTTTCTAAAATGTTTCATGGAAAAAGAATAAGGAAATTTAGAAAGAAGCTTGAATCGCAAATTCACGAGCCATTTTCAATGTTTCAGAGATATTCAGAATTGACGTTTTGTCAAATGAAATAAAATTTCGCGATGAATAGCCAACGCAGCTCAAGGTCCCACTCGCGCAGTGGTCTTGCCGACAATTCTATTTGCTCACTGTCAACAGAGTGCTTCGTGCTTTTTTTTTGCACTGTATTATCCTATTTACTAATTTCATTGACTCAGCACTCAGTCTGGTAGTTTGTTTTGTTTTTAAATGCAAATATGTTGTCGAAAAGTTATTTTATTTCAGTATTGCATAAGCATAGGCCCTCATGGATTGAATTATACAAGTAGTTTGCTTAAAAATGGTATAACGCCAAATGCGTATCCACGTATGCCAAATGCAGCAGCTTATGCTAACAGCAAGCAGCTGAAAAACGAGACTCAATAAAAACGCAACACACACCGCATTTCTTCTATTATGAATGGCAAACAAAAATCGGCGTTTCGCTAGCAAACCAAATATACCTCTCGCTAGAGCCCACTTGACACAATCACCAGCGCAACTACGCCCAACGATCAAACACTCTGCATATAAACAGGGCAGCCGGTTGGAAACTAAGCTAACTAATTAACTACGGGAAACTTTTTCGTATTGGTCAATATTCAGTTTTTTGTTGTGATCATCCTTCCATGCGCATGAGCTCTGTATATGACACTCTACAAGTAAGGTTGCGAATTTTCTCAAGTAAAAATATAGGACAAATAATATTGATGAAATATGCTTGTAAAATACGAGTATGGGAGGGTCGCCAGCTTGCCGAGAACGGGGGGGCCCAAACCAAAATAGGGGGGCTAATGTAAAAAGTTAGATTTGCATGCCTGGTGATGCCCCAGCACATTTGCCGATCTGGATCATAAATGTTTTCTCTCCCCCAAAAAAGATTATCACTTTTCAGACACAAAAAATTAATGGTTTTCTTTTCAATCTGCAATAATTTTCTAAACTTTTTAGTGCGATCTCCAAAAAAAAGTCATCACTTTTCCACACGCACAAATTTTCATCTCTAAGTATTCCTAAAATTCGTAGGATCGATTTCAAAATTAAGAATAAAAAGGGCAAGGGCAAGGACAGAATTGAAAAATAAAGGACGGTTGCTACCCTATCTACAAAGCTTTCAAAATTATTTATAAAATGGCACAAAAAGCATAGATTATTTGTAAAACGATGTTTTGCTGGCTGACCTGTATCCTTAATCTTTTCTTGCAAAGAAGAAAGGGCAGAACTAATTTGAGTCATTATCACCATCATAAAACGATCTCTTTGATTCAGCGGGTGAAACCGCCGCCTACGTACTTATTTTCGGTAAGCATGTTTTAGTGACTGTTATTGGCGAGTGGTTGACAGATTTTCGCGAAAAATGTTTCTATTGTATGCTACAAGTTTCAAATATCTAATTTTTACTTCAAAATATCAATTGTGTTTCTCCGTAAATGCAAAATATGTGGCAGTGACCGCGTTAGATGAACTGGCAATTCTGCTCTTGAGAAAACAACTTGTTAAACTTTTCCCTCTGATAACTTTGTACCTAAAAGTAGTTTTCTAGTAAACACTGATCTTTGGTATGCAGGTAAATTGGGTATTACTAATTTGCTTTTTGGTAATAAATCGCTGTCTATCGACATACCGATTCCATATTTCGCGCAAAATTTTTTTAGAGCGCCGTTGAGGCCTTAGCTATTTTATAGATTGTAAAAAGTTGCATTATTTTAGAAAATTGATACAGCTCTTAGCCAAGCAATAAATTAAACAGGTTATGCAAATAGAAAGAATTTTTAAGATTCACAATAGATCATGGAATTTGTAGAATTGCGTGATGGAAAATGTTTGACCACCTACAGCTTTAGTTCAATGGATCGGTTTGTTGTTGCTGTTTTTACCTAACCCTTTCTGTGGGATGGGGGCATGGCGGAAGACCATGGAGCCTCAGAAGCCGGGCAACTATCTGGGTCTGGACAGAAATCGTATGGAGACAGAGAGTCGCCAGAGAGCGAGTGCCACAAAGATTCTGTAGCTAGACAATGCAGAATGAGATGAGAGGTGTCCTGGGACGGTGTCCGCAGGCGCTGCAGGAAGGATTCTAGATTCTGCCAATCCTAGAGAGATAAAAGCTTAACAGTAGGCTGTGTCCGTTGCTTCGAAGACGAGAGAGAACACAGCGAGCGAGACGAGGCAGCACAAGTTCCTCGGTGGAAATCGACGCAACCTGTGAGTCGAAAAATTTAGATGAGGCAGTACGCCTCCAGTCCGAGAAAAGACAAGAGTGAATACGAGAGATAAGAGAAGAGAGACTATAAGGAAAGGAAAAGGAACAGAGTTGTCTGTCCAGAGTACCAGATCGTAAGGTGGGAGAGAATCAAGGTGAGCAAGAGCCGCACCTTGAGGAGAGAGGGGGAATCAGGGCGGAAGCATGAAGAGGAAAAAGTGGACTCCACAATGAAAGAAGGCAGATTCCAAGGAGGAGACTGAGGAGGGCAAGCAAGAAGAGCCTCCGTAGGAGAAGAGGAAGGAAACATGAGCTGTGTGAGTGGACTCAAAAGTTCTCCGGGACCATCTGCAGATTCTTGGTTTCACTCCAAGTCTGGCCAAACCTGAAATGGGAAAGGAGTTTGGGAGACGAAGAGCCCGCTCATAAGATGACAGAACAAAATGAGTCGGGGTGACTCGTAGAGGAAGTAAAGAAGCCTCAGAGAGGAGAGCTGGGATTGGGGAGGACGAGAGGTAGCCGGAGATGACGCGACTAGCCGCTCGGTGAAGGCGTTCCAATTTGGTGATATTGATAACGCTTAGAAAAGGAAACCATCCAGGTGAAGCATGAGAAGGGGCCGAAGAAAAGCTTTATACAGAAGAGAGAGGGACTTTATAGAGACCCCATGAGGAAGCAGAAATAGAGCGTAAGGCCTTGAGACGAGGGAAAAACTTGGCCTTCAGCAAAGAAAGGAGGTCGAAGGTGACCCCAAGAAAAGTTGGAGTGGGATTGAAACGGACGCGGGAGTTGAATAAGAAAAGATTGGGCTGAAGGTTAGCTTGGTAGGGATCCACTGAGAAGAAAGAGGCATCGTATTTGCTGGAATTGAGAGGAAGACACCAGTACTCAGAGAAGCGCTCCAATCAAACCGCAGCTCCTTGTCTTACATCTTTCACTAACTGCATCTTCCACTTCAGCGGACCACCAGGCTTTAGAATCGCGTTTGATGCGGCCGAAAGGAATGGAAGATTTGGCCGCATTTAGTGCCAGAGAAGTAAAGAGAGCAGAAGCAGAGAAAAGAGAAAGAGACGAGTATTCCTCTGCAAAAGGACAGTGAGAGTCGAAGTAAAAAGTCATTTCAACGAGCTTTCTGAAAATTGAAGGAAGGGAGACGTTTGTTGGGGCGGAATATCAAAAAAAGAGGGACAGTCAGTAGAATTGGTAGGTGGTCTGAACCCAGGTCCTGAAGCACCTCCCAAGAGCAAGAGAGGGCAAGAGAGGAAGGAGCAAAGAAGATATTAGGGGAGTGGCGACTGCCAGAGAAGCAACGGGAAGAGTAGGTATGTCAAGGTTATTGAGAGGAAGGAGGTCAGAAGAGATGGCCCAATCGAACACTTCCTCCCTACGGGGTCGGAACTATCTTTTGAGTCCCATAGGGACTGATGGCAATTGACGTTCCCCAAAATAAAGAGATTTCTGGAGGAGTGAAGGATGGAGGGAGAAAAGGAATCGGTTCTGCTATTCGTGCGAGAAGAGCAAATAGCTGGAGCATAAACACTAAGAATGAGAGCGAGGAATTTTGAAATAGCTGAGCACAGCAGTTTGATGTTGTCGACCTCAAACAAGCGAAGGAATTTTCGCTCCTTCTATGGTGTCGCACACATGTGCTACGTACGAGTAAATTGCGTCAAATCCGTTTCTTGACAACAAAATACCTTTGTGTGAAAAAGCTATTAATTCTTTCAGTACTGACCGGTACTGTAGATCCCACCAACTCTTACTTAACATCATGGCGCATTCGCAACAAAAATTCACACCAAAAACTTACCTGGCTCATTGAGATCCTTTACTCTAGCAATGTCATTTTTGTTTTAGGTTTTTACGTATTGTTAGATTGTCATAATTCATAATTGAACAATAGATCAGGCAATATTTTTGACTTTTTTTATTTCTTTTTTCATATAAACTTGACTTTTTTCTTTTGGTTTCCTGACCAAAGTTTTTCGTGGACTTGAAAGCATTTTACAACAATTTTTTTGATGTGTATTTTGCCAATTCAAATTCACATTGGGAGGAGAAGGAAGTTGCTACCTTCCTGGAACTCATAGTTCCCGTCAGGACTGTAGTATACTCTGTCAGAAAATAATTTTCAAAATTTTGGCAATTTTCTTGCATCAAAAAGCAACTAACTTTGACAATTTTTTGATAAGGGTAATATAATCGCGAATCGGTGTGATGTTAATTTAGAGGTGCAGTTTAAACTTTGAAATCCAACTTGAAGTAGGCTACAATATTGTATTGTTAATGAGAAATAAAACACTTTAGTGCACAAGAGCTGGGGAAGTAGGATAGGTTTTTCCAAGCCAAGTATCATTAGACCTAGCTAGCCAAAGTAGTCTACCTTTTGCATGCCGTTCACTCTTATTTCACTTACGGGTATATGACTTGTAGTCTAAGCAACAGTTCGTAGCACTTTTTCTTTTGGGTATAGATAAAGTGCATGGTAAGCAAGGTTAATTCTCTTGAGCTAGCCAGCTAGTCTAGTACATTTGCAAGTCATAGTAGCAGTGTTGCTTTTAAATATCACTTGCATAACAAACTGTCTCTCAAGCAATTATAATAAAGCAAATCAAAAAGTTTTTTTGCTTTTCCCGGCTAATTTTAATCGTAGCAAAAGAGCAATAATTACAGTAAAAAGAGCTCTCGAAGTTAGCTTCACACAAGGAGACAAGACATCATTTTTCGAGGAGAGTTGGAAACAGGAAGTGGTTTAAATGTATATTTTTTCTTTACCCTTCAACCCCAAATTCCATCGCGCTTGATAAAATGATAAAAAGCACATAGATCTCGGTTTCAGTTTGGCACGAAAAACACCATTTTTTGAGGGAATGGTTCAGTTTTTATTAATTACAAATAAATAACCTTCTCACGCTTGCCAGTTATGAAAACTATAAGTAAAAAAGAATACGACTTTTAACCAATCTTAGTTTTAAATACCACGCCGAAATGTTGTTTTTTAAATGAAATGTAGCTGACAGCTATGTACAATGATAGCTTACCAATCATGATTGAAATAAGCTCTGAAACGTAAAGACAAAAATGTGGATTCCATAGGCGTAGCCAGGGGGAGCCAAAGGGGCCATGGCCCCCCTGAATTTTAGGTCAAATTACAAAACAGTATCAAAAAAATAAAAACATAAATTTTGTTGCTCCTCTGCAGGTACATTAGAGTTTATTGTTGACTTTTAGCAAGGGGGTGGGTCGGGCGTGGCTTTTTAAGTTTTTAAACTTACAAATTTTATCAAACAAGATGTGTACGTTTTACACACTAAATATCTCGAAGTTTTTTTCTATGTCACAGTCGAGTGATGAATTGATAATCCAAGTCATGGTAATTGCAAGAAATAAGCGTCTCGCTGAGCGCTTTCTTGTTTTATTGCGATGCGGACTATTACAAAGACATCGCTTCTTTTATCAGAACGTTCAACCTACCAGTGGGAGTGGTTTCCTTGAAATTTCTTAAATAGTGCGCTATAAGTCACAATTGAAGTTGAACTATAAAAGCCGTTCTTGATAAAGCTACATTAGATCAGTGAAATCGCATTCGCACTTTCTCAGTTTTGTACAGCAATTTTAATAGTAGCGACGAGCGTAGTTCACGAAAGGCAAAATGCCATTATAAGTAAATGACGTCACATCAAAAGTTGCGAAATTTGGCCCCCCTTTCAATTTTTTTCTGGCTACGCCCTCGGTGGATTCTACCCTCGATCTCTATGAAAACTTTTATATTAAAATGTAGCCTATTTATGTCAATTGCTTGAAAGGTAATGTGTAGTACAGTAAAATTTGCCGATAACTACAGCGTATTGTAAAAAACTATCGTTTGCAATTGACCATTCCAAAACTGTTTCATGATTCAACATTAAAGTGTGTCATCTAATCACGTTTACCAGTGTAAGAAAAAATCACGAGATAGTTAAAACTCAAACAAAGTTGTGCACTGCTCAAAGAAACTTTCCTTTAATGCGCGCGCGCGGCTATTGCAGTCTTTTAGATCTGCCAGTAATCAGTGGCGCCGAATAAAGTAAGCGGGGTCACCGCAAAAATATTTTCCGTAAGAGCAGCCTTTTCACAAATGCTTTGCATAAAGTGCCTTCAAATGAGACCGTGTAGTTTTATGCGTAGCTACAAATATCAGCTTTTCAATTTTTTGCTCGACTTAAAAATTGCGTTTACCAAACTCGCGCATATTCGCGTTCATGAATTTCTTTGTTTCCTTTACTTCGGTCAAGTTTCGAATGCTTTTCAGCAAAGATAAAAATTCAGTCAAGTTTTGAATGCTTTTCACAAAAATAGAGTTTCATCTATCAAATATTTGCGATCTCTTTTCTCACATTCGTTCAATAGTTACTTAAATCATAGGAATAAATTAATTTTATTTACATGCACTGTTGATTTGACATTCTGAAATTTTTACGAATTACTGCAGTTCAGGTCGCAGAGTTTGAGTGATCAAATGTAACTTATTAAACAGAAATAACCAGGTATTTCGCTGCAGCCGATTAGTAACCGATAAGTTACTTGTTTGTGAACCTTTTTTGGGGCCGATGTAATCACGCGAATTATTACATCGCCGAAGCGCATTGTCACAGTTTTGCCTCTTTTCTCCAGCAGAAATTTTGAAAACTGCGTTTACGCCCATACAATTGTTGTTTGGACTTGTTTTTAGTTCGTCTTTAAATATCTTGACACACAGTTAACTCCAGTTCCTGCTGCGAAAGAAGTGGCAGAGTAAACAAGCTACAACTCGCAAGATGGCGTCTTAATCGAATCAAAAAATAAAGATCGTTAGTGAGAGATGATGATGGCCTAGATCAGATATTTTTAGTACGCGGACCACAGTCTTCACGGGGCCACTACTTTATTTACCTTTCACGTGGAGTGTAATTGGAAAATTTTCTTGACCATTTGTTTATATATTTTCTTTGGGCAACATCCCTGAAAATTACTATGATAACTTTTTTGAGGTCGCCTGTGAAATTAGAAAAAATATGTGATCGGGTCATGTGCCTCTGTGCGTTTCGAAAATGGGCCACATGCCAAAAATGGTTGAAAAGCACTGAACTAGCTTAAAAATGCCATAATCAAAAAATACGTCTCAAGGGAAAACAAAGAGTGCGGTTATACGCAAACCAATGTCATAGGCAAACTTTATAGTATCTGAAATATTGAAATTATGTCAGGACTGAGAGAACGTTATGTTATTATAGGCAAGTTGATTTCATAAATAATGCCTTTGAACTATTTCTACTGTACAATAAATGCGTGGAAATAGTACGTGTAAACTTGCAAATCGCTGTTTCGTTGCTGTCACGTTACGTCAGACGCTTAGCTGCTTCCGAAGAATTTTTGGACGAAGGAGCCAAGATGTCAATCGGGATAAAACATCTTTTTTAGCGCCTTTATATTGAAGACTGGTGGCCCAGACACCTCGAAAATGGCCACTCCCAAGCGAGTGCGGACGTCCCTTCCGAAATTCGCTTTCTGGAGAATCGACAATAGGAAGATAAAGATGGACAATAAAAAAAAGCTTAGCGTATACGCTGAACTTAGTAGACTACCAAGAACAACTTTGTTTACAACTTTACAATACGATACTTAGGTTGGTGCAGCGGTTTGTTCAGCAATGTCCGCCAAAATTGTCCGGCAGTTTTTGTACATTTGCTGGCAATTTTGCACTTGCGCCGGCGACTGAGCACTGACTGAAATCTAGAGGGAACACTGCATAGTAGTTTAGCAAACCTTGTTCCTATACACTTAGTTATAGTTTACCATGTATTTGCATTGATGTAGATGAGAGGTTTGCGTGAAATAGTGTGCAGGCAGTTGTAAAATCTGCTCTTTTCTTGGTGTTTGTTATTGATTCTGCACCTTGGCAAGCAATTGGTGTATAGGTTGTCTACTGGTACCACAAAGCTAATCAGAAATCGATAATTAATTCACTAACTACATCTGTATTGTATTGCAAGTAGTAAAAAAGCTCATGATACATGCATTTATTTTAACATGTCGCCAGGTTGTTGATTTTCATTAATTTTTAAAAATGTAAACAAAGCTAGGTTTGAATAAATCTAATGTCCTAGCTTTGCTAGAAGAGATACCATGTGATTATGACTCTGATACCGATGTTGATGAAAATTTTGATAAAGACTTAGACATCACATAAAAAACAGATCCACTTTCATGTTCATAAGGTGATGATAAAATAGAAAGTCAATCATCTACAAATCAAAATAGAGCCACTTTATGTACAGATGCTAAAAACAGTAATGATGCTACTAGGGCCAGTAGTACCAATACACAAAGTCGATGCTGGAGAAAGAAATCATAAACAATCAATCCCTTTAATTTTACGTCTCCTTGCACAAGTGAAACTTTACAGCAACCCCTATTCATGCATTTCAAATTTTTTTGATGAGGACATGATAGAAAGCTTCGATTTTCAAACAAAGTTATATTGCACTCAAAAAGGCAGAGCGGGAAGCATCACAAAAGATGAACTTTATGCATTTTTTGAGATAAATATTTTGATGGCATATTATAAACTCTCAACGCTGAAGCGGTATTGCATGAAAGCTAATCACATCGTTATTTCTCTCATCTAGGAAGCGATGACTCGTGACTGTTTTTTTACACATTGAGCAATCTTCATCTCAACGACAATAGCAAAATTGATTTATTGCAAAGTGACAAAATTTTTTAAATTTGTCCTGTGGTGCAGCGACTAAATCATCTTTTTGTACAAAAACATTCACCAAGTGAACATGTCAGTGCTGATGAATCGATGATTCGCTTCAAGGGAAGGACCTCACTAAAACAGTACAATCCTATGAAACCAATTAGGCGTGAATATAAACTGTGGTGCGTTGCAGACAATGATGGTTATGTTTACAAATTTGAAGTGTATACAGGTAAAATATTTCGGAAGAGAGCTCTGCTCAAAATCTTGGTTTGATAGGCAATGTTGTTTTCGGTTAACCGACTGGTTGCAAGGAAAATACCACAAAGTTATTTTTGATATTTTCTTCTCATCAGTTCCTTTGTTAAAAAAACCAAAAAGACAAAATATTTTGGCTTATGGAACTATACGACCAAATCGGAAAGATTTATCGGTTATTGCTGATGAAAAGTCACTTGAAAAAAGTGGCCTTGACTTTAACTTTAACTTTAAGTGTACTTCAGATGGATTCAGTCTCTATAAATGAAAGACTGCAAACCAGTGCACCTGATATCAAATTATCACAAAATTAAAACTGCTACAGTGCAAAGAAAGCAGAAAGACGGGACAAAGGTAACTATCACCTGCCCCAGATTGTAAAAGACTACAATCAGAACATGGTTGGGGTGGACAAACACGTCCTTCTACGCCAGCTTTATGAAATAAACAAGAAAAGAATGAAGTGGTGGCATAGACTAATTTTTGGTTCGCTTGACATGGCAGTTGTTGATACTTACGTTGTTCACAATGCAAGCAAGGAGCAACAACTTTTATTGTTAGAGTTTCGAAGAGACCTTGCAATGGGACTGCTTACTCGTACATTTGCTAGAGGCTGCAGATCTTCTGGTGTTCCAAAAAAGTGTAAAATAGCATAAAGTGTTTCACCTTCAGTAAGGCTGAAATACGTTGAGGTTCGCCTGCCTCAATTCATACACAAAAAAGGTAGATGTGAAGTGTGCTCGAAAAAAAGAGTTGAAGCTAGACCTTGTTGCATCTGTGCCAACTGCAACGTCCATCTTTGCTGCAACGCTTCAAAAAACTGCTTTGTTGAGTATCACTCGTGAGAGTTATTGTTGAAAGTTTTTTATCAATCAATCAATCAATCAATTTTATTTTTGTCCAAATCAGCATACATAGAAATAAATTACACAGCAGTGGACAAAAAAAGGAAACGATGGCAAAACGATATACGTTAATACATGCACATGAATAGAATTTAGATTAAATGTGAAGATAATGGCATGGCCATCGCACCTGTAAGATACTAGGTAAAATAAAAAACACACACGAAGAAAGGCATATACAGTATGTACAAAGTGTCGCTAGAGACAGTAAAAATAAAAAACTGTCAAGTTGTAACCCTAACAGGGGAGGCTATCAGGTGCTACACCTTGCCCAAGGGTGACCTGGGAGCAACGACAGCTAAGAGACAGCTCCTTTACGTCTCAAGGCACATAAACCCTGTCGCCGGTTGTAGTTTTAAGTCATACACCTAGGACTAGATTAAACACATAGCTATTATCAGAGACGTAGCAGCCGCCCCCCAAACCCCCCAATTGGGGGGGGCCCAGGCCAACTTTGGGGGCCCAAGTTAGTCTGAAATTGCTTTTTGGCTACGTGACTATTTTCAGTTCAGCAGACTTGTTTACAACCGATTTAAACTGTAGGAAGAAATTGGCTTGTGACATCATAAGTGAATGTTACGTCATTTTATCTCGCAGAATCTAGAATATTTCGATTGATTTTCTGGTAGAATCTTGAATATTCGATTGACGTAACAATGCCGTTGTTACGCAACAATCATAGAATGGTCTGGAATTCTGTTTGGCTATAAATACCGGGACAATATATATACACTGCAGAGTGCAGATAAAGTATTTTATTGACATTGTATAGAATGAAACGTTCAAAAAGTGGTGCTCAAAAGAGAAAAGAAGCAGCCACTGCTCGAGATGCTGTAGCGAAATTGCCCAAGATGACAGATTTTTTCAAGATTACTGAGCAGAGTAGACCTGGCACTAGTACCGAGAGGGATGAAGAAAACTATAGTGTACAAGAAAAAGAAGACTATGACGATCAGCATCAAAGTGATTGTGAATTTCCAGAAAATGTAAGTTGTGATTTACCTGCCAATACGCAACCTTCAATATCAAAAATAACTGAATCTCAATTTACCCCTATCCCTGATGACCCATGTAAATGGCCTGAAAGTATTTCTGATGCTCAACGATGTGATATAGTAAAGCGTGGACCACATCAACTAATAATGAATTTTCCATATAATAACACAACTCCAAGGCGACGTTTTTCCTCCAACGATTATAAACTTGTGTTACCTAATGGTGAAAGTGTTTCACGGTCGTGGCTAGTTTATTGTGGGGAATCAGATCAAGTTTTTTGCTTTTGTTGTAAGCTATTTGGAAAAACACTAAGCCCCTTTTGTAGTGGTATAAATACATGGGAGGGTTTTTCGAAAAAACTGAAAGACCATGAAAACGGCATTTCCCACCAAGAATGCTGCAGTCAATGGATGTTGCTAGCTGAAGGGATAAGCCATTTCCATAGAAAGAAAAGATGGAAGAGCTCCCTCAGAAACAAAATCGTTGATAGCTCATTTATCAAAATGGAGTTTTCTTTTGTCGGTGTTTATTTGGTATGATATCCTATTCCAAGTCAATAAAGCAAGCAAGATTCTTCAATCGTATGGAGTCTCCCTTCATACAATGGAAACGGAAATCCAGGCAACTGAAAAGTTTTTGCAAAACTATCGCACAACGGGTTATGACAGTGCCGCAACATCTGCTGTTGAAATAGCACAGGAATTGGATGTTGATCCTTCTTTTCCTCCGTCAAGAAGTGGAAAGAAAAGAAGATTGTTTGATTACCAAGGTGAAGAGGAACAACGAGCTACTCCTGAACTGAAATTTAAAAGCAACTTTTTCTATCCATTAGTAGACCAGGCTATTATGTCAATAAAGGAGCGCTTTAATTTGTTACGTGAGGTTTCTTCCGCCTTTTCGTTTTTGTACACACGAGACAAACTTTTGCTTGTGCAACAAGAAAATGCTCTTCTTACTTGCTGTAAAGAGTTCCAAAAAAAGTTCGGTGACATTGATTCTGATGAAATGAGCGCTGAGCTACAGCGGTTTGTTTTAATTTTACAAAAAAAACGCAATCTCAATACGGCTCAAGACTTTCTGAACTATCTTCTAAAGACTCATTTATTTGAATTGTATCCGAATGTGTACAACGCACTTCGAATCTTACTAACTTGCCCCGTGACTGTTGCCAGCGCTGAAAGAAGCTTCAGCAAATTGAAATTGATCAAAACTTTTAAATAGAACGTCTATGACAGACAGTAGACTATCTTCATTAGCCATGTTGTCAATCGAAAATGACTGCGCCCGATCTCTTGATTATGACAATGTCATAACAGCATTTGCGAACAAAAAGGTTCGCTCCAGACTATTTAAATGATACTGTGTTTTTATAAGTTTTTCATGTTTTTCAGTGTCATTGCTTTCGTTTCGCAGTGTCTGCATAAATGTCCTACTGAACTCTGGCATCGGTGCCGAATTTTTTATGACTTGCACCTTCGGTATCGGCATGCTTTATTCTGACATTAGCCTGTTTACTTATGTACAAATTGTGGTGTATTTTCTTAATGCAGCTTTTCAATTTTACACCTCTAAAGTGATATGACCTGTGCGCAGGGGCTCTTGCGCTTACTTTGGGGGGGGCCGAAGTTGGAGTGCTACGGGACTGGCTATTATAAAAAAGAAGTTACTGTGAGTTAGTAGTACCGTTATGGTATTCCCAGCTGCATTGTTGGCGTAAAATTTAATCAACTAAATTAATAATCAATTTGATGCAGAGACCTTAAAAGGACGAATATAACTTATCATTCTAATCTGATATGCAATGATGAAGTTTCAGTAGTTCAATGCTCTTTATGAATTGATTGTTCATGGCTGACTGTTCTCACTTTGCTGTCACTACCTTCAGAGGTTCCATCTGAAAACAGAAAAAAGAACACAGAAACCATTGCACTGTAAAAGACTATATCATAAGCAGTCACATTTCCTAGATGTAAATTTTAAGTGGATTAAATGTTTATGAAGTGATAAAGAACTGCCTTGATTGGTTGATAAAAGATTTCAAAGATTTTATTTCTCTTAATGCTGGAGGAAGCTTATTCCATTGCACAGGACCTTTGTATTTGAATGACTGCTGGGTTAGTTTAATTCTGCAAAATTTAGGAAATACCTTAGCTTTCGACCGTGACCTATCAGCATTGCAGTTTCGATAGTTGTGCTGAAAGAAGTTATTAAATGCATGCGGTAGCATGTTATTAAAATATTTGTGCATAAATTTAACTATCTCCAATTGAGCAGTTTGTTCTATTGTCATAATGTTATGCTTTTTCATAACTGCTGTTATGTCATCTTTTTTGGCATTAAATGCTAATCGAATGACTTTATTTGTTGTGTTTTGGAGTCTGTGAATCAGTGTTTTGTTGTTGAAACACCAGGAAGAAATACAGTATTGAAAGTGACTTTGAATCATGCTATAATAGAGCAATTGAAGTGATTTTTGGTTAAGATAGGGTTTTATTTTTGGCAGTGGCTATTTCGCCGTCGACGGCAATTTGCCCTTGGAATCTATTTTGCCGTGATCATTCACGTGTGTTTATATAGCCAAATTTGCTATTATCGCATCAGTGACTCTGTGGTGTAGTGGATAGAGCGCTGGTCTTGAGATGCCAAGGTATCGGGTTCGAATCTCAGCTGGCCAGGGCTTTAAAAGAAAGGCAGTGTACACTGAAGGGGCAGGCCCGGTATGTAAATGTACGGGGCAGTGTACACTGCAAGGGAGTGTGCAGGGTGGGGGATAGAGACCTGGGGGTGCAAAATTTTTTTTTTTGGTTTTTTAAATTGACCAATCAGAGACGACCAAAAGTCACATGTTTAGTACGTCATTAAGATTGACCAATCACAAACAACTCACGGCAAAATAGTCTCTGAGGGTAAATTGCCGTCGACGGCAAAATAGCCACTGCCTTTATTTTTTGCATGATGCCACGGCCCATTCTGATTTTTTTCAGCAGCAATTCCATGTGAGATTTCCACGTTAGATGCTCGTGAATTGTTACACCTAAAAATCTAATAGATGTTACCTTGTCTAATGCATTGCCATTTAGCTTGATTTCAAGATTAGGTGGGACTGGAGGGCTATTAGGAGTTTTAAAAGTTATGACTTTAGTTTTTTCAATGTTTAAAGTAAGCTTGTTTGCAGTAAGCCAGGAATCAACTTGGTGCAATTCTTCATTTGCCTTTTTAAATAGTTCAGTATATGAAACATGATTGAAGAATAAGTTTGTATCATCAGCAAACATGATAGCTTGACCAGAAGAAAGACATTTCGGAAGATCATTAACATATATCAAAAACAATAATGGACCAAGAATTGACCCTTGTGGGACGCCTAAGTTAATTAATGCAGGGGCTGATAATTTCCCATTGATTTTAGTTTGTAAAGATCGATTACTTAAATAACCTTTAAGCCATTCATAGGGTAGTCCCCTAACTCCATAGTGATGTAATTTGTAAAGTAAGATGTTATGATCAATCGTGTCAAAAGCCTTTGACAGATCCAAGAAAACACCCAGTGTATATTTTTTTTCTTCAAATGCTTTTGTAACATTTTCTACCATAACTGTGAGAGCATTGCTAGTGGAATGTTTTTTTCTAAAGCCAAATTGATATTGATGGAAAAAATCTACTTGGCTCAAAAATGAACAAAGCCTTTTGTAGAAAATTCTTTCCAAAATTTTGGACATAACAGGTAGTAAACTGATTGGTCGATAATTGTTTACATCAGATTTGGATCCTTTTTTGTGCACTGGGATTATTTTGGCCTTTTTGAACTCATTAATAAATTTACCTTGTCCCAATGAAAGATTAAAAATGTGACATAGTATTAACAATATATTATCTGGTGATAATTTAAGAATTGACATTGGGATTTCATCTAAACCACAACTGATTTTTGATTGCAACATTGTTGCATAAATTTATAATACCTATTTGTTTTTATTTAAGATTGTTATTAGATTAGCGTGAAGAAATTTTAAAACAAAATTTATTTTTTTGACCAGTGAGATTTTCTCCAACGGTCCTGACGGGGTCTGAGGATCCCATTCCCCCAAAAATCTACTGCCTTAAAGAGCACAAAAATTTTTTTGGTATTTTTGTTATTACGGTAGTCTAATCAATCAAAATCTAGCACTGAAAACATTTTTTTGAAGAATTTTTTTAATTCAGGACTGAAAGGGTTAAACTTAGTGCTAAAAGATTGATACGGCCCGGGTCGAAATTTAAAATTTCGTATTTGGTATACCAGTAATTAATGTTACCGATGCCTACTATAATGTTATAAACTGTTCAGCGGCGATCTATTGTTGGGTTTCATAGGTTACTAAAGTTCGCTGACCTTACATGGCTCAGCCAAGCGCAATTGGGCTAAGTAGTCGATTTGTCTTGCTGTCAAGAGTGGAGAAGTAAATGAGAAATATTCGTTTCTTTTAAATGAGAACCAACGGCAACTATCAAAATTTGACTTGCCTTCAGATTAATTGTTTTCTCTTCTACAAGCATCAATTTCAGAAACATATTAAACACAAATTTAAAACAACATCAAATCTTCTTTCGCTTGCAGGTTTAATCGTTTTTTTACGTGGTGTAGTTCAAAAGATATAATGCTTTAAACTTTTGGGGCAAAAACTACTTCACGTTGGACTTAGCACGACGCGAATCTTTTGGGCCGAATAGAGTTAAGGAATAGTTTTACATATGTATAGAGTCGTAATCTGTTTGTTTTGCCGTGATTATTTTATTTGTAAATCTGAATTGTTTGTAGCCCTAACTTGCTAAACTGTTTATAAATAGATTTGTAACTCGCATGCCTTTCTGACGTCACAATAAGTGTCTACGTGACTTTCCAGCGTATTCTAGTGATTGTTGCTTCTCGAAGATTTTCCTTTTTATTGTTATTATTACCGATTACGTAATTTATTAACGGTGTTTTTCCTGTGTCACGTGATATTCTAGCAATTTTTAGATTATTTTCCAGCCATTTATATAAGGCGGCAAGATTTTTTTAGAGATTCAGAGATTGAGTAGTAGATCAGAGAAGAGTAAAAATTAGTGTTGAAAAAGGCGTTGTTCTGTGGTGATTGTTGTGACAGGAATCAAGCGATTATTTTGGTGGCTTAGTTTTTAGTTAGTCTCTGATATTTAATTATTGAAGTGCTTTAGTTCTGTGTTTTGGCAAACAAAGAAATTCGAAGTTATAAAGTGGTTTGTGAATATATTGTTCTGTTCTTGATCGAGAAGTGCGCGAGTTAAGGTATCTTGTGGAAACCAATCTTTTCCTAGCTATTAAGTTGCAATCAAACTTAATTATTCGAGCAATACTGCAAGTCGCTTTAATTTAAGAAGTAAATTGAAATTGAAATAAAATTAAAAACTCTATTGCAAAACGCGACACCCCCGAAAATGTTATTAAGTTGCTGGTTAGGCTATGTTACTCAAAAAATTTTTTGCTAAGATCACGTACAAGGGTAGTTACTGTTACTGCCAGTGGTTAGACTGTTTTAATTGGTGGTTTGTTATAATTGGTGGCTGCTACAAGTGGTGGTTTGGCTGTTATAACTGGACTGGACGGCAGATGATTTCTCGTAGCCCAGTCCGTGAGTACGCCTGTCCTCCGAATTCGTATAACAGACCAAAGCCAAATCTGCCCAAACGGTAGGCCATCTACTCTTACCGATGTTCTGGCAAGGCCTTGTAAGTGGCAAACGCCCTTTTCAGGGTGGAGCGATGCATCAAAACGCATCGTCAACAAGTTCCGAAGACCTGCCATTCTTCAGTTGAACATCGAAGGCCTCACTGCAAGCAGAATAAGCGTTCTTTACCATCTGGCTGTACAGCGTGAAGCACTCTTCATCCTACTCCAGGAGACTCAATGCGCGTCCTTGCAGAGGTTAGTTCTACCGGACTACCAACCAGCTGGGTTCTCCTTAATCAGGAAGCATGGTCTTGCTACGTTTGTCCATGAACGACTGAAGTGGACCCTTTTCGACCAATCTCCACCTACAGGGTGGCCGAAAAGTCCCAGGACACTCTATTTTAAATACATGTATAGTGTTATTAAAAAATTAAGTACTATTAAAAAAAAGTACTAAAAAACTAAAACTACTACAACTACTACTAAAAAAGTACTATTAAAAAATACATGTATAGTGTCCTGGGACTTTTCGGCCACCCAAAATACATGTATAGTGTCCTGGGACTTTTCGGCCACCCTGTACATCGGAGGCTGAGTTGTTGTGCGTCGACGTTGATGGATATAAGATAATTAACGCTTACAAACCTCCACCGATTCGTTTGCAAGTATCCGATTTCCCAGTATTCCCACATTCCTGTCTCTATGCTGGCGACTTTAGTTGCCAGCATGTTAACTGGGGTTATGATGCCAACAGTGCAGATAGAGAATGCCCGGTTGGCATCATAACCCCAGTCAACATGCTGGCAATTAAAGTCGCCAACAGTGCAGATGGAGAATGCCTGGTTGGCTGGGCTAATACCAACAATCTTGCCCTACTCCATAAACCAAAGGATGCCGCCAGCTTCTACCCTGGCCGCTGGAATACAAGTACCAACCCGGATCTTGCATTCGTCAGTATCGATTCGGACAGTCGTTTACCTAACAGACAGGTCTTAGAAAAGTTCCCAATTTCTCAACATCAACCCTCACTTATTACTCAACCCAGGTTTGCTCGTCTTGTACCAAGCAAGCCTGTAAAGCGATGGAACTTCCGCAAGGCCAAGTGGAGCCACTATATTACTCTCACAAACAAACTTGCCAGGACTTTTCCGCCACCTGATATGGATCAGGCATATTAGTGTTTCTGTAACGCCATTAACATTGCGGCGAAAAAGTGTATCCCACGTGGCCGACAAAGAAATCGTATACCATGTTGGATGCCGAGTATGAAAACCTCTACCAAACATTTTTGCAATACCCTGAAGGGCATGAATCTAGCAGAGCTGCTACAGCTTTGCTTGCCAGGCTTGACAGGAAACGGAGGGATCGATGGTCTGAGACTGTCCAGAACATCGACTTTTCACACTCTAGCCGGGTAGCATGGAGTACGTTAAACATTCTTACTGGTAGGTCCAGACAATCCTCTCATCAATGTCCCGTTTCAGCAAATGCTATTGCTTGCCAGCTGGTAAAAATCGGAAAACACGAAGGTGCAAATCGAGAGATTTCTCGATCCGTTATGCAGGAATTGCCTGACCTTAGGAGGGCTACTGCTCCGGACGCAGTAAATATCTCCGGAGATTGTTCTCCAAGAGAATTTGCTGCTGCCCTTCACCACTTAAAAACAGGTAAAGTTCCGGGTCCTGACTCTATTTGTTCAAGGCTTTTAATCCATGCTGGTCCCGGCTTGAAGTTCTGGCTACGTGGCTTCCTTTCTTCCTACTTGTGCCAACTCAAAATTCCAAAAATTTGAAGAAGAGCACTGGTAGTCGCGATTCCTAAGCCCTCAAAACCTGTAGATGACCCACAAAGCTACCATCTCATCTCTCTGCTCTGCGTCCCTTACAAGATCCTCGAACGACTGATCTACAATCGTGTTGAACCAATAGTCGACCACTTGCTTCCAAAGAAACAGGCTGGATTTGACACGGAAAGTCTAACGTAAATCAGGTCGTTTTGCTTACGCAAAACATTGAGAATTCTTTTGAAGCAAAAAAGATGGCTGGTGTCGTGTTTATCGATCTGACAGCTGCTTGTGACACTGTCTGGCACTGTGGCCTCACCTGCAAGCTGCTGAGACTTCTGCTGGACAACCACATGGTCTGGATGATCATGAAACTTGTTCGGAACAGAGGCTTCACCGTGACCACTGGTGACAGCAAGCCAAGCAGGCTCCGAGGCCAGCAAAATGATATCCCACAGGGATCAGTCTTGGCTCCTCTTCTTTTTAACATATACATCTACGATCTGCCTTCCATAACCTCCAAGACGTATGCCCTCTCTGACGACTTGGCGATACTTTATTCATCTGGAGATTGGAAGGTGTTGGAAAGACCTTTGAGCAAAGACATGACTACACTTTCTGCATATCTCCAGACTTGGCGGCTAAAGCTCAGCCATGCTAAAACGATGACGGCAGCCTTTTATCTCCGCAACCGAGCGACCAAGCGTGAGCTAAAAGTTAAAAGCAATGGTAAAATCTTACCATTTTGCCCAGTGCCCACCTATCTTGGTGTGAAACTGGACAGAGCGCTCACGTATCGTCATCGCCTTGAGGTATTGCTCAAAAAACTATCCACGCGTGTTTCGCTTCTGAGGCGACTTGCGGGTTTAGGATGGGGCCCTAGTGCCAAGGCTTTGCGCACAGCTGCCTTGTCCCTGATCTACTCAACTGCTGAGTACTGTGCACCAGCTTGGTGTCGCAGCGCGCATACTCGTCTCATTGACAGCGTTCTTAATGATGCTTTGCGCATTGTCACTGGATGCCTACGTCCCACTCCAACGAACAACCTTTCAATTCTCTCAGGCATTTAGCCAGCGGAGCTTCGCCGCCAAGGAGCGACATTCTCCTCGGCGAATCGCAGTTCTTTGGACCCTGGCCACATTCTGCATGGCCAGCTTACTGAGCCGCAGGCTGCTAGCAAGGAGAGACTGAAATCCAGACACACGTTTGCTCCTGTCGCGCGGAAACTATTGTACAACTTATCTGAGTTGGGCATCCGCGCTGCCCAATGGACGAACTTGACATGGGACACAGAGTACTCCAAGAGTATGTCAGCGCTCAGTGTCTACATTCCTAAGGTCAGCACAAGGCCTATTGGAATGAGTTTAACCAGAATAGCTTGGGTCAAACTCAATCGCTTGCGTACTGGCGTAGGGCGTTTCGGTTGGTCCATGCACAAATGGGGTCTCACTTCTTCAGCGAAATGGAATTGTGGCGCTAGTGAGCAAACTGCAAACCACATTATTTTTAAATGTCCCATACATCGGGTACCTCAAGGAATAATGGGTCTGACAGTGTTGGATGACAAAAGACGGAGCTGACTCAACTCCACCACTGCGAGCATCTGATCTAGACAACACAACAGGTTGGGGTGGTAAAAGAATAAACCCTTGGTTTTCATCCTTTTCTTGTGTCTGACCTGGATCATAGATACCCTGCCATACGATGATGACGCTAGCAGATTAGTCGCAATGAAAGGTTGGCGTATGTGATTTATCTGTCACGAATAATTAACAATGAACGCCTTCAGTTGTGTTGGCAAAGCGCATTAAAGAAAAGAAGCGCTCTTAATGTGGCATAGCGCGTTAAACAAAAAAAAGGACAAAAGGAGGGCTAAATCGCAATGTTTAAAGAAATATTGTGTTTTGTGTCTGAGACAAAAGCATACAATTGTTGTGAAATTTGGTTTGATCACGTGATCTCAGCTCCTAACAACAAGAAATTTCTTGAAGCTGGCAAGTTGGGTGCTGGCTCAAGTTAAAGCAACAAATCGCTTTTCTCTGTCAAAAAATGCAATTTTTAGACAATTTATCTTCAATCGTGTCGTTACCATGAAGTGGCCGACCTTCTTACGATCCTTACATTGGTGTAATATCAAATCATACCAAGTTAGGAGTTTGTATGTTGAGTGATTTCGAAAGAGTTTGGCTTAAAAGCGGTCAATCGCAAATTTGCTTGTTGCGTCGCCAATAGGAAGCTTGCACGCACGTGATCAGACGTCATCAAAATGCACTTTTGAAAAAAATGGCTGACCAGTGTCAATGACTTTGCATTGAATTGAATACGAGTGATATGGTTTTTTGCAAATCAAATTGACAAACGTGACAGTTGTTGAATGAACGTTAAATATGTTGTTTTACTAATATTAAGAAATGAATCTAAGGTCAAAATAAGGTAAGAGGTGCTAAGGTTTGCTTTTTATTGCTAATGGTTGGGCTAATTTTATGGACTAAACATGCAGGCTTATTTGTAGCCAGCATCTGTGAGGGTTTCATATTTGATTAATCAGCGTGTTTGAAAATGTTGAGCTTAAATTAATAGTAATGTGCAACTTATACAGTACATTTAGTTGCATAAGCATACTGAAAAGTTGAAAACCTAGTTATACTGTAGCTCTAAATGACAAGGCAGACTTCTGTACCGTTTGTCATATGTTCGATTAGATACTGATGAATAAAATCAGTAAGTTTTTGAAATTTTTTGTCAATAGTGCTTGCAGACCAGTCATATTGATATATCTGATGTAATTTTGTGACCTTAACTACTTCTTAAACAATTTTTGGCCTATTGCCAGGCTGCTGAAACAAGGGTAATTAAAAACTTACGGTACCGATTCATTTATTCATGCGTATGAGCTCATGCTTTGTTTGCATGTCTTTCGTCACACTGGGCCACTACGACGGGTAGACGGCTTGGCCCCACCACCTGTTGGCAACATAAAGATGGACGCATACCGTTAAATGCCTTGCCAATGGACACAACAAGAAAGCTTGCCGGCAAGCTTAGGGTAACGGTAGTAATAACGAGATAATAGTTGTTTTTGCTAATGTACCGACGAGTATCTAATTGGTATAGAGTTATATTTAGCTGTAGAGCAAATGGCATTTAGATGGCACTTCTCTTAGGGGCAATATTTTTAAATTGGCACACAGTACTAAGCTTAGACCAGCCAACTGAAAGACCTAATCTCAACTAAATTGGTTTTGATTAAATTTATTTGTTTCCAAGGATCTAACTAGCAGTAATTCATTTCAATTTTTAATTAATTTCTCATTAGTTTTCAAAATAAACCCAAAAGTTGGTGTTTGCCCTATACCTTTCCAGAATAAATTATAGCATTTGGTCAGCCCTTTTTTGGGGGCGAAATGTGTGACGTCATATGCAACCTTCCTATATTCCTGTTGAGATTAGGTCTTTCTTAAGCTAGTCTAAACTTCAGGGCCGGTTTCAAGCCGATTTGACCGATTTTATCAAATTGGGCCCCGCACCTTGAAGGGGCCCCGCGCTAGTGGGGGTCCTTTTCTGTATTGTGAGGTACAAAATACTACTGAAAACGTAAAATAAAAAGTGAAATAATCTTTCTCATAATATTAATTTGTTATGCATGGTAAATTATCGTTATTAGCAATGAAATTCTTTTGTTCTGCTTTATTTCAGAAATTCAGATTAACATTTTTGTACTGTTTTCTAAAAAAGATAAATATGATATAAAAAGGCCTTACATCATGGGAAAAACTAGCAGAGATCGAGATAAAGGGCGCAAGTATTTAAGTGGTAACCAGAAAAGAGCATTGGCGAAGGCAAAGGAAGCTGAAAATGAAAAACATAGAGGTGCTATCAATAAATTCCTTGTTACCCCATCTTTGAAGCGCCCAAGGATTGAGAATGAAGAAAATAACAGCAATTCAGAAAATGATATAACCATGAATCCAATAACAGTTGATCAATACAATTTGGACATAAATGGCAAATTAGAAAAAAATGACACAGCTGTGAATAAAATTGAAGACAATCTCAATTCATCACAGGACAGTCCCAATACAGAAAGCATAATCATAACCGGAAAAAAGCAAGCCCAGGCATCATACAATGATGTATCATCCATAAGTACAGCTGTAAATATCATGAACGATGACCCAGCAAATTGGCCAACTGCTATGAATAACAATGCTAGAGATTATTTAGCAATGAAAGGTCCCCCTAATATTCTTGCAAACTTTTCATAAAGAATGCATCGACGGCCTTATCAACGAGTGGATTCAACGATTGGTCTAATGTTCACACAAGATTATGTGAGCATGAAAAATCAAAGAACCATATGGAAGCTACATGTAGTTACTGGGAGTTACATCAAAGACTTTGTAGTGGACAGACAATTGATAAAAAGCACGAAAAAATCATCAATGAGCAAGCAAAGCACTGGCAGCAAGTATTCAAAAGGCTAGTAGCTATAGTGCAGTTTCTTGCAGAGAAAAATTTAGCATTTAGGGGAACAAATGAAGATGTTCGTAATGAGAGTGTTCACAATGGAAACTTTTTAGGTCTTGTGGAGTTAGTTGGAAAGTTTGACCCTGTTCTTGACACACATTTGCGAAAAATCAAGACACACGAAATTCATAATCACTATTTAGGAAAAGATACTCAAAATGAACTTTTAGATATCATGGCTACAGCTACTTTGAATGAGATACTAAAACGTGTAAAACAGCAAAGTACTATGCCATTATTTTAGACTGCACTCCTGACATAAGTCACCAAGAGCAAATATCTCTAATTATCAGGTATGTGTCTGATGGTAACTTGGCTCCTCCAGGTGTTTATGAACATTTCATTAAGTTTATACAAGTTCAAAGTAGCACAGGAGAAGATTTATATAAAACACTATTAAGCACACTGAAGGAAATACGAGAAAGTGCAAGATATTCGAGGCCAAGGCTACGACAACGGTAGCAACATGAAAGGTCACACGTCTGGAGTACAAGCGCGACTGTTGAAAGAAAATTCAAGGGCGTTTTTTGTACCCTGTGCATGTCACAATTACAACCTTTTACTCGGAGATGTAGCCAAGTGTTGTCCAGATGCTATAACATTCTTTGGAATCTTGCAAGCGATCTACACATTGTTCTCAGCATCAACTAAAAGGTGGGCTGTTTTTAAAAAAATATGTACCTGGGTTATTAGTGAAACCCTTGAGCATTACAAGATGGGAATGTCGCATTGACAGTGTTAAAGCTATTCGTTATCAGGGTGGAGAAGTATATGATGCTCTTGTTGAAATATCAGAGATAACAAATGAGCCGATGGTAAAAGCAGAAGCTGAATCTTTAGCAAACCAGCTAAAAGACTACAGATTTTGTGTTTCTTTGATATTTTGGTATGAAGTACTTTTTAAAGTTAACTATGTGAGCAAGGAACTACAAGGTGAAACAAAAGATATTAGTGAAGGCATGGAGTCATTTGAAAAACTCTTGTCATGGCTAAGAAATTATAGAGAGGAAGGCTTTAATGATGTTCTACTAGGTGCAAATGAACTGGCTGAATCGATTGAATTACCAACGGAGTCTAGAAAATTTTATGAAAAAAAAATACGTCGAAGGAAGCGAATGTTTTTGTATGAGGCAAATGATCAATCTTATGATGATCCAAAAGAAACGTACAGAGTTCAGTGCTTCAACTTAGTCCTAGATCAAGCTATTCAGTCATTGAAAAGTAGATTTAAACAACTTAAAAATCACGTAAAATTATTTGGATTTATAAATAGTTTTCAAGATATACCTAAGAAGGAAATAAGGGAACACACATCAAAACTTGCAGCTGCTTTAACAATTACCACAATAAGACAGGACGCTGAAGGAAAGATAGTTACTGAAAAAAATAAAGATGTTGATGGGTATATGTTAGCTGAAGAGCTTGAAGCTCTGAAAACTTTCCTTCGACCCAGAATTAAGCCTTATGCCCTGTTTGAACACCTGATAGAAAACAATAGATTTACAACATTTCCAAATGTTTTCATTGCATTGAGGATTTATTTAACGATGCCAATAACTGTCGAATCAGGGGAAAGAAGCTTTTCAAAGCTGAAACTAATTAAAACATACTTGAGGGCTACGGTCTCGCAAGAAAGACTTAATAGTTTGTCAATGCTTTCTATAGAAAGCGAGATTGCTAAAGCTATTGACTTTGAAAATATTTTGAATGATTTTGCTAATAAAAAGGCTAAAAAAGTCTTTTTCTGAAAAAGTATAATGTAATTGCCTAATTTGCCTTTCTTGATGTTAAAAGTAAAACAATGAAAGCTTACACATTACCTTAAATTTGTTTTATAGCAAGTATTAAATGTCTATTTTTTTTGTATGTATGTTTTTTTTTATGAAATGTAAACATCCCTAAATTTTACTATGAAGAGTAGGGGCCCCGCCATCAGATTTCTAATTGGGCCCCGCAGTTCCTAGCACCGGCCCTGCTAAACTTAGTACTGTGTGCCAATTTAAAAATATTGCCCCTAAGAGAAGTGCCATCTAAATACCATTTGCTCCACAGTTAAAGATAAACTCTTATACCAATTAGATACTCGTCGGTACATTAGCAAAACAACCACTATCTGATCATTACTATCGGTACCCTAAGCTTGCCGACAAGCTTGTGTCGTGTCCTTGGGCAAGGCACTTAACGGCATGACTCTATCTTTTTGTGACAACCAGGTGGTGGGGCCAAGCCGTCTACTCGTCGTAGCGGCCCAGTGTGACGAAAGACATGCTAACAGAGCATAAGCTCATTCGAATGAATAAATAAATCGATGCCGTAAATTTTCAAATTACCCTTGTTTCAGCAGCCCAGGTAATAGCCCAAAAATTGTTTAAGAAGTAGTTAAGGTCACAAAATTGCATCCGATATATCATTATGACTGGTCTGCAACAGGGATGTGGAAGCGGTTATTTTTCAACAGCTTCCGCTTCCACACCTATCGCTTCCACTGACAAAAAACGAGAAAACGACCGTTGACAATTTTTTCAACTTTTGTGGGTCTGTAGCCTGCCTTCTACACTTCATCATCTTGAGAAGTCAAAAACCTTCATTTATTGCTATCACTTTACCTACTTCGCTTGAGCTTATTGTTCTGAACTACTCTGTGTTTTTTTTTCATAGATATTAGGACTCGTGTTGAATGTAGAACAGTGCTTTTCAATCTTTTTGTCATCGCGAAACCCTTGATGTACTTTTGCGTTTGTCACGAAACCCCCACAAACAAAAATTTAGAAATCACAAACTGTTTGCAAGAAAATCAAATATTTCGTTACTAAAATCCAAAAAACAATTAAATACTTCAACAAATAAACAGTTATTGTAAGTTCCTTCACTACTTACAACCACTTTTACAACAGTTAACTTAATGCCTCTCAGATCTAAACCGTATGACCACATATTACAGCTCTCCACAATAACCTGTCGCCACAACAACAAATTACACCGTATAGCGCTGATTTTCCCTCTCTATCCTCAACTAACTCTGACTTTTAGTTAACTTTGACTCTAATCATCATCACTGACTTTCTGTCCGTCCCCAAAATACGTATTGACTCCGATCTTTTTGGATAGTGAAGTGCGAAATTTCTGTCGTATATATAGTATATACATGCAAAACGAGCAAATTTAACTGCACCAATCAATAGCCGCCTTAACATGTGGTGCGGTCCCCAACCCCGTTTGGGTTGGATTAAAATGGCTGTTGGCCTTCCTGAGGGTCCCAGTTACTCCGGGCACTCCCCTCACACAAAACCATTTTTTCGCAGTGCAGCCCCCTGAACGACCGCAGAAGGGTAGCACGAGGCCTCTTTAAAATCGCCCTGTCTTCTCCTGCCTCTCTCTTGCCCGTCTTCTAATTCTTCTCCTTGTCCTGATGAGCGGCAACGTTCATCCTAATCCTTGTCCCTTCTTTCCCTGTTCAGTGTGCACTGGAAATGTGACCTGGCGGGGTAGGTCAGTGCAATGCTGCGCATGCTCTAATTGGGTTCATTCAAAGTGCTCACTACTCTCCTTTTCTAGAGTCAGAACTCTTGGCAGCTCTCACTCCTGGAGCTGCTCTCCCTGCTGTGTCTCCCTGCTCATTTCTTAATGTTTATGCTTCTCCTATTTGTTCTTCTCCGAAGGATAGTAGAATCAATTTCTTTTCTCCCTACATTCTTCCCTCCTATGCGGAAGCGGTAGAGTTTTCGCGCTTCCGCTTCCACAGAAAAAGGACCGCTTCCACATCCCTGGTCTGCAAGCACTATTGACAAAAAATTTCAAAAACTTACTGATTTTATTCATCAGTATCTAATCGAACATATGACAAACGGTACAGAAGTCTGCCTTGTCATTTAGAGCTACAGTATAACTAGGTTTTCAACTTTTCAGTATGCTTATGCAACTAAATGTACTGTATAAGTTGCACATTACTATTAATTTAAGCTCAACATTTTCAAACACGCTGATTAATCAAATATGAAACCCTCACAGATGCTGGCTACAAATAAGCCTGCATGTTTAGTCCATAAAATTAGCCCAACCATTAGCAATAAAAAGCAAACCTTAGCACCTCTTACCTTATTTTGACCTTAGATTCATTTCTTAATATTAGTAAAACAACATATTTAACGTTCATTCAACAACTGTCACGTTTGTCGATTTGATTTGCAAAAAACCATATCACTCGTATTCAATTCAATGCAAAGTCATTGACACTGGTCAGCCATTTTTTTCAAAAGTACATTTTGATGACGTCTGATCACGTGCGTGCAACCTTCCTGTAATCCCTAATTGTGAAAAAGAGCTCAGTTTTGGGAATGATATTGTCAATATCTCCCAAAAACACCATCAACTGTATTTCTACTTTATAAGAAATGAAAGCAAACCATTTTTACAGTGAATTGGTAATTGTGAGGTCTTCATAGATTGCAGAAAAATGAAAATTTTTTGAAATTGGCTGGTCAAGTGGTGACTTTTGATTAAACTACAAATGATATTTCTCTGTCAAAATGTGCAAATTTTTAGAAAATTATTATCAATTATGAGGTGATCAATCTTGGTGTGACCCTCACTTTAGTGTGTTGATTAAAGGTGCCGAGTTTAAAGTTTGTATGCCCAGTAGTTTTTGAAGAGTTAAGCTTAAAAAAGCAGTAAAACGCAAAAACGTTTGTTGCGTCGCCAATAGATAATACTGTATATCAAAAAAGAAACTCAATTTTGGGAATAAACTTGTTGACATCTGTCGAATGAGGCGTGAACCGCGTTTCTACTATCAAACTTTTTGAAGATATTCACAAAAAACATTTTTCCAATCAATCGTTAATTATGACATCATAATAGACCAAAGTTTCTTAAACTGGGGTGCTAGCAGCCTCAGGGGGTGCTGAAATCAATTTCCGGGGGTGCTGGGGAAGGTCACATATGCGGCGGTCAAAGGTAAAAGGAATACGTTTCTACAAACGTATTTTTACCACATATTTTAAAATCTAATACCGCGTTAAACTTTGACCGGTTTTTCATTTGTGTTTTAGCATAGTGATAAAAACCACTTGATTTGTACGAGCGGTTCACACTTCAACAATAAATCAGAATCACAAGCTTTGTATATACTAGTGCTAATGTTCGGTAGTGTATAAAATTTTTAACTTCGATATGTTTGTCAGATTGCTTATCTGTTAAGTTTGCATGATTCTACAATGCTGAAAAAACGCAAATGCAATGACGAATATGTCAGGTATGGCTTCATTGCACTCCTGGATGATTGTGGAGGACCAGACCAAGCACAATGCATGACCTGCCATTTCATTTTGTGCGACTCTAATTTCAAGCCTGCTAGACTCAAAGCGTACCCGGCGAAACATCTAGCATCAAAACATGAACAGAATTTTCAGGCTAAAAGAGCTAGATGTGACCAAAGAGGTACACTACACCATCTGGATGCAACGTAAGGCAAAGCCACTTCTTAGAGCTTCCTACGAGGTGGCATACCAGTGCGTCCAAGTGAAGGTTGCACATTTAGCCAAGAAAACCGAATAAAGCCATCCGCTATTCGAAAGGTAGAACTGGTCTTGGGAACAGAGGCAGCCAAGAAGATGAAGGACGTACCTCTGTCTAATGATGTCATTGCAGATGGAATTGCTGACATGAGCTGTGACATCTTAGATCAGATTGTTTAGGAGATTAAAGATAGTTCCATCCGCATTATTAACAAATGGACGAATCAACAGATGTTTCCAACATGAGCCATCTGGTTGAATATGCTTGGTACATCAAGGATGCTGATATTAAAGATGAACTCCTTTTCTGTGAGCCATTGCAAACAACGACGAAGGCAGATGATGCATTGCAACTTGGGGCCGATTTTTTTGACAAGCATCAGATGAAATAAGAGAAGTTAAGGTCAGTATGTACAGATGGTGCCCCAGCCATGATCGGAAAGAATTCTGGGTTTGCTGCTCTGTTAAAGACGAAGGAACCAGATATCATAGTCATTGCCGCCTAACCTGAAAGATGTTTTGTCTATCTGTGTGCAAGTTGTAAATTTCATCCGTGGTCGTCCTTTACACCACAGATTGTTCAAATTATTCTGTGAGAAAATGGGAAATGAACATCAAGTTCTTCTCTTTCATACAGAAGTGCGGTGGCTCTCCCGTGAGAAAATCTTGACTCGTTTGGCAAAGCTCAAAGAAGAGCTTGCAATATTTCTTCGAGAATATCAGAGTAATTTTGTGAATAAATTCGAGGACGAAGTCTTTATCCTATCTCTGTTCTATCTTGCAGATATATTCAGTCATTTCAATGATCTCAACATGTTCATGCAAGGCATGTATGCTAATCATATTCTTTGCACAGAAAAGGTCGAAGCCTTCAAAAAGAAGCTCGCGCTCTAGAAGCGTTGAGTTGAAGGAGGAAGTGTGGAAAACTTTCCAATTATTGAAGAGAATTTGGGGATAAGACAATCAGCCCAATGGTTTTAGAAAATATTGTTATTCATCTGCTGCACCTTGAAACCACCACAAAAAAGTATTTGCCCCATGATTTGACATTCTCAGAATGGATTTAGCAGCCCTTCTTGGCAGAAATGAGTGATGCTGACAGCCTGAAGGAGGAATTTATAGATTTGCAAAACAACCAGGATCGCGAGACAAAATTCCGTGCAACATCTCTGTCTCATTTTTGGTGTGATCAGCTAGTTGCATATCCTGGACTGGCGAGGGTAGCGCTGGAGATGAACACTCCATTCCCAACTACTTACCTGTGCAAGAAGGCATTCTCGACAATGCTCTTAATCAAGACAACTGTCCGGAACCGTCTTCATGGAGGCCTGTTACACAGCATGAGTATGGCTCTGGCAAACACGATGCCACGATATGAAAAACTGTTTGCACATAAGCAAGAACAAAAATCGCATTGATGAGTGTGCTTTAAATTGAGTTTGTCAATGAGCTTTCCTTTGTTTTCTCATTGTTTTTGTCAATGCTATTGCCATAATTGCTGTATTTGTTTTGAAGAATGGACCAAACATATGATCAAGATATGCTGCACTTGTCTTTACTTTATCCTTATAAGTAACCAGGTGTTAGCCAATGAT
Source organism: Trididemnum clinides (assembly GCA_963675345.1). NCBI lineage: Eukaryota > Metazoa > Chordata > Ascidiacea > Aplousobranchia > Didemnidae > Trididemnum > Trididemnum clinides. The sequence goes on along the minus strand of OY776300.1, from coordinate 29,397,821 downwards.
AGGGGGTGCTGGACTGCTTAGGTCTGACCAAAAGGGGTGCTGAAGTAGAAAAAGGTTAAGAAACACTGTAATAGACGGTAAAAACGCGAAAATATTTTAAGTTGGCTAGTCAGACACTGGCTTTTATTTGAGCCCAAAATTGTCTTCATCCAACAAAAACTGCTATTTTTGAAAAAGTATCGTCGATGATACGTCATCAAAACCCTTATGACACACTACTTGGAGGGGTAATTAATCGTGCCCAGTTTGGTGTAGGTGGGCCCAGCAGCTTTCGATCACTTAACAAAAACAAACCAAACAAAAGGAAAAAATTTTTGCTTTATAGCATTAGATTCACACTGCCATTCAATTTAGAAGTGATTCGCGAGAGGACGGCGAAATACCATTCTTGAATGTTCTAAAAGAGAAAAAGCGATCAATCATTTGCTACCACGCAATGCATAAAGCAAACAAGCACTGGGTGGCACTGCAATTGGAATAGTTATAGTTCTTTCAAGTTCAAAACAAATATCATCAAATGCTTGATAGACAGACGTTATATAGTTATAATAGTCATCGTAAAATTTATTAGCAATTTCAGTAGAATCAAGCTCACAAAGATGATTGTCGCGTATATAGAATTTTGGTTATATCTCAACTCTAATTTTTTTCTTAAAATTGAGGCGACTTATAGTATCGCTCGAGTAATTAATTCTGACTACAACTTAACAGATAGCTGAAGATTGGCTTCTACTAAAAACTTAATCACGATACTTTAAACCATGCACTTTTCGATGAAGAACAGATATATTCGCAAAATACTTCGACGCTTTTAAAATTCCTTCACTTCTCGATCACACAAAGCAATTTACTCTAAAATATCAACCAGAAACCAATCAGAAAAACTATATCAATCAATTAACCGCCTGATTCTTGTCAAGCTAATAATCCACAACAAACCACCACAGAATAACACGCTATCCGTATCTCCAGGCCAGCAGTTCTTAATCTTTTTGGTACCGCGCCTCCCTTGAGCGATGGTTCCCGGCTTTGCGCCCCCACCCTTATATGTTAATACAAAAGGAGTGTTTCAATTGCATTTCATCAATATACTTTCTTTTTTCCTGCCATTTTGATTATCTAAATATATTACTTGGCTACGCAGGCATTGCAACACGATAAAAACATAAACTTAGTCAATTGTAAGATTAAGTCTATTCTAGATCGCTATACGAAGTTTACATATACCGCTTTATCACTTTAACAAACTGACTAATAGCTGCCTTAATCCATTCAGATTTTTCACTGACCGAATTTAGCATCGCATGGTAGGCTACAATCAACTCTACAATGTAGATTTGCAACTGCTAAATTATCAAAATTAAGTAAACACGATTGATAATTCAGTTGTTTTATGACATTATAAATATTCAGTTTACAATGCAGGATTACCATGTAATGGTGGGCTACAATTATTTACAATAATATCTCAGACGGTATTAAGCACTGACAACCATGCGATAGGCGAGAAAACATCAATCTCAAAGTTAATAAAGAATGTTGTAAAACACATTAGGGCTCGCACCCCCTTGAAAACTTTCGTACGCCCCCCTGGGGAGGCGTGCCCCCCGGTTAAGAGCCACTGCTCTAGGCTCTCTGTTACTCTCACTCCCTTTTTTCTCTATTAGTGTGTAAAAATCTCGTCGCCTTATATATATGAATGGGTAACTTAAAAAATTTAAAAATGACATCACATGACAAAAAAGCACCTACTACTAAATTACCTCATATCGGAAATCCAAAACCTTCGAGAAGGAAAAGAGTGTTCTAGATCAGTCTTCAACTTAAACACATAATCTACCATTATTACGACATAAACAAGATATGTATGATAGAAATCTTAACTCGAAAGAAAAAAGGTTTTTGGCAAAAACAACCGGAATATAAAGGCAAGTTTAGAGTCGAGACAATTCTAGATTTACAAATAAAATAAGTACAACAGAACAAAAACAACAAATTACAGAAACTATACATCTATAAACTATTCCAACGAAGCAAATTTACTTATTCGTGACAGTGATAACTCTTATGAAGATTGTCTATGACAAGTGAATAATAGCACGAAAGTAGAAGCAGAAAGTGAGTGGAGCGAAAAAATATCGAATGAAAAGGAAATTGACTGCAAAAATGGTGAGAGCAAAGGCAGTATAGTGCAAAAGTGAGGAGAAAAATGGGGTCTTTTGTAGAAAGTCCCCGCCACTAATGCAAAAATGTGAGATTTGAGAAAAACGTCCCCGCCACGGCAGATTTTAGGGTTAGGGTTAGGGTTAGGACAAAATATTAGCTGACATCGCTGAAATCAGTGCTGAATTCCATCAATGAATAAAAATTCTAATTGGATAAGAACGGTGGCGGGGGCTTTCTACAAAAGATCCGCGAAATGTAATTGAGCGAGGCCAACTGAACCGATATTTTTTGCTCAGCCCCGCCAGGTGAAGATAGCTGTAAATAGCAATCACAAGAGAGGGAAGACTTGAGAAATATGCAAAAACTGCAGCATTGATACAGTTTATAAGTGAACTTTTTTGGAACTCTTCCTCAGTCCGTCAAGTTGTCCATCAAATTACAATCTCAATTCTCTTCACTGTTTTCTAGGAATCCGAATCCCAACATCGGTGTTGGCCTTATTCATGCTCACGGAACTGTTAGTTTGCTGCCAACTAATGGATACTCTTTTGATATCAATGTAGTTAGTTAAAAAGCCTTTACATGTTTGAGTTTTAATAATATTACATTGAGTAACTCTGAAACAAAATCTGTACTCATTTTTCGAAGCAAAATCGGTGTTTGATGATAGGCTTATGGCTACAAGTGGCTTCAATACTCATCACATTTTCCTGACTTTTTCTTTAGTTTGAGTCAGTTCAGGCTTAAGTGACAATCTTTTTTTTTTCAAGCAAAATGTTTTGCACAAAAATAGGTTCGCCTTAAAAATAGAAAAAACTAGATTGCAACGACACTCACAGTTTTTAATTAAAAACTATATTGTTCAACTTAATAACAAAGTGAAAATTTACAGACACGTACATTATAATCTAGTTATAATTAGTAACCCTTTATTGCCACTTTTTTTTTATAATTAAAGCTAAAAAATTGGGCTGTGTTTTTGGCCATATTAATTTAAAGCTATTTCCGGACTTTTACTCTTGCTTTGTGTTGAACACCATCGCTGTCAGTTTGGTCCAGAAAACATACGAGTCGCGAGAACTTTTGTGGTTCCCCATCAAACTCCCAACTCAAGTTTACCCCCACCAAAATCTTTATGTTTGTTTAGAGGTAAAAATGGATAAAATAACTTCTTCAAAAAACCTGATATTTAAAATCGGCGGCGCCCGCGACCGGAATAACTATGTGCAAGGAAGGCCAATCGAAAATTATGATCGAGAGGCTCCGGGCCAATTATGATCGTTAGGCCCATTTGATGCAAGTTTTTCCTTTCTTTCAATTTAACCTAAGACTAGCGCAATAAAACCTTTAGACTTATAAGAATGTAGTTGTACTGTACAACATCAATAGACAAACAATTTGCGAACTAGCTTTTTACCGAATACACAAATGTCATTTTCGTTCATTTTCATTAACGCACAAGTCATCGGACTGTTTTCCAATGGCAATACTGACGGCGCATGCGTTACTCATATTTGCTAACGTACGCTATAGACGCCTAGCGGTAGGCTTACCAAAGTGTATATTTTGTAATTAGTAGGCCTATTACATTATTATCATTACCATTTTCTTAACTATATCTCACAGTCTGAATTTAATTTTGAAAAAGATATTGCTACTCCTCGAAAAGCACGATTTTTGAATCAATCTTCACATAGTCATGATTTCGACACAACGGTCAAATCTACTGTACGTTACACGCCATAATGATTAGTTTGTAATTCATTCTGATTTCAGGTGATGCCATTTAACTTAAAGTACTTTCAAAATAAAAGTAAATTCATGTGCGGCAAAAATATGTGCACCGGTACTTCAATTGACTGAACATAAATTAAAATACAGTGCAAATCTTATCATATTCACGAAAAAGTGATTTTCCTCAATCAAAGCAGAGGCCTCAAAATCGCGTTGTTCCGGGCATCCGTCCGGTTCGCCCGATGATCAGTCCGGCACTGGCAACGCCTTTGGTCATTTGGGACCTGTAACTGACGCAGGAAACCCTTGTAAATAGTTAATAATTTTTGTTAGTCAGGTGACCGCGTGTGGCGTCGTGGAAAAAGAAAGGGTTGACACGACGGTTTATTGAGACAATCTGTTTTTGTTCAGTTTGCTGTTTTCACGCAGTTTTTGGAACATGTCAGTTGGAAGAAACAATTTGAAACCGCTCTCCTTAAATTTTGTTGTGCTAATGAATTCAAGTTTTGGCAATTGATGTGCAGTACAGCAGTGGATTCACGGTGAGCGCATTGCAGATTTTGATTTCTTCTAATAAACGTTGCCAGCGCCTTCCAAGCTTGTGGCAGCGTCTACAGGACCCTCGACATGCGGCTTCCAAAACAACTTTTTCTTAATGTGGTCCTTATACTGTCTCAACCCTCTGACTATTACGATTTTTTCTTACACTTTTACCAATGAGGTCCATTTGGAACCCATTCCATATTTGTAACATTCTCTTCTAATGAAATCGTGCAGTTAGCAATTTAAGAATCAAACTTCTAAATAAAACTTTGAAAACGAAAAAAAACAGAGTATTAGGTTATTGCATGCATCACCTTGAACACATTCATGACCAAAATTTATATGTTTTGCATAAACACATCTTTGCATTTCTCTCTCTCTTCCTTATCTTTTGCACTAGGACGAAACGCGCAACGGGCTCGTTTTCTTCAACCAGTTGAACTAGCGGATGGAGTGTTATCCAAAGTTCCTCTTCATCCTGGTTCATGATGTCCGTGTATTATCTGCAAGCTCGTGCAAGAAGATTTGCCTCTTGTGTGTTTCCCATAATTAGGATTTAGATGCACCCAAATGATGTAATTGTTCAGGGCACTGATGTCAAGCATATTGCAAAAAACAATATTGTGCCGTCGCCTGCTCATTCGTTACCACGAAGATGTTTTTACTAGCTGATCACTTGTATCTACACCCCCTTTGGTTTTGTGCATTCCAAAATCATTATGGGTTTCCTATCATCTCGGGTGCGTCAATTTCAGGTTGCTTATGCAATGTACTGATAAAGGTCACCACTTTTCCTTTTTTGGAAACATAAGAAACCATGGTTCCGCGTTCGTTAAAAGAAAAAGGGAGGTATTTTTCTGACGTCCTTTTGTAGTCAAAAGTTATGGTGGTATCTTCTTCAGATTTTTTTCGGGTTGTTCCCAGATCTGTCAAATATTTCTGTTTGAAAAGGTTTACCGAATTCAACGTTGTAAAAAAGTTGTCACGTATTACATTGCGGCCTCTCTTTTCTAAATTTTTTAATTTATCTATTACCACTCTTTTTCGCTGGTTGTGCTCTCTAGGTTCCCTTCTTGCTGCAGTGAGAAACAGCTACGAGGGTAGGCTGAAAAGTTCATAGCCTGACTAACACAAAGTATTTAAATTTGACCAAAGTAGGTTTATTTTTCAACATAATCTCCTCTGCGGTCCACACATTTCTTCCATCTGTGCTGCAGTGTTCGGATCCCGGTGGCATAGAAGTTCTCCTCCTGACCCTCAAAAAAGTCCTCTACAGTGGAAATGACGTCATCATCACTCTCGTACCGTTATTCAGCAAGATATTTTTTCAAGTTTGGGAACAGAAAATAATCCGATGGTGCCAAATCAGGAGAATACGGAGGGTGATCAATCAGTTCAAAGCCACAATCATGCACAGTGGACATTGCAACCAGAGACTTGTGAGCAGGAGCATTGTCCTGATGAAGCAGGACACCTTTTGTCAGCTTTCCAGGCCGCTTTGACTTGATTGCCTGTCGTAACTCCCATAGCAATTTGGCATAATATTCTCCATTGATAGTTTTACCTTTCTGAAGGTAGTCGATGAACACAATGCCTTTTGCATCCCAAAATACGGAGGCCATCACTTTTCCTGCGGATGACACCACCTTGGCCTTCTTTGGAGCAGGAGAAGTTGAGTGCTTCCACTGCATGGATTGCCTTTTGGTCTCTGGTTCAAAGTGATGGACCCAACATTCATCTTGGGTGAGAAAACGCTCAACAAAACGATCTGGGTCTGCCTCAAATCTTGCCAAGTTCGCTTCTGACATGACGAGTCTGGTGAGCTTTTGATCAGGTGTCAAAAGCCGGGGCACCCATCGAGCCGAAACTTTTGACATGCCAAGTTCGTTGTGGAGAATGTTCTCCACTCGTTCGCGAGAGATGTTGATAACATTGGCCAAGTGACTAATGGTTAATCGTCTGTCATTCATTACCATTTGATGAATGCGGTCAATGTTTTCTTGGATGGTAGCTGTGGAAGGACGTCCTGATCTCGGATCATCTTCAAGGCTCTCCTTCCCCCTCTTGAATTCCGCTGCCCACTTCTTCACAGTTGATAAAGCCGGAGCATCATCCCCCAAAGTGGAAACCATATCAGCATGAATTTCCTTGGTCGTTAATCCTTTTTTCTGCAAATATCTGATCACACCACGGTGCCAAATCTTATCCATATTCACAAGATTATCAAAAAACCAAAATGCAAAATTCTCTTGATATTACAAAATCTCCCTAGTACAACTTTTTAAAGTGCGGAATTACTTATCCAGCATAAGGTTACCTAAAAAAATATCGCAGTCAGTATCAAGAAAGCATGAATTTAACGCATGGCAAGTTTCACTGATCTGTCGCAACTCCTTCATAGTAAGGCTACAAACTTTTCAGCCTACCCTCGTATACTGGCCGTTTCACCGCCGCTTCTATTTGGGAAATCCTGTCTCTAACTGTCTTGCTCACCAGAGGTCTTCGACGCACGAGCACACACCAACTTGCAGAACATGAAAACTGTATTAAAGGGAAAACAGAAATTTTGCTCACAAATTAGCTGTACCACATGCATCAATTGCGAAACGCTAGGCGTATCTGGCTCTAGTTGTTACAAGATGTTAAAGACTATAGAGAAATCTCCTAAATACAATCCATGCAAATAAAGATATAAGGGTACATTATTGAATTAAGGCTAGCATTAGCTCACAATACTAGCTGTTTATTGTTTCCCGGTTGATCTAAGACACAGACAAGCGCTTTAGAAAAACATAAACAACTTGCCACTCGCATTAGTTGGTGATAAAATATTAGGTTTTCTATTCGTTACCACCCCATACCAAAAACACCGCCAAAGTACTGCAGAGTAAGCTCATAAACGGTCAACAGGCCTATTTAAAACCACAAATAATTATGAGATCAATCAGCAAAATTGTCACATAACCATTAACAAGAAACGAGAATGACATGCAAAGCGATCAAAGTAAAGAGAAAACAACTTACCGTATTAATTTATAAATGATTTACTGTACCAAACTTACGGTTTCTTCCATTAAGTGTTGAACGTCGTAAAAAACAATTTGTGAAATATAAAAACAATTCATCAGTCACCACCTATCAGCTACAAAACATCCCTATTCCTCAGTTATTACAGATGGCAACCTATTAAATGAGGCGGCAAACACAACAGCTTAAAAGGCGAAAACTTCCAAACAATTATGATATCAAGAACATAAATAGTTACTTTAGTAAAAGGACAAAACAACTAAACCAATGACAGGGCACATAAATCACGTTAACACTTTTCGTTCCCAGCAGCCTACACAGTTGAATATTACAAACGTAAGCTGTTTCAGTATCAGAGCAAGCCCAAAAATTTTTGGCCACACTTTCTTGGTTTGCTCGGGATGTATTGTCTGAATGGACAATTCCCCGAGAAAGGACTATAACCGACGAGATGGCGCAGCAACCGACGAGATGGCGTAGCAACCGACGAGATGGCGCAGTAACCGACGAGATGGCGTAGCAACCGACGAGATGGCGCAGTAACCGACGAGATGGCGCAGTAACCGACGAGATGGCGTAGCAACCGACGCCATTTTTGTGACTCCGTAACTCTGTCACCGGTTTGTTTTCGATTTGTAAAAGCCAATAAGAAGGCAGCCCAGGAGACGCTCAAATTCTCTCTCATCCAAAGGGATCCACTCATTTTTGAATACCCTGGCACCTACTTGATTTGTATTGTTGATAATTATTCTGCTAATGCTGTCTTTCAAAAATACTTTGAACGTAGATACAATTGTAGCGTGCCATTGTTTCTGATAACATACGTATCTGGTGCGTTCTCTTGGTGATCGTACAATATTCGCCAAGCCTCTTTCAGTTGATTGGCACAAATGTTCTTGATTCTACTCAATATGGATTTCCATCTTTTGATATAATTATTTTTCGAATTCGATTTACTTTAGGTTGAACACCCTCATTCTCTAATTTGGAAGACGAGGGTTCAGCTTCTGCTACAAAACGCCTACAATTCTTTACGTAAGTAACTAAATCGGTAAATGTAAAAAAGAATTCCACATATCACTAGCATAAGTATCTACATGTTTCTTATTTTGAGATATTTGTGGAAAATAGTATTATAGTTCTGATTTTGTGTAGAAGCTTGCTATTTTGCTTGTGGAGTAGCATAAATCCCATTTATGGGCTACAAAACCTTAATTACCACTCTTTAAATTTTGAATCTGGAAAATCTTGTTGCTACTCATGAATTTTTACATATATGTTACAATATTACAAAAAAACTGTAAATTTTTAATAAAAACACCAGGTACATGGTAATTAGTATATTGCATGTTACAACCATTTAAAATCTTCGTGCAGGACTTTTTATTTAATTTCCATTATAATTTATAAAAGGTAATAAAGATGCTTTTTAGGCTAGAAAACCTAGGCCCAAATGGCTGGAAGAGTAAGCGTAATTATATAGTTGGCCTATGTAAAATATAACTATTTTATTACTTACACCCTATACACTAAAGTATTCAGTTTTCCTTATCTGATCATCTTCACTTGCATCAATTTCTTACAGCCTCTTCGTCCATTTTATGGCTATACGTACTCCCAAAACACCGAAAAAACTGGCAGTCTCTTCCGAAAGTAGTAGTAGTACTGTAAATTGAGGAGCAATGTAGTTGAATGTCATGTAATATTGTTATGTTTGTGTACGATCGTCCAATAGATAAGTAAACGAGGTGTAATATTTCAACCAGGGATGGGGAAGCGGTTATTTTTCAAACGCTTCCGCTTCCACACCTATCGCTTCCGCTTCCGCTTCCACCGCTTTCGCTTCCACCAACAAAAAACGAAAAAACGACCGTTGACAATTTCTTTTAACTTTTGTGGGTCTGTAGCCTGCCTTCTCCTACACTTTATCATTTTGAGAAAACAAAAACCTTCATTTATTGCTATTACTTTACCTACTTCGCTTAAGCTTATTGTTTCGAACTACTCTGTGTTTCTTTTTCTTAGATATCAGAACTCGCGTTGAATGTAGAACAGTGCTTTTCAATCTTTTTGTCATCGCGGAACCCCTAATGTACTTTCGCGTTTGTCACGGAACTCCCACTAACAAAAATTTAGAAATCACGAACTGCTTGCGAGAAAATCAAATATTTCGTTACTACACTTCAAAAAATAATTAAACACTTCAACAAATAGACAGTTATTACAAGTTCCTTCACTACTTACAACTACTTTTACAACAGTTAACTTAACCCGTTTCTTACCAATGTTACCATATGGGAACATATAATCAATCACGTGTTTCTTTCTTAAATAACGAATTTTTGTAGCATTAAAAAGCACCAAAAATGATTCAAGGAAACATTTTTCTTTAGCTTTCTACAGTTTTTGGTGTGGTTTATTGCATTGTTTGAGAAATTTTAAAGGTGGAAAATGCCGTGAAATAAGCTTTAATTACGTGATCAGTTTCCATGGCAATATCACGCTCGGGTAACATTTTTGGTAGTTAGCGAAAGTGTTTTATTAAAAAGGTTTTATTAAAAAGTCTTCATACCGACGTGTAACTCATGCTACTACTACGTCAGAAGTGAGAAACCTAGTAGAAACAATAGAAAGAACAAGAAGTGTAGTTCTACTCACTCCTGCTGGTGGCGATGAATGTGATCAAGCAAGTGATAATGAAGAAGTTCCTCAAGGCTTTGAAACGGCTTTTGAACCTGCTGGTGAACTCAAAGTGAAAGAACATATAGATGATGTAGAGGAGGATCAAATAGGTTTTCTGACCGAGAGAACCAAAAAAAGAAAGCGAGCTTCAAATAAAAGTACGAGTTGCGACTAAAAGCATGTGTTGGGGCGTGTACCACGATGCATCCTGCTTGTAATTTTGAATAAAAAGTAAAAAAAATATTTTACAAAATTTTTTTATTTTTGAGTTTTTTTGCTTCAACCTGCCAATGTTCCCATATGGGAACATATGTGTATCTCAAAAACCTTTTTAGCTAGAAAGATAATTTTTTGTATATCAAATCAACGGTTCAGTTTAATGTTATACAGCGCAATTGAATAAAAATTGACAACTAGAACATGTAGTGGTAAGAAATGAATTAATGCTTCTCAGATCTAAACCGTATGATTACATATTACAGCTCTCGACAATAACCTGTCGTCACAACAACAAATTACACCGTATAGCGTTGATTTTCCTTCTCTATCCTCAACTAACTCTGACTTTGAGTTAAATTTAACTCTAATTATCATTACCGACCTTCTATCCGTCCTCAAAACACGTATTGACTCCGATCTTTTTGGATAGTGAAGTGCGAAATTTCTGTCGTATATATAGTATATACATTTAAAGCGAGCAAAATTAAAGTACACCAATCAACAGCCGCCTCAACGTGGTGGTGAAGTCCCAGACCCGTTTGGATTGGGTCAAAATGGCTGTTGGCCTTCCCGAAGGTCCCAGTTACCCCGGGCACTCCCCTCACACCAACCATTTTTTCGCCGTGCAGCCCCCAAACGACCGCAAAAGGGTAGCACGCAGCCTCTTTAAAATTGGCCTGTCTTCTGTCTACTCCTGCCTTTCTCTTGCCCGTTTTCTCATTCTTCTCCTTGTCCTGATGAGCGGCAACGTTTATCCTAACCCTTGCTCTGTCTTTCCCTATTTAGTGTGCGCTGGAAATGTGACCTGTAGGGGTAGGACAGTGCAATGCTGCTCATGCTCTAATTGGGTTCATTTAAAGTGATCACTACTCTCCTATTCTAGATTCAAAACTCTTGGCAGCTCTCACTTCTGGAGCTCCCCTCCCTGCTTTTTTTGGAGATTCTACACCTACCAGCACTGTGACTTCCTCCTCGGACTCCTCCAGCTTGTATACCTTCACTGCTCAATCTGGCCCCCTTCCGCTAATGCAGCACTCGCACTCCACCCTCACCTTCAAACCTCTTATCCTTTTTCCGCCCACTTTGTATCTTCTCCTTCTGCACCCTCACCACCGCCTCATGCTCCTGGCTGTTTCTCTTTACCTCCTGCTTTCTCTTCCCCTCCCTAACTCTCTCAGGGTTCTTCAATGGAATGCTGGGGGTCTCCGCGCCAGGAGCACTAAACTACTACACTTTATTTCGTCTCATTCCGTTGATCTTATTTATATCCAGGATTCTAACCTTAATTTATCTTCCTCTTTTCAGATCCCTGGATTCTCTGCTCTGCGATCTGATCGCACCCACTCTCGATCTGGTATTTTTTCTACTGATGTCGCAGACGCTAGCGGCGGCGTCATCATTTTCGTCAAGCAGAGCTTATTCTCCTCTGAGCTTTCTACCTCCTCTCTTTCTTCGCTTGGCCCCTACTCTGATTATGTAGAGGTCAACATCTCTCCGAACGACTCCTCCTCGCTCTTATTTCTTAATGTTTATGCTCCCCTATTCGTTCTTCTACGAAGGATAGCAGAACCAATTTCTTTTCTCTTTCCATTCTTCTCCCTATGTGGAAGCGGAAGCGGTGGAATTTTTCGCGCTTCCGCTTCCACAGAAAAAGACCGCTTCCACCGCTTCCGCTTCCACATCCCTGATTTCAACGCTATGAAGTATTGCGCAATAACTACTAATTATGAGGCAGTAGTAATAGCGAAGAGGAATAATTCATAATTTGATCCGACCCAGGACACCTGTCATCTCATTCTGCACAGCCTATTTACGGACCTTTGCATCACTGGTCTTTGGCGATTATTTGTCTCTCTGGTCCAGGCCCTGAAAAATTGACCAGCTTGTGGGGGTTAATGATCTTCCGCCATGCCCCCATTCGTTGGAAGGCATCAGGTAGGTACACTAGGTTTTCTACAGCGTTTTCCTGGTTATTTATGCTTATGCAATCACGCTGTGTACAGTGGCCACCGCGACGGGTAGACTGCTGGCCCCGCCCACCTATCCGCCGCATTTAGAGGGAAGTATCCGGTTAAGTGCCTTTTCGAGAACAAAAACAATTTGACGGCTTTTTTCCACAATACCTCTTTTGTGCTGAGCGCCGTTGTTTTTGAAGTCTTCGATATGACTCGAAGAGATAATTGAACTCCGGTCAAACAAATGCAAAGCAAATTGACCTTAGTCTTCTTAACTTTATCTTGTGTTCGACGAGTCGAATAATTTCTCGTCACCGATTGACCAGCCAGTACAGCATCGTGATTATTTATTTTAACAATAATTTAATTGCCTAACGTAAGAACAGATGCACATTAATGCACTTTTAACACAATTAATCCCACAACATAAAAAGTAAGTTAACGAATTATTGAACTTGGGAGCCTTACAAGAACGCCACTTTATAAAAAAACACCCACAACTTCATGTGCTACTTTGCATGCAGCATTTCTAAACGCAAGAATCGTCAGATCGAAATATCACATTCAGCTTACGATTTGAGTCAACCAACACTTGCATGTGTAGCTGCTTCACACAATACGAATCCAACATATGACAAACTATGCACAACTCCAACACGGAAAATCTTATTCATGTTTCACACACCATCACATAAAAGTTTGTAACATAATAAACACCAAACCAAATAAAATCTTAATACGTAGGAATAAACATTGTACTAACACCTACCAAAGAATTAAAGGCAAACGTGCTTTAATCACTAGCTTGTGTCAGCATCAGATGACAACGCGTTAAAAGCAGAATAAACTAGTAAATAAACACTGTACTAACACTTACCAAAGAGTGAAAGGCAAACGTGCTTTAATTACTAGCTTGTATCAGCATCAGATGACAACGCGTTAAAAGCAGAATAAACTAGCCATTTTTCCTCACAATTAATGTTTGCGATAAAAACTCCACTATGCTTGTTGAACTATTGACAACTCTAAAGCGGAACTTAACACAAGTTGTTCGGTGCAACACCGTCAAGACTTTCCTGTGAGTGAACGATAAAATGTAATTAACAAAGTACTGACAGACTGATCTACCATTATAAACCATCAGCAAGTGCGATACTAAATGCTTGAAATTACGAGATTAATTCGAAAAGAATTAGTGACATCACATGCATAATACACCAGGCTATTTTACAGGATTTGCGAACCCCTGCTAAGGTACAAATGCACAATTACAAGTTACTAAAGCAAGGGAATATAACCTCAACAACTGTAACCCTTCCGCGGCTTGCGTGCTAAAGGATATTCTCAAGAACCTTTTTTAGAACACTCATTCCATTCACAGAAATGATTCTTAAACACGGCACTAAATAACAATTATGATCAGCAACAACATGACTGGTCATGTGTATGCTTAATCCTTCCACAACTGAAAATCTTTCGTGCGGCGCCTGCACTTACTAAAGTCAAAATATCTCTGGTATCGTTCCGTCCTCCTATTCGCGCTACACGCAGCACTTTGTCAGGAAATGCTTTCTCTTCATACCACCTCTGATCAAGACTACGGCGAGTTGTTCGGCGTCTGGCACTGCATTGTCTAACGCCATGCCATAATACCGGGAAAAGTTGAGTAGCAACCATACTAATGAAATTACTGGGTCGCAGTTAGATCAATAATTAAAGAGAATTGTCAACCGGTGCAATGTAAGCCGCTAAAAAGGTGTGGGAATGGCAAAAACTACAAATGGAATAAGTGATTCCTTCTCAAAATGCGTTAGCACGGCCTCCTTCATGACAAAATGCCTCAACACGGGTTGGCCGGTTTCAAGGTCTCCCACCACGCCCCCCACTACAGAGTAGGAATAGGCATTAAATCTAAAAATTAACATATTGCAACAAGTTGTGCACAAATTGATCCCACGGAAATGTTATTTCATGCATTAAATAGGCATGTCAAGCCGAGCATCAAGAAAAAAGGAATTTGAAGTCCACTGTTTTTCAGTGTGCTTTTGATCATACTGTATATTTGCTCTTAACCGTTGAACTTGTCTTCCGAATCGTAGTTTCATGGGTCTGAAAAGCAATTGCACCACTTACAACCACGCAGTGATAGACAAAGAGAAAAAAAACAAGGTCTGGCGTAAAAACGTGACATCGACCAAATACGATAGATGAAATATATTATAGTGGACCTTTAGTAACGAGGAAAACGGAGAAATACATTTGAATCTCTAATTGAAAACATAAAGAGTAACAGTAGCCAAAAATTTTTTTAAATCTTGATCGAGTTAGAGCAAACAAGATTGTTGCACCCACTGCGGTATCAAAACAACTTGACGGTGCTAACCAAAAAAATAACTGTTAAGTAAACCTCACCTCAAACGATATGTTCATTTGCTTAGGTAATGCTAGCCTGGATTTATAAATTCTCCTGCAATTATAGTAATGGAATAAAGCAAAATTTGCCACCACAAACAGCATGTCTTAGGATCAACTACAAGGAATTGTCAAGCAGAACGACGATCTAGACAATTCGTCCCATATACACTCAATAATAATGTCTTTTTTTCATAGGACAAATGATTAAGACTATCTTGTATAGAGTAAATATGTTCATTTCTACGTCTTTTTTTCTTTTTTTTATGGCTTAGGAAGAAATGCTGATTCCGAGTATGTCTACCACCACACACTCGCTTTCGACACAAATATTACATCGCAAGCAAAGCAAATACCGTATATCAGGGCTGTTCAAAAATACACTATTTTTCAAAACTTGGAGGTCACACCTAGATTAATACCAATTTATGACAAAAGACCCCACAAAAAATTTGAGCTCTCTTGGTTAAACATTGACCGCGTGAATCCTCTTTAATGTTTTGGGGGAGCAACAGGGGGCAAAATCGATCTTAACTCCCGAACCAGAAGTTCTAAGAGATCATATAACCACTTAAAATTTGCAGAACACCAATAAACATTACACTCAAGCATAAAAATGCATATTACTTGTAGAAAAAAACAAACTTAAAAAATAAAAAATCTGGACAAATAATGAGATTTTTTGAGAATTGACATAACTTTTGACAAATTTGAAAGATAAATTCTTGAAAAAAATTAATTTTTGAAATGTTTAAAATATTTTATTATAACAAAGAAACCAGACCAAAAATAAATTTCATAAATGGATGCTAGACTGTTGGTATCCCATATAAAACGATTTTCCCTTCGTAAACTGTGCAGGTGTTGGTATCCCATATAAAACGATATTCCCTTCGTTAAACTGTGCAGGTGTTGGTATCCCATATAAAACGATTCCCCCTTCGTTAAACTGTGCAGGTGTTGGTGTCCCATATAAAACGATTTTCCCTTTGTAAACTGTGCAGGTGTTGGTATCCCATATAAAACGATTTCCCCTTCGTTAAACTGTGCAGGTGTTGGTATCCCATATAAAACGATTTTCCCTTCGTAAACTGTGCAGGTGATGGTATCCCATATAAAACGATTTTCCCTTCGTAAACTTTGCAGGTGATGGTATCCCATATAAAACGATTTTCCCTTCGTAAACTGTGCAGGTGTTGGTATCCCATATAAAACGATTTTCCCTTCGTAAACTGTGCAGGTGTTGGTATCCCATATAAAACGATTTTCCCTTCGTTAAACTGTGCAGGTGATGGTATCCCATATAAAACGATTTTCCCTGCGTTAACTGTGCAGGTGATGGTATCCCATATAAAACGATTTCCCCTTCGTAAACTGTGCAGGTGATGGTATCCCATATAAAACGATTTCCCCTTCGTTAAACTGTGCAGGTGATGGTATCCCATATAAAACGATTTTCCCTTTGTAAACTGTGCAGGTGTTGGTATCCCATATAAAACGATTTCCCCTTCGTTAAACTGTGCAGGTGTTGGTATCCCATATAAAACGATTTTCCCTTCGTAAACTGTGCAGGTGATGGTATCCCATATAAAACGATTTTCCCTTCGTAAACTGTGCAGGTGATGGTATCCCATATAAAACGATTTTCCCTTCGTAAACTGTGCAGGTGATGGTATCCCATATAAAACGATTTTCCCTTCGTAAACTGTGCAGGTGTTGGTATCCCATATAAAACGATTTTCCCTTCGTTAAACTGTGCAGGTGTTGGTATCCCATATAAAACGATTTTCCCTTTGTAAACTGTGCAGGTGTTGGTATCCCATATAAAACGATTTCCCCTTCGTTAAACTGTGCAGGTGTTGGTATCCCATATAAAACGATTTTCCCTTCGTAAACTGTGCAGGTGATGGTATCCCATATAAAACGATTTTCCCTTCGTAAACTGTGCAGGTGATGGTATCCCATATAAAACGATTTTCCCTTCGTAAACTGTGCAGGTGATGGTATCCCATATAAAACGATTTTCCCTTCGTAAACTGTGCAGGTGTTGGTATCCCATATAAAACGATTTTCCCTTCGTAAACTGTGCAGGTGTTGGTATCCCATATAAAACGATTTTCCCTTCGTTAAACTGTGCAGGAGTTGGTATCCCATATAAAACGATTTTCCCTTTGTAAACTGTGCAGGTGTTGGTATCCCATATAAAACGATTTTCCCTTCGTAAACTGTGCAGGTGTTGGTATCCCATATAAAACGATTTTCCCTTCGTAAACTGTGCAGGTGTTGGTATCCCATATAAAACGATTTTCCCTTCGTAAACTGTGCAGGTGATGGTATCCCATATAAAACGATTTTCCCTTCGTAAACTGTGCAGGTGTTGGTATCCCATATAAAACGATTTTCCCTTCGTAAACTGTGCAGGTGTTGGTATCCCATATAAAACGATTTTCCCTTCGTAAACTGTGCAGGTGATGGTATCCCATATAAAACGATTTTCCCTTCGTTAAACTGTGCAGGTGTTGGTATCCCATATAAAACGATTTCGCTTTCGTAAACTGTGCAGGTGTTGGTATCCCATATAAAACGATTTCCCCTTCGTAAACTGTGCAGGTGTTGGTATCCCATATAAAACGATTTTCCCTTCGTAAACTGTGCAGGTGTTGGTATCCCATATAAAACGATTTTCCCTTCGTTAAACTGTGCAGGTGATGGTATCCCATATAAAACGATTTTCCCTTCGTTAAACTGTGCAGGTGTTGGTATCCCATATAAAACGATTTTCCCTTCGTAAACTTTGCAGGTGATGGTATCCCATATAAAACGATTTTCCCTTCGTAAACTGTGCAGGTGTTGGTATCCCATATAAAACGATTTTCCCTTCGTAAACTGTGCAGGTGATGGTATCCCATATAAAACGATTTTCCCTTCGTAAACTGTGCAGGTGTTGGTATCCCATATAAAACGATTTTCCCTTCGTAAACTGTGCAGGTGTTGGTATCCCATATAAAACGATTTTCCCTTCGTAAACTGTGCAGGTGATGGTATCCCATATAAAACCATTTTCCCTTCGTTAAACTGTGCAGGTGATGAATGTCACTCATAGTAAATAAACACGAAGTGTTAGAATCATTTGAATATTGTTGGAAAGTCTATTTTCATGAAGAGCAAGCTACGGTAGCCTTCTAAAAATAAGGTCAATCACGTCTACTTTTCTCTAAGCAATGAAGTATCAATTGTCTTTGGTGCGAATCTTCTGTTAATATGTTTTCGTAATCTTCAACAATTTCGATACCTTTTTCTCTCAAGTGGTTCGTCACACGCAGCGTTGAAACCAAGTCTTTATATTTGAGAAAACGTTCGAAGTTGTTCTATTTCGTGCATAAATGCCGTAGAAATTGAACGTCTTCTACTGCAAAGTTAAAACGTTGAAAAATGATAACTGATCTTTCACCAACCAAGTTTTCAATCTTTGTATCTTATGATATTGATTGAAATACCGGCTTCTGTGGACACGTGTCTTTGAAAGCTTTTGGTAAACACGAAATAACTTAGAAGCCAGATTTTGTTCAGTGTGCTCCTGCAGTTAGTGAGAACACAAAGCAAATCGGACCAGCTCTTAGAGAGCAGCATCAGATAAGTCTTCAAATACTGGTATTTGTTCGAGCCAGCAGCAGCTTGTACAACTGTAAATCATTAGCAGCAGCTTCATCGCCAACAGGGGCTTCAAACCAGTGCTTTGCATAAATGACAGCAACAAAATAACCAAACAGTTGTAAACCCTTGAGAATTTTTGCAACCACATCAAGTTGAGTTTGGAGCAGCAACATCCTAAGTGCATATATTCCTGAAGACATCCAGTGTGCTCGATGTTAGGTACCAGAACGCCGAAACCGATAAGTGTCAAAGGAATTTTCATTCAAATAATAAAGAACAAGATCCAACAGCTCTGCATAGTCATCTCAATGAATATAAGAGTTAGAATCGTACCTTATTTCGTGAGGAGCTTTGAAGATATTCTCTAAAATTTCAGAATCTGCTTTAACTGAAGAATTTGGAATATGGGTCGTGTCTACAGCAAATCTAATAGTACTCCATTTTTTCTTCAAAATCTCAAAAACATAAGTTGGGGACTACTGAATTTACCTAAGATGCTTTTAAAAACTTCTGACAAAATTACTTCGTGCATTTGATGAGGGCAGGCAGTCCATACCAAAGGATAGTTTAGCAGTGCTTCCAAATGTATGCATGCGCCGTTGAATTTTCCAGTGTTTGATGGTGTGGTATCAAAACACACAACCACGCATTGCCATCTAACTTCCAATCATTTAGGATGCTTTTAATTGCTTCACTTGGTTTTTGCCAATTCCTTTTTCTAGAGAGGTAGTTCCCAACAGTTTTGTCCCATTACGATGGCTTGAAAGAAATGCAATATGCTCAAATGCAGTAGGTATCTTCCTTTTTAAATTAGTTTCTTATCCCATTGAGTGGAGACAAAGCCTTCCATCACTAATGCCTTAAAGTCTTTTTTGACTTTATCAAACATTCAGTGCCGGTTTTTTTAATGGTCCGGCTACTTGTGCTTGTATTCAACATAAGATCATTGACCTTGCCACCACTTGCTCTCACAATAGCAGCAAAACATCATTGAAGGCATTAGGAGATAATTTATGACGATTAATTGCAGCAACAATATCTGGCGAGTTGAGAATTCTTCTAGATGTTTTCAGTTTAAAAAATCCGGGGTTGCTTTGTACCTTAAAAAAAGCAAATTATCTTCAAAACCCGAGGAACTTGGATTAGTTTTCGGTGACGACGTTTCGCTTCTAGCACTTGAAAAATGCGAGAAGTATCTACTGTTTTCCTCGACAGTTCTTGCTCAGCTTCTGATGATTTTCTTCTTTTTTCTATTAGCTCTTCTTTAGACAACTGTCGTTTCACTTGTTTGACTACTTTGAGATCTTTACTTCTTATTATCTGCAAAAGTACTTTTGCGGAGTCCTTTCTGATCTTTAATAAAGAGATAATCTTCGCCAGAAAGATGCTTACCAATATCCTTTTTGATGCTTGATAGCAGCTTTAGGGTCTTCCGCTTTGTTTGACATCTCGTGCACTCAACTTCTTTAAAACCATATTTCTACTAGAGCAACAAGTATAGCCAGGAGTTGTACCTTGCAGAGCCTTTTTTTACACAGCAATTATTTCATCAGAGGTTGCACTCATTGCTTTTTTATAGTGTATTCTTTAATTTTTACGTGATGAAGAAAGCGTCCAACAATATCTTAATTTGTAGGAAGTTTTTTCCCACAAAATAGCTCATCTCTTACTCTTCCCACACTGCTCCACCTGCTAATATTCTTTCTCAATTCCATTTGTTAAGATTATATAAACCTACGTATCCTTTCAAACTGCGCAAAATTAAATTGTGTTCAACACTATAACCTTTGTTAACTACAATGTAAAATGTCATGAATGAACAGAATCTGCGTAAACTTTTTTAGCAGAGATTTTAGCTGCCAAGTTCAACTTGAACAACAGAAAATAAAAACAGCTTCGCTGGCAATTTATTTAGTTACAACAAAAAACTGCAACGTTTCAGTTTTTTTGTTGTAACTAAATAAATTGAGAGCAAAGCTGTTTTCATTTTCTGTTATCTGTGCAATCTTTGCTAGGTATTTGTTCTAGCACATTAATCTGTTCTGGTACTACCATTCATGGTTTTTGTAAACCTTTTAAGTATTATAGATTAGTTATCTCTGTGCTTGAACTGACAACTGGCTCGCAAACTAAACTGATAAGTAGCATTCTACGTATGAACTTAAACTGGCAACTTGGCTCCCACATTGATAGTAATACTTTTCATCAATAATAATTAGTTTAACAACTGTACCACTAAAACAATGACTATCAAAATTCTGCACCAATCAACAGCCGCCTCAACAAGGTGTGCAGTCCCCGACCCCGTTTGAGTTGGGTCGAAATGGCTGTTGGCATTCCCGAGAGTCCCAGTTACCACAGGCACTCCTCTCATACAATCCATTTTTCCATCGTGCTGCCCTGCGAACAACCGCATAAGAGCAGCACACAGCCTCTTTGAAATCGATTGACTGTTTTCTCTCTTCTCCTGCCTCTCTCTTGCCCATCTTCTCATTCTTCTCCTTCTATTGATGAGCGCAACATTCATCCTAACCCTGGCCCCATTCTTCCATGTTCAGCGTGTGCTGGAAATGTGACCTGAAGGTGTAGGTCGGTGCAATGCTGCTCCAAATGGGTCCATTTAAGGTGCTCACTTCTCTCTTTTTCTAGATTCAAAACTCTAGGCAGCTCTCACTTCTGGAGCAGCCTTCCCTGCTGTATCCCTGCTTCTTCTGGGAGATCCCATACCTACCAACACCGTGTCTTCCTCTTTGGACTTCTTCATCTTGTACACCTCCACTGTGCTACCTGGTTGATCCGACCCCCTCTGCTAATGCAGTGCTCCCACCCCACCCTTACCTTCAAACCTCTTAGCCTCCTTCTGCCGACTTTGTATCTTCTCCCTCTGCACCCTCCCCATTGCCTTATATTCACGGCTATTTTTCCATACCTCCTGCTTCCTCTTTTCCCCTGACACCCTCAGGGTTTTTCAATGGAATACTGGGGGTCTCCATGAGAGGAGCACTGAACTTCTAAACTTTATCTCGTCTCATCCTGTTGACATTATTTGCATCCAATAATCTAACCTTAATTCATCTTCCTCTTCCTGGATCCCTGGATTCTCTCCTCTGCAATCTGATTGTACCCACTCCCAGTCTGGCATTTTTTCTCCCATCTCTCCAACAGTCAGCATGCTTGAGGGGTGTCATTATTTTTGTCAAGCAGGGCTTATCCTTCTCTGAATTTTCTACCTCCTTTCTTTCTTCGCTTATCCCTACTCTGACTATGTAGGGGTCAATGACTCATTAAACAACTTCTCCTCGCTCTCATTCCTTAATGTTTATGCTCCACTGATTTGATCTTCTTCAACAGACAGCAGAACCGACTCGTTTTCTCCATCCATAAATCTCTTCCTTCTGGGAGACTTCAACTGTCATCACCCTTTCTGAGACTAAAAGGCACTTCATAGATGTGATGAAGATCGTCTGACTTACATTTTTGCTTTCCAACATGCCTCGTCTGTCATCACCAAGGCCAAGGCTAAGGCTGAGGCATGGCAGGCGACTTGCTCTTCTCTGTCACCGAAATCTGATAGTAAATCTGTATACTCTCTCCTCCATTCTGTTACCAGCTTTTCTTCATCATCTCCTAACTTCCCCAACTGTTCCCTTTCCAGCAAATCGGCTTCGGTCTTTGCCAACTACCTGAGACCCCACTTTTCTGTCTCCCAGCTAAACGTCCTGCATAGCAGAGCCAGCTACCTTTTCGAGCTCTGCCGAGCCACGTGCCTGAGGAGTCTCATTAGTCTTTTTGCTCTCCCTTCTCCCCTACTGAATTTCTTGCAACTGCCTCTAACTTCATTTTGTCCACTGCCACTGGCCCAGACAAAATTGTCTATTCCATCTTAAAACACCTTCCTCGATATGGCATGGATTTTCTCCTACACACTTTCAATCTTTCCTGGTCTTTACATTCCTTTCCTTCCATCTGGAAGACATCTTCTATTATTCCTAACCATAAAATAGGAAAGCCTCTTGACTCTCCTGCTTTCTTCCAGTCTATCTCTCTCACCTGCTGCGTATCAAAGCTTTTTGAACGCATCATTCTATCACGTCTAATATTCTTTCTAGAGTCTAACTCCATTCTCTCTCCCCACCTGGCCGGTTTTGCCCTGGACGATCTACTATAGATCAAATTGTGTTCCTTTTTTAGTCCACCTCGGATGGGTTTAGCAAACCCAGGCCAGGCTCTCAGACAATCCATGTTAATATCGATTTCTTCAAAGCTTTCAACTCTATCTGCCAACTGGCCCTTTTCCACAAACTCATTTCAGCTGGCCTCCCTCTTTGATTTGCTTGTTGGATTCAATTTTTCCTTTCAAATAAGCGCACTAGCATAGTTTTTCAAAATCACAAAAGTCACTCTTTTCAAGTCCATTAAGGTGTTCTGCCATGATCCATTCTTAACCCTGTACTTTTCTCTCTTTTTATCAATGATCTTCGAGCTTCTCTGCCTTCTTCCATCAGCTGCTCTCTTTATGCTGACAATCAAGCCATTTGCTCCTCCGCTCCCTCAGTCCCTACTGTGGTGGAGGCCACACAAGGAGCCCTGATTCAACTGGAGCACTGATCTGATTACTGGTGTCTTCCTCTTAATCCAAACATATGTAAGGCCTCCTTCTCAGTGGATCCCAACCAAGCTAATATCCAGCCCCACCTCTTCTTATTCAACTCCTCCTTCCATTTCAATCTCACTCCCACTTTTCTTGGGGTCACCTTCAACTGCACTCTTTCCTTTTCTAAACATGTATCTTAACTGAAGACCAAGTTCTTCCCTTGTCTCAAGGCCTTACACTGTATCTCTGCTTCCTCATGGGGCCCCTTTAAGATGTCCCTCTCTCTTCTGTACAAAGCTTTCTTTGGCCCCTTCTCATCTATGCTTCATCCAGATGGTTTCCTTTTCTAAGTATTACCAATAAAAGAGGCTAGTCACACCATCTCTGGCTGCCTCTCGTCCTCCCCTATATCACTTCTCCTCTCCAAAGCTTCTCTACCTCCCCTATGAGTCACCCTCTTTTCTTCAGCCCCTACTCACTTATGCTTCACCCAGATGGTTTCCGCTCTTAAGCGTTACCAGTATTACCAAAATGGAACGCCTCCACCAAGCGGCTAGTTGTGCCATCACCGGCTGCCTCTCATCCTCCCCTATCCCACTTCTTCTCTCTGAGGCTTATTTACCTTCCCCTCAAGTCACCCTGACTCATTTCACTTTGTCATCTTATGAGCAGGCTCTTCATCTCCCAACCCCCTTTCTTATTTCAGATTCTGCCAGTCTTGGAGTGAAACCAAGACTCTGCAGATCGTCCTGGAGAGCTTTTGTATCCACTGGCCCAATGATGCTTCCTCCTACTTCTCCTAGGTAGTTTCTCTTTGCTTACCCTCCCTCTCCTCTTCTTGCTCATGCTCTAGTCCCCCTCTCCTTCGCCAAGGAGCAGCTCTCACTCACCTTGACTCTCTCCTTCCTCACGATCTGGTGATGTGAACAAATGGCTCTGTTTCTTTTCCTTTTGGCAAAAATAGCTCTGGCATACTTGCCAACTGCTCACTTTGTGGCACTGAGTCCACCCTTTCTTTTTCCGCAGACCCAGTATGTTCAAGTTTTTTAAGAAGCCTATGCCATTCTGCAAGCCTTCCGCTAGTCTCAGCAGTACCAACAAGTCTGCCATTTCTCTTTTCCCGTTTTCTGACTCTCACCACCCTGTCCTCTCCTCCATCATTCCTTTTACCTGAAATTCTTTGGCAAATCTGGCAGAAACTGTCTTCTCTCTCCTCCTGTTTTATCAGGCTACCATGGGTCCCCGGACACTCATTTCTCCTGGGCAACAACTCGGCTGATGAGCTGGCCAGATGGGGAGCGCTACACATACCCATTGCAATCCCTTGTGGTCTCTCACCTCGTATCTCTCATATCCACTCTTCTCTCTTCTCAGACTAGAGGCATACTATCGCACCTAAATTTTTCAACACACAGGTTTCCTTGATTTCTACCAAGGAACTTGTGCTCCCTCATCACGCTCACTGCATGCTCTCTTGTCTTTACTGCAATAGACACAGCCTTATGATAAGCTCTACCTCTCTAGGATTGGCTAAATCGAGAATCCTTCATACAGCGCTTGCGGACACCCATCCTAGGACACCTCTCATTTCATTCTGCACTGTCCAACTATAGACTCTTGTTGTTGTTGGTTACCCGACCCCTTCCGAGGGATGGGGGCATGGTGGAAGACCATGGAACCCCAGAAGTTGGGCAACTCCCCAGGGTCTGGACTAGAGGTCGTAGAGGGACAGGGAGTTGCCAAAGAGTCCGTAGCTGGACAGTGCAGAATGAGATGAGAGGTGTCCTGGGACGAGTGTCCAAAGGTGCTACAGGAAGGATTCTCGATTCTGCCAATCCTAGAGAGATAAGAACCTAAGAGAAGACTGTGTCCGTTGCAGCGAAGACGAGAGAGGACACAGCGAGCATGACGAGGGAGCACAAGTTCCTTTGTGGAAATTGAGGGAACCTGTGGGTTGAAGAATTTTGATGAGACAGTACGCCTCTAGTTCGAGAAAAGAGTGGATATGAGAGATAAGAGGAGAGAGACTACAAGGGATTGCAAAGGGTGCAAGTAGCACTCCCTGTCTGGCCAGCTCGTCAGCTGTGTCGTTCCCTGGGAGAAACAAGTGTCTGGGGACCCATTATAGCCTGATAAAACAGGAGGAGAGAGAAAACAGTTTCTGCCAGATCTGCCGCAGAGTTTGAGATCAGAGGAAAGATGGAGGAGAGGACAGGGTGGTGAGGACAGAACGAGAGTCAGCTAGAAGGAGAAGAGAAGTGGCAGACTTGTTGGTGCTGCCGAGACTATCAAAAAGCATGCAGAATGGCGCAGGCTTCAGCAGAAAAACTTGAACATACTGGGCCTGCTGAAAAGAAGAGTGGCCTCAGTGCCACAGAGAAAGCAGTTGGCAAGTACGCCGGAGCTGCCTTTGCCAAAAAGAAAAGGGAACAGAGCCGTCTGTCTAGAGTACCAGATCATGCGGGGAGGGGAGAGAGTCAAGGTGGGTGAGAGCTGCACCTTGGCAAGAGAGAAGAGGATCAGAGCAAGAGCATGGAGAGGAAAGGGTGGACTCCACTGTGAAGGAAGGCAGATTCCAAAATCAACAGCCGCCTCCACGTGGTGGTGCAGTCCCCGACCCCATTTGGGTTAGGTCAAAATAGCTGTTGGCCTTCCCAAGGGTCCCAGTTACCCTGGGCACTCCCCTTCATGGACTCTTTGCACTGCTTGCTCTTTGGTGACTCTCTGTCTTTCTATGACCTCTGGTCCAGGCCCCAGGGAGTTGCCCAGCTTCTGGGGTTCTATGGTCTTCCACCATTCCCTTATATCTTGAAAGGGGTCAGGCAACAACAACTATCATAATTTAAAATACAACAGTCCAACATCCATTTATAAAATTTATTTTTGGGCTAGTTTGTTTCTTTATGATAAAAAAAATGTTGTTAACATTTCGAAAATTAATTTCTTTCAAGAATTTGTCATTGAAATTTGTCAAAAGTTATGTCAAATTTTGAAAAATCTCAATATTTGTCCAAATTTTTTATTTCATTAAGTTTGTTTTTTTCTACAAATAATATGCATTTTTTTATACCTTAGTGTAATATGTATTGGTATTCTGCAAATTTTAAGTAGTCATATGGTCTTTTAGGACTCCTGGTACGGGAGTTACAATCAATTTTGTAGTTTCCCCCCCCCCAAAACACTAAAGTGGATTCACATCGTCAATGTTCAACTAAGAGGGCTCAAATTTTTTGCAGGGACTTTTGTCATGAACTGGAACCAAACTAGGGTGCCACCACCAAGTTTTGAAAAATAAAGTGTATTTTGAACAGCCCTGATATACAGTGTATATATCATTGTACAGGAATTTTTTTTACGATTTCCCACTGCTCCATGGTAAATGTAAGAGACCCCGATTACCAATAGTGCATAAATTTAATATTATAGCTGTGATGCATTGCTATTGTTTCAAGTTGAAATTTTGAATCAAAAGAATATTTTAATTTGACCTTACATTTGCAGAAAACAACACTTAGCTGGCTAGAGTTGTTCAAGAATTACATTGCTTAGGATGAATGTTTATGTGTGAAATAAACCAGGCACCTCACAGCAAAGGAAAAACCAAGTAGAAACAGTAAACAAAACAACACGCTTTTAATAATAAAGCAGTCTTCAAAGCGATTTATAAAGTTATTACTCCTTCCAATAAACGGTAATATGATGTACTCACCCTATATTTAATACACTGCTTTTACTATTATAATCAGCAAGCCATATCGCAGCTTTATCTCCTTTATTTCTTATTTGAATAACGCCACCATTCACTCTATCAGAATCATCACCAAAACCTTCACCGATCAAACAAAGCAACTAGAAATATAAATCTTAAAATGAGGAACTATTAAACATGAAAGTGACACAGATATCAACTGTTTATTCTAAATATTTTTTACTGTGCACCCTTTGCAGAAATACTTCCAGCACCTGGTGTGCAACTCCACCTCAGAAACCCCACCAACAAACAAGAAAAATTGTTGCAAAGTACTTTTTTTAAAGGCAGAACAACGCAGACACTAATAAATTACAAAAATTCTGCACCATTCCACACTCCAGTCCAAACCCTAACAGCAGTCCTATCTATAACACTAAACCTAATCTTAACTGACCCTATCCAATCTCAACTCTAACCTAACCCTAACCCCAAATGCTATTCTGCACTGTGGATTCCCCTGTTACAGTAAAATCTAATTTAATAGAACATATTCTGAAGATTTCTGCATATTAGTTCCTCCCAACAATGCAATCGTAATGAGCTTTGAATGCATAATCATTGCTGTTTATGATCACAATCACAAAAGGCACTGTCTGCAATTGGCATTAATGATTTGTTTCAAACAGAATGTTGCTTTTCCCTAGGCTGATCACAATTGAATTTTTAAACCAAAATGTACCGTTCTACAAGGTATCTCAATACCTAGGATGAGGAGTAAATTTTTTTACTTATCTTGTGGCAATTGCCGTTGGGGCGCTGCAGATGAATAATTTGTTTTTGGTTGTGTTTATCATACAGCAAATTGTAGGCGAAGATGCCTGGCAGAGCCCATCCCTCTCCAGGCCTAGCCACCTATCTTCCACATAAAGGCAGAGGCATCTTGTTAAGTGCCTTGCCCAAGGACACAACAAGCGAACTTGCCAGCTTGTTCTCCACAACATCCCCTAAATGCCGAGTGCCAAACAGAGACGCTGTGGATACCATTTTTTAAAGTCTTTAGGTATGACTCGACAAGGGGATTGAACCCCAGGTCTACCGACTACAAAGCAGATGCTCTAACCACTATGCCATTGTTTCAGTCAGGATGTAAATTAAATAGTAAATTAACACAATTGCACAATTAAAAACTGATTTTTGTCTCATTCCTTACAATGGTGAGGGAATTTTCTTGGAAGGGATGGTAAAGATGCGTTAAAAAGATACTTTGATGTTGATCTGGTTGAACAGAAGTTAACAGAGAGAAAGTATGTGGAAAAAAAGAAGAAAAAAATTGATCAGAAAAGATGTAATTAACAGAACCAGGTGGTATAATGCTGTCTATTAACTTGAAAAATACACAAGGTGAATCTGCTAACCAACATCAACAAAAATAAAATCAGATTCTAATCTGATTTTATTCTTGTTGAAGCTTGTTAAATTACCTTTTTTAGAAGCTGATTTTAATCTTGTTAATGTTGGTTAGCAATAAAAATACTTATTAACGTTGGTTAGCACTAAGCAAATAAAAAAATGAAAAATATCAACAATACTGCACTAGAGGCGGCTATATCCCTACTTTATCTCAAAATAATATTATACCAGAGCCAACTTTGCCAAGGTGACCACCCCACTATCATACGTCTGTTTCACTGTGGACCATTGGTTGATTAGCATATTAGTTCCACTGAATCAGTAGATCATTTGCAATAGAAAATTTCATTAACTTACTGTCTCCAGCCAAATTTTATCCAGTTCTGTGCTTCTGTGTTGTTTAACCAGAGGAACCAACCACCTTCCTCCTTTCCTGTTGGCTTCGTCTTCCCATTTAGGAACAATGTTATCCTAAAAATACAAAATTGGAAGTTTCACAAACATAGAATAAGCTAAATGCATATTGGCATAAAAAGAATGATCGTAAATGCTGCTCCAAACTTTAGAAGTTTGCAGGTTGATTTTAGTGTTGTTCTACTATTTGCAACTATTTTTATAAAATCATTATCTGTATATTAATTAACTGTCTGCAAGTATGTTCAGAAGTAAATTACAAGCTAAGTTAATTATATGCCATCACTACATGTTTAACCACAAATTTTGATGAAATAAGCCCATTTTGCTGAAAATAATAAACAATGGCTTTTAACGTATAAAAGAAGATATTAAACGTTTCTATCCCAAAATGTACTAGGGCTATAAAAGACAGTTTAAAAAAACAATGTATATACATTTGTTTAAAACAAATAGTTTATAAAACTTGACCATTCATACCTTAAACAAATTGTAATCACAACCAGAGGAGAGTTTGCTGGCAGGTTGCACATAATTATAAACACTGAAATACAGTGCACAATAATAAGCATTAAAATTTGTTACTGCTGAGGTTATAAATCAAATAATTTTTCACAAAAGCAAGGTAGTTTCATAAACAAACTTTTAAGAAGACTGAACTTTGCAAAAGATGCAGGACGTGATCATATTTGTCAAATATTGGCAGTACTATTCTTGTCACAATCACCTGGGATCAGACCTGTTGCTTCACTACAGTTCCTTTTAGGCCATGATATATTTTAGCACTAGCCAACATGCATATTTAAACAACAGCAGATGGGTAATTGTTTTATTATTTTTTGACACAAGTTGGCATCAAAACTCTCAAATGAAAACTACAGGTACATTTAATAGTTGTTTTTCCTTGAATAATGGGCTAAATTTTGAAGTTGGGCTCATAAATCAGAATTGTCAGCAATATATTGTAACACAGAAAGTAAACAAATAAAATTGACCAGCATACACTAACAAATGATACATACGCCCAAAAATCTTCCACAGTATCAAATTTTATGACAGCTGTCAAATTCTCTTCCCAAGATTTATTTCGGTCATTCCCCAAATACCACAATGCCCACCTGAATGTAAAATAAAATTCAAGTTTTCATCTATGCAAAATTATGATTCACACGATTGTGAAAAAAGCCTAACTAATGCAAAACAAAATATTTAAAAAAAAGTAGTATCTCAGAAGTAAACAGGCACTTCAGTAACAATATACAAAAAACACTTGGTAAACTTATCAGACAGTCAGTAAACTAAAGGATAAAATTTTAACTAAAAAACATCAACACTGCAAGGTCCACTTTTTAATTATCAAGCAGCTGATAAGTTGATATAGTCAAATCAAAAATTCAAATTTTACCTGTTTTGCAGTGGGTGCTTCATATACGGTTCAGGATCTCCCATTGGTTTTGATTCATCTACATTTTCAGTCTTTAATGAAACCGTTTTATTTTCATCTTTACTTGAATCAGTTTGACTACTGTCTTGTAATTTACTTGTACCAATATTTACTTGAGATATTTTCTCAGTTATTTCATCTTCTTTGGACATGATTTGTATACTTGATAAATAATTTAGATTTCAGTTTTTAAGTGAAAGGCAGCAATCGAGCAGTAAAATATAAGGCAACAAAACAGCCTAATTCTCACAAAATAAGCAAAGAAATTGAAAAGTAAACCAGCTCCACAAAAGTACCAAGTTCACACTGTACAATCTCAAGCTTAAATAAAAAAATTAGAAAAACAAATCTAATTTATCTAAACAAGTTGAGGGAATATGAAAGTCTACTACTAGCTCAGTTACCAAAAGTAATAGTAGTGTTTTTAACCAAAGACCACAAACATCTTTGAAGCAACAAAAGGGTTTGGTTGAGTCCAACTAATCAGTGTATGCTACAGTGACAATTAATAAGTTATGCTACTGTGACAAATAACAAAGTCACTTGCAGTCACACCAGGAAACAAACCTATACCAGGACAGTATACCGAGATTACATATCTATAATTTCTGGCTGCATACCTCACACTGTAGTAGCATCAGCTAATTATATCACTTGATGTGTATTCAATATAAATGTTTCAGCATTGCATACACTTTTGAACAAGTTCAGCCAGGGACAACTAGACCATACTTTTATTGACAGTGAGATAAAAAACTATTTTTGTAAAAATACCGTAGTTCATTTTACTTCACAATGTACTTCACGGGTGCAATCATTTATGCTGGAGCGGAAACAATCTGTTCCCTGAAAACATAGAGAAGCAACGTTCTTACTGAAATTTTGCTAGTGCCTCTCAACTTTTGAAATCTCATGCAAAACAATTTATACAAACCTGTCAAGTACAAACGAAACTGAAGTTTCATATGGAACTGGATCTCGGAATCGTCTGCAATTAAGTGTCCTACTCCAAAAGGAACACAATTCCTTACTACAGCTCCATATCGACGTAAGTGGTCAAGCAAATAATTACTTTATTCATCGGAAAAAGTACTTAAAACATTGTCGAAAATGTGTTTCTACAATCGAAAAACTCTATGTTTGCCACCTTGGCTGCTAAGTAGCCATTGTGCTCTCTTAATTTAATTGGAGAATTATGTGGCATGTTTCGACTCGAAAAGATACCATATCAATACCGCAGTCTGAAACCTTTTTGAATAATTTTAAAACCATATTCATGAATTGTTGTCGCATCAATGAGAAACGGGATTGCATTAACAGAAGCAGAGCAAGGCAGAGGAAAGTTGGGAGGGGAGATCAAAAATGGATATGAATTCTCTTTCCCAGAAATTATTGGAAAGTAAAAATTTTAGAAGCTATAAGCGCTTGAAGAAATTTGAATAATTACAATTTTTTAAAGAACACCCCCCAAATTAAAAAAGTTGTTGTTGTTGTGCAATAGAATTTTGGTTTTGTCTCAATTATAGTTTTTTGAAGTTGAGGCAGCGAAATGTATCGCTCAAGCAATTAATTTGAGAGCAATTTTTCTAGAATCCTGCTAATTTTTGGCTGACCAAGTTCGAAATATCTAATGTAGCAGGTGCGATATTTGAAATTTATTTCAAATTCATGTCGACTTACAATATTTTCAGCTCGTTTTATCAATACCGTTACCCAATAAATAGTGTTAAGTTAATTCGATACAGTTATCAAATAGTATCGCTGATGCAAATATCTAGAATTCTAGATACTTTTTAAGTTTTTTGTAAATGCGGCCTCAATTCCCTTGTATGCATCCTTGCTAACTGCTGTAGGCTACTTGGTTAATACTGAGGCTGCAAGCCTATCATTAAACTACGCAGTAATCATAGATAGCGACAAAACGAATATCAAGTTTTCTTCAGTTTAAGAGCTTTTTGGAATAAAATGACACAATAGGTTGACAAATTAATGCAGATAGAAAAAACAACTCCTCGGCTTTCATTTGGCCTCATCAGGCGACTCACGTTTGAACCTGGTAACTTTAGCTTATTTTGTCTCCTCCAAACCGCTGAACCACGTGGTTCGTGTTGTAGCCCCTGCTTAAAATAAAAAGACTTTAATTGATTTTATACTTGGCAACACTTTTGCCATGTGAACTGTAAAGCTAAAGCTTTATAATATAATTTTGTAAAAAGCTGATGTGTTGCAAGGTAATCTATCACATAGTTTTGCTATTACATAATGCTAATTACTATCAACGTTATCGTGTTTTGCTTTTTATTCTATTTGAATAAGTAAATCCGTAAAGATAAATTTGTATAATCTTTTGAGTTAACTTAAGTTATAAATGTAACAAAGATCAACTGACGGCGAGGATGAACAACAAAGAAAATTGAATTGCTGAAAGCATAAATGGGGCAACAAAGAGTCCAAATAGAACAACAGCAAGCTCAAATGGAACAGCAAAAGTTTCGGCTTGAGCAACAAAATGAACAAGGTAGGCAACAAATGCACGTTTTTTTTTGGAAGCACTTCGAAATATTGGCAATTGTCAGGTGCCAGTATCAAATTAAGAAGCAGCCTCACCAATGCTGGGCCAAGTTTTTGTCCATTTGATCCAATTTCCAAATTGTGGTCTGACTACCATTCAAGGTTCTTAACCTTTAGTGGGCACATTCTGTTCCAGAAAACAAGGTTGCCCAAGTTTTTCACAATCCAGTTGACTGTTGTATGCAAGCTGTTTCAGAATCTGGCAGCACAACAACAGCCACCTGTGGAAATTAATACACTTCCAATGGGAACTATGGTTACCTTTATGTCAGAATAGTACGACCCAAACGATTTGTTGTGCGCGTGAGGTAGAAGTTTTGGAGTCACATGCAACAAAAACCGGGTGAATCAATTCAAGAACCAGCAGCCAGAATCCTCCAGGATGCTATCATTTGTGATTTTTTGACCACAAAAAATCTTCAAGATGAAGCAATGCGCTCTAGATTTACCTGTTCGGTAAATAATAAAGCAGTTCTGAGAGCTGTTTTCAAAAAACAAGGTCAAGATCTGACATTTGCAAAAGCAATTCAAATTGCAATTCAGACTGAAGATGCTGCTAAAGTAGCAAAAGAAACAGCCTACAATGCCAAGTCAAGCTTGTTTACCACTGTCAATGCTATCAAACCTCTCAAGTTTGAACAATCACGCAGAAATGCAAGCATTGGCCAATCAAAGACTAGCTCTAGACAAGTGGTTCTCAACCTTTTTCGTGCCGTGGCCCACTTTAAGGAGCCACAAATTTTTGTTGTCCACTTTCATAAAAAAACTTTAATGTGATGATTACAATGTCACTGGGATAAGCGTAAGATATCATAGCAGTGAAGTGGATCTCCTAAAAGAAAAAAGATCATTGCCACCCCGGTGCCGAAGATGGCCAGTTCACAACGCGGAAGTGAAGTTGATCTCCAAAATAAAAAAAAAGGTATCGCACCTCTAGCTCACAGGTGCTGTGCCGGTCTGTATGGCTGTTTATATGGACCAGTATTTCTCAACCTTATTCGGCATGCAAGCCCATTTTCAAAGTACACAGACGTCCGTGCCCCACTGGTTGAGAACCGCTGGTATAGTCATACTCTTTCAAAGCCAGGGCCCATCGCAATATGCGGTCGTTTTGATACTTATTCTTGTTTATATATGCTAGGGCAGTGGTTCTCAACCCCCGAGTCCGCGTAAGGTTCTGTTTGAGTCCGCGAGCCCTTTAAATTTAAATTATTCTTTTTTTAGATTTTACGTATTTTTCTTTTTGTATCGTATTTTAAACTAAAATTCAACTATTTCAAATTGAGTTTAGCTAACTTAACATATTTAATGAGTCAATTATTAATTGTACATTTATTCATGGCAAAACGAAAACAGGTATTTGCATATAATGAAGACTACTTGAAGCTTGGATTTACTTCAGTGGAGGTAAATGATGAAATAAGGTCATAGGGTGTGTTATGCTTGAAAACCTTAGCTCACGGTGCTTCAGAAGAAGCAAAACTACGTCGGAATCTTGAATCAAACTATGAAAGATTCTTTGGTAAAACTCTTGAAGTGTTTACAGAAAAAGAACATCTGGTAAAGCAAAGTCTTATTGATCGTCCAGCTACTGGGGAAGAAGTAGCTTACTCTCACAAAAAAGCAGTGCACCCTTCTTTGTCTATCGCTAAAAAATTGCTCGAGCAAAGGTGCCTTTTACAGCGAGAGAGAACTTGATTAAACTAACAGGTGTAGAAATAGCCAGAATAATGTTTGGTGATACTGTTGCTAGTAAGTTGGCTATGGTTCCTTTATCAAACGACCCCATCAAGCGGCGTATCCAAGAACTCTTAGATCATGTTTTGCAACTAACTACTGCTTCTGGGAGGCGTAGTGGAAAATTTAATTTGCAACTAGACGAGACATCAGATATCGGAAACTATGCACAGCTTATGGTTTTTGTGCGATACCTTGACACAAATGACTATGTGGAGCAGTTTTTATTTTGCCGTCTACTTACCAAAAATAACGCAGGAAAGAAAATATTAAAGTGGATTCGTTCTTTAATGAACATCAACTTGAATTGTCTGACTGCGTCTCTGTTTTCGCTGATGGCGCTCCGTCCATGATGGGGAGTAAAAGAGGCTTCATGAGTTTCGTAAAAAGGCAAAACAACGACATTTTAGTGGTTCATTGTCTTCTCCACAGAGAAAATTTGGCACCAAAAAAATGCAAGAAGACCTATCCATAGTTTTCAAAGAGGTTGTAACTGTGGTCAGTGACATTAATCTCGTCCCCTGCACCCTCGTTTATTTCGTGTCTTGTGCTACGAAATGGGTGCAGAACACAATGAGCTTCTGATCCATTCAAACATTCGTTGGTTATCGCGAGGAAAAGTGCTACCGGCGCGATGGTGCAGTGGTTAGAGCGTCCACATTGTAGTCGGTAGACCTGGGGTTCATTCCCTAAGTCGAGTCATACCAAAAGACTTAAATAAATGGTATTCACAGCTTCCCTGCTTGACGCTCAGCATAAAAAAGGGATAGTGTGGAGAACAAGCCGGCAAGCTTGCTTGTTGTGTCCTTGGGCAAGGCACTTAACGGGACGCCTCCACCTTTATGTGGCAGACAGGTGGCCCCACCCGTACTTCACCGGATTATAATTGTGAAGTTGCTAACCCAGCATGTCAGACGACTCTTGGGTACCCACCAGTGGCAGTCCACCTTGTTGGTGATGGGGCTACCAGTCACTCAAGACTGGTTCGAAATGGGCTGCCATCTTTCCCTAGCCTAATATCAATTAGGTTGACGGCATGAACCTGAATTACCGTTCATGCCGTACCTCCATCCCAAGGAAGAGGAGGGGTAAACACACACACACACACACAGGAAAAGTGCTGGGGAGAGTGGTCAACCTACGAGATGAAACCAGCATCTTTTTAAAAGAACAGAAGCATGAACTTGTTGATCGCTTCAGTGAAGTTATAAGGATAGCCAAATTGCTTTCCTTGGCTGATTTTTTTACCCACGTGAACCAACTAAATGGCTGTACGCAAGGAAAACAGAGAACCTTTTCAGATATAGCAGAAAGCATTGATGCATTTAAAGATAAAATAAAATTGTGGTTGCATGGAATGGAAACTGGGAAGTTGGCTGCTACCACGGCATTAAACTTATTAATGGAAGAGAAAATATTGATTTGCGTGGTATTTGTCCAATCTTTCTTGAGCACCTCATTACATTTGTTTCCGAACTGATTCGGTATAGTCCTTCCCTAAATTATAGCAAAATATTAAATTGGGTACAAAGCTCTTTTGAAGTGTAGCACTAGAGGTACATTCGCAAATGGACTGCATTGCTGAACAGTTGATTGAACTGCAAAGTCGACAGATGTGGAGAGACAAGTTTAAAACTGTTTCTCCCACTCAATTTTGGCAAATGTTCAGTCGATGCAACCAAATCTTTCTGATCTCTTCCAACAAGCAACAGTTGCCCTTTTGCCTTTTCCAACGACAAACATACTTGTGTGAAGCCGGATTTTAAACATTGGCTTTGGTAAAAACCAAGTACCACAAAAAAATGCAACTCGAAGATGATATCAGATGTGCATTGATGAATACAGTTCCTGATTTCGACAAACTTATGAAACAAGTTCAGGGACAAAGTTCTCATTGAGATGTATACAATGTGTGTGTGCCCAATAAATAAAAATTTTTTGCAATTTAACTTTCTGTCATAGCTATTATAACGTCCATAAAACTAACTTATTTTTATTTCTATTACTTGAGTCCCCGAATACTTGTGCAAATGTGGAAATAGTCCGTTTGCGAAAAAGGTTGAGAACCATTGTGGCATGAACTTGTTGACTGGTGATCTTGCTGGTATTTAGTTTGTAAAATAAACGGTTTACCAGCAAAGTATAGCCGGAACTTTGTTTTGCCCCATACAATACCTAACCATTTCTTTTCCAAGGTTGAATAGTTAGTTTCAGCTAACGCGAGTTTCTTGCTGGCATACGCCACTGGGCATAGTCTCTTGTCACGCTGCTGCAAGAGGGCGGCGCCCAGCCCGCAGTTCGTAGTATCAACGGCTTGCTATGATCTGGAAGCTTCAGGGTTGGTCGCTTCAAAAAGCAATCTTGCAAGCTGCTAAAGGCGTTTTCTTGAGCTTGCACCCACCGAATTTTGTTTGGTCATCCCTTGCATGTCAGATTAGTCAATGCCGCTGCAAATGTGGGGATGTGTGAGCTGCAATAATTCGCTAGCCCCAAAAACGATCCCACCTCTTTCTTCGTAGTCGGTCTTCGTGCTGTACGAATTTTCTCTAAATTGTCTTCGTTAATCGCGATCCAGTCGCGGCAGATAAAATGTCCAAGAAATTCAACAGATTCGGCCCCGAATACACATTTAGACGGTTTTGCTGTGAGTCCTGCTTTCCGCAAATGTCGAAGCAGTTCCTCCAATGCTTGTAGATGTGCTTGCCAGTTGTTTGTAAGAATTATGAGGTCATCAATGTAGCTATCAACGTTGTTCATTCCGGCTAAAAGCTTTCTTATTCTGTGAACCAATGTTGCCCCGAATTTTTTATTCCGAAGGGCATCCTGAAAAAATCGTACGTACCGTCGGGTGTTATAAACGCTGTCGTTTCGATGTCTTCTTCCGCGACTGGGATTTGCCAGTATCCTTTACTGAGATCAATCTTGTAGTAATACTTGCTTTTTCCCTACCCTGGAATAAATCTTCTGCTGTGATCATAGGCTCCGGATCTGCTACTGTGAGCTTGTTCAATCTCGGATAATCAACGCAGATGCGGTCTGATCCATCTTTCTTCTTCACGATTACACTTGGGTAGGCGAATGGTGAGTTTGATTCTCGAATGATTCCGAGGCTAAGCATGTCTTCTATTTTCTTTTAAAGACTCTCCCGCATGGCGCACGGAAAAGGATAACGCCGAGACCTGACTGGATTGTTATCAGTAAGCTATATTTTATGTTCGATCATATTAGTTTTACCTGAAATATCTGAAAAAACCTCTTCGTGTCTTGACAAGGTGTTAATCATCTCTTCCTGTTGTGCTATAGTCAGTTCAATCCCCAACTTGACGTCCTGTACTGTTTCCTTTTGATGACAATTAGTCAATTCCATCATCTCATCGTCGTTCACACTCAGATCTTCATTTCCTCCTATAATCCCGGTAAAAACATCACAAGACATTACCTGGTTATCGCCCGAATTTTGTTGTGGTGCTCCGTCCTGGTCAGCTCTTTCGATGTATTTCTTCAGCATGTTTGCATGAAACGTTTTCACCTTCTTATTCAGTTCTACCCGATAATCATTACCTTTTTCACGTCTGCTCATTATTTCATAAGGCCTTTTCCATTGCATCAGAAGCTTATTTATGTCAGTCGGCAGTAGCAGTAATATCTTGTCTCCAACGTACCGTTTAATTTTTGATAATGCTGCGCGGAAAAACTAACGAGTGCGCTGAATCACAATTTTACTGAGCAGAATTTATGAAAGTCTATTACACAGTAATAGAACATAAATTACACATAAAACACAAATTACTCATAAAACATAAATTACACAGTAATTTTATTGTGGCTATCGTCAGGTGAAAATTATTTCAGCCAGGCAGTGGCTTCTTTCAGTAGCGGACGGTTAGCAAGTGGTGAAGACTGCGCGAAGCGTTGTGGTAACTGCAAAAAAAGGTCTAAGCAACTGCGCAGGCGCGCAGCTTAGAGGAAACATTGCTTGTCTCCTTCTTGAAATTCTCTTCCTTTAGCTCTTCGGTCATACAGCGTTTTGTTCTTCTTCCGGCTCTTTAGCAACTTCTCCTGGGCGATCTTCATGGTGTTGTGTAAGCGTTCTCGCAAATCCAAAACATACAGGTAGCTTGTCTTGATTTCTGCCCCATCTGTACACAGCTCCTTCAAGATTTGTACTGGTCCGCGTACTGTCCTCCCGTACAATAATTCAAACGATGAAAATCCAGTGGCCTCCTGTGGCGCCTCTTTGTATGCAAATAATAAGGGATTAACAAAACGATGCCACTGGCGGGGCTGGTGCCATTAAAACATTCAACCAATCCATTGCAAATAGGATAATACAGCATAGTTGTTAGGCGTTTTATGGACAGCAATCTTGATATTTCCTCCATGCGCTTCAATACAAATTGCGTGCCAAGATCACTCAAAACTTCTGGTATTCCTAGACGACTGTACATATCCACCAACACTTGCGCCACTGTCTCTGTTTCAATATTCTTGAGTGGAACGGCTTCAGGGTATCTGGTCGCATAATCTACCAAGGTCAAGATATATCGATGTTCCTCCTCGCTTGGAGGTGAAATTGGTCCAACTAATTCCACGGCGGCTCTCCTAAACAGCATATCACGTGGTGGCACACAGGGAACGGATCCTTTAGCAGTCGTCTTCTGACGTACATCACATGATCTGCAGAAACTAGTAACATCACCTTGCATGCCAGGCCAATAGAAATTTGTTTGGATGCAGTCTTTAGTCTTCTTGATTCCAAGATGTTCTTCAAAAATAGAGTCGTGTGCGACTTCCATAATCTTTTTTCTCAATGTTTTCGGCACCGTAATCTGCTTTGAGCACTCACCTAATACATCAACCCGATTTCGAATCTTGTACAGGATACTTCTACGCTTTTCCTACTTTATTTCGTAGTCTCCTTTTCTAACAGCGTCCTTCAGGTCCATGTATTTTTCCAGAGTAGTGTCTTCCTGTTGCAGTTTTGCCAATTCATTCATCGTAATGGAAGTCTGAGCCGTCACGTCATTCGTAACTAAAGGTTGATCGTGGCATCCTTCCGCACTTGAGTCCTCGTGACCGCAGCGGCTCATGTCTCCACACCAGGAACAGGATCATCCGGATTCCGTGCCCCAGGAATGTTTCCGATGACCTGGTCAAACAAAGGGTCTCGCAAACATATTGCTTGAGTAACTCTTGTATAATAGGGCTTGTTCGTTTCAATCTCGGCAATGGGTGCCTCCTTCAATGTCCAGTCGATAGCCATCATATAACGCATGTTACCAGTAAAAACATCTTCCTTCGCCAACTCTCTCCTGACAAAAACGCCATTGCAGCCTGCATCACGAAGAACCACAAATACATTCTCACCCACTTTTCCGGTTGCAAGAGGCGTACACTTCTTATTTTCATTACTCAGGCAGGGACCATTACGCACGACTTTAGTTTTCTTTCCAGATTTTAGCTCCAAATATTCTTCATTCTTTGCTTTGATGCATCAGTTCATAGCGGTAGACAAAAAACTGATCCTTCAGCAACTGTCTTTTGGAAAACGTCACATGATCGATAGTAACAGGTAATGTCGTTTTTCATCCCAGGCCGGTAAAAATTGGTTTTAATACGATCTTTTGTTTTCTTGATCACTAAATGTCAGATCATGTGCAAATGCTGTGTGCAAATTCC
The DNA here is from genome assembly GCA_963675345.1 of Trididemnum clinides. Lineage (NCBI taxonomy): Eukaryota > Metazoa > Chordata > Ascidiacea > Aplousobranchia > Didemnidae > Trididemnum > Trididemnum clinides. The sequence continues at coordinate 29,357,889 of OY776300.1, read as the reverse complement.
ATGACTGTCTTTTTCAAAATGTTAGGTATTATGATTTGCTTTCGACAATCGTTTAATCCATCCATTTGGTTTCAAATCCTCTACAAGCGACTTTTACATTATGCATGTTTTACTTCAAAATCTCGATGCGTGACCATCAGATCTAAATGCTTCTTCAAACCTTCCTTATCTTGCTGCTGTCTAGATAATTGTTCTTTTGTAATGAAAGTTTGAGTTGTCAGGTCACAGGCCAATAGCGATTAAGCAGCAGATATATACATGTACATGCCATTTCTAAAGCCTTTGGTATGGCTTGACTGAGAATTAAACCACAAAAATCTTGTTGGTGGTACAGAATTTTAATATAGCTTTGAAAAAAGCTGTTTGAGCCATAAGCTTTTCGTGACGCTCTCATCAGTGGCGGTATCGCGTCAAAAGGGAAGATCTAGAGTGAATAAGTCTTTTATGTGAATAATTTGGATGTTACGTAATCAAGACAAGCCAATGATCGCGTTTGTATTGCAAAGCGCGCGAAAGAAAGATTTCGCAATTGCGAAAGTTAGAGAAGGCGCAGCAGGAGGCCAAATGCCACGATTATCGAAAGAGTTTGAGAGTGTAAACAAACTCTTTCTGTCCGCATAACACCGGGCGTCGGGTCTTGATATAAGTAGCCTTTAAAAGATTAAGATGGAAAGAGCTGCGCGCTGCGGCGAGGATTGAAAACCGCTTATCATCATAGTTTAATGCGCATCGATCATTATCTAAAAGATGCTGACCAATGGCGGAGTCACAATCCGGTTTGGTGTCGGTTCGTTTGCACGATCTGTGTGGTTGAGATCGGCGTGGACGAGTCAATTGCTGTCTTAACCATTATGGAACATGTCGCTTGATGCGATCTTGTAGTCGTTGAGATGTTCGCCCTACGTACCGACTATCACAGTGGCACTTGTATTCATATATGACAAAACTTTTCTGAATGGCAGGTAGAACATCCTTGCGGGCCACAGGCAGCATGCGCTTAGAGGTAAAGACCAAGCGGGTGCTGACGGAACCATAGCAGCTTTCCACGGCGGTTTTGACTTCTTTTTCTAAGTTTGTAGATGGCTTACCTATCCAAGGGACCCTCAAGTACACAGGACACTTTTCAGGGCCAAATCGCTTAAGGGTGGAGAACTGAGCAATTTTCTTGGTGATCTGAGTGTTGATGATGTTTTTAGGATAGCCATTGTCCAGTAATATCTTCTTGATCCGTTCTATTTCTTCATTGAGTCTACGCTTGGTGCAAATCATTAGAGCTTGATGCACCAATGTAGATATTAGACTTATTTTGCGTTTGAGAGGACTAAAGGACTCCCAACGCAAATACTGGCCAGTGAAAGTGGGTTTCCGATATACACTGGTCTCCAAGCCAACATCTGTTCTTTCGACGTAGACATCAAGAAACGGTAGACATTTCCCTTTCTCTTTTTCAAAGGTGAACTTGAGGGATGGATGAAGGCAGTTAAGTTTGGTCAGAAATTCATCTGCTTCAGCTTCGTGATCGAAGATGGCAAACGTGTCGTCAACATATCGGAAGTATGTTGGAGGCTTTTGCGTTCGAGAAAATAACTTTTCTTCATAATATCCAACGTGGATGGTCCGGCTTTGGCCAACATCTTCGTTGAGCAGCACTTGCAATTACTAGACTTCAAACACCTCTCAATTTCACTTTATCCTGTGGACGCTACTCCGTCCTCTCTTTACCACCTATTTCTTTATATACGACCTCTGACCAGGCCGTGCTTAATCAAAATTTTGGAGCTTCACGGCCTCCCCCTCACTCGCAGATTCACGAATTTCTTGTTGTACTCAGGGGTGTAGTGGTGTTGGAATCAAGTTTTCACACTTTCATTCATACGGAAGCGGCGTTCCTACACTGTTTTACCCTACCCTGACTTGAAGATGTACATTTCTACTCCAAATACCTATGGGCACCTCCTGACGTAGCATAAATAGTATCTTTTGCGTAGCAACCAAACAACACGATTGTTTAGTCATTGTTGTGACGTCATAATCTATAGGGCTGTTGAAAATGGCTATTATTGGGGTTTTAGCACTTAGTTTCGACGCTATACTAGTAATACGCTATCTGTCTTTTCCTCAATTGATACGCAAAGCCTGTATACAGTTTATTCTCCGCACTACTTAGCAAGTCAACAAAGAACAAAGAAAAGCGCGCGAAATACAGCTGTACAGTTATTGCGTCACGGCAGGGTTGCCACAGTTCCCCCCCGCCAGCCAAGCGTAGCTAATTGCTATGCTGTGCGGTACAAAAGTCCTTGAGATGACCTGGAGGACGAGTGATGCGTCCGCTTCTTGTGGTGGCTTGCTGTATCGGTGTTGTTGCTTCGGGTGCGATGTTTGTGAGGGAGGGCGGTTCTGTTTGGTCAGAGGTGCCAACATAGGCTGGTTTCAATCTATCCACCGAGACATTGTCTGGGCGACCGTCAATGTCCAGAGTGAAGTACTTGTCTGACGTAGAGATGATCCGAAAAGGGCCTTTGTATGGTCGTTGAAGAGGGTTTCGGTGTCCATCAATGCGAACATAGACAAATCCAGTTGAAGAGAGAGAGGGAGGGAGGTAGGGTTTAGGTGTGGAGTGGTATTTGACCGGTGGGGGGAGAGCGTCTTGCATTGACTTTTGAAGGTGTCGAAGAAATGCAGAAGAAGGCTGTAGCTCTCGAGGTGGTGTGGGTTTCACGAATTCTCCCGGGAGTCGAAGAGTAGAGCCGTAGACCAATTCAGCAGGGGAGCAATCGGGATCCTCGCGCCAAGCTGTACGTATTCCAAGGAGCACCATAGGCAGATGATCCATCCAATAAGGATCTGTAGTCCTTGCTCTGAGGGAACCTTTGAGCTGGCGGTGTAGTCGTTCAATCATCCCGTTGGCTTGGGGATGATATGCCGTAGTTTGTTGCATTCGAACTCCAAGAGTGTGACCCAGTTCACTCCACAGGGAGGATGTGAACTGCGCGCCGCGATCTGAAGTGATATCTTGAGGTACTCCAAAACGTGCAATCCAGTGGCGGGTGAGTGCTTTGGCACATGTTGAAGCCTTAGCGTCCGGGATGGGAATAGCTTCCGGCCATCGGGTGAAACGATCAATTATAGTGAATAGGTAAGTCATTCCTTCGCTTGGCGGTAATGGTCCAACCAGATCCACGTGAAGGCTGAGGAAACGGCTAGCCGGGGGTGTTCTGGAGGAAAGGGGTGCTCTGGTATGGCGATGAATCTTCGCAGTTTGACAGGCGTTGCATTCCTTGCACCATCTTCTGATATCTTTTTTAAGGCCATGCCAAACAAATCGGTCTGCTACAGCTCGTTGTGTAGGGCGTGGTCCTGGATGTGCTAAAGAATGTATGACTTCAAAAACTCGGTAAGTCCAGCTGCGTGGAACGACAGGGCGGGGTTTGCCAAGAGAAACGTCACATAGAAGTGAGACCCCCTGAAAGGGTACATCTTGCAATTCGAGACCAGTGATGGAGGTACGGTATGCTTCAATTTCTTCGGAGTTGGTTTGATCCACAGCCAATTGATAAAGATCAATGGCAGGCGTTGTCACTGCCTGAATACGCGACAGTGCATCTGCGACCACGTTGTGTTTACCGCGGATGTACTGGATGTCAGAGGTAAATTCAGCAATAAATGAAAGGTGTCGAGCTTGACGTGGGGAACGTTCCGATGCACTAGGTAATGCATACGTAAGGGGTTTGTGGTCCGTGTATAAGGTAAACGGCCTAGCTTCGACAAAATGGCGGAAATGCTTAATGGCTTCATAGGAACCCAGTAACTCGCGGTCAAATGCACTGTAGTTTTTCTCGGTGGCAGAGAGTTTCCTGGAGAAGAAAGCAATAGGTACCCAACGACCCCTTTGTAATTGTTCCAGTTGCGCTCCAATGGCGGAATCAGATGCGTCAACAGTAATGCTGGTCTTTGCATCGGGCCGTGGGTGATAAAGTAATGTACAGTCAGACAATGCACTTTTGGCGTCTTCAAATGCTCTTTGACACTGGGGTGTCCAAGAAATATTTTTTCCGCGTCCAGCAGAAGCTGCGTGCAGAGGGGCGAGCTTGGGAGCAATTCTGGGCAGGAAACGGTGATAATAATTAATCATACCGAGGAATCGCTGGAGTTCACCGCGAGTTTGAGGAATAGGGAATTCCTTGATTGCCTGAATACGACTAGTAAGAGGACGAATGCCATTAGAGGTCACCGTGTGTCCCAAGTAGTCCAACTCCGAGACGCCAAAAACACATTTGGACTTGTTGATTACGAGGCCATTGGAAGAAAGTCGTTCGAAAATGCGTCGCAGGTGCTCGAGATGTTGGAGTTTGGACGTGCTTGCTATTAAAATATCGTCCAGATACACAAACGCGAAATCCAAGTCTTTAAGAATTCCATCCATAAGTCTTTGAAAGGTTTGAGCCGCATTTTTGAGCCCAAAAGGCATGCGTAAGAATTCCCAAAGGCCGAAGGGGGTAGCAATAGCTGTCTTTGGGATTGACTCAGTGGCCATGGGGATCTGATGGTATCCACGTACCAGATCGATTTTGGAAAAGATACAAGATCCAGTAAGGCGTGAATTGAAGTCCTGTATATGTGGAAGAGGGTACCTGTCATCCGTGGTTGCTTCGTTCAGTCGTCTGTAATCGCCGCATGGCCTCCAGCCTCCAGACTGTTTGGGAACAATGTGCAATGGTGAAGACCAAGGAGAATTTGAGCGACGAATGATACCAGCTTCTTCCATTTTTTGAAACTCGTGTTTAGCCGCTGCAAACTTGTCGGATGGTAATCGGCGAGGACGTGAAGTGGTGGGACGGCCCTGTGTGATGATGTGATGTTCAACGCCGTGCTTGTTGGAGGAAGAATGGAACCTGGGTACTAGGATATCAGGAAAGGAAAGTAAGAGTCGATCATACTCTGTAGCTGTATTGAGTGTCAGGCCGGAAAGGGTAACTGACTGCATCTCGAGCTCAGCGGACAGAGTACAACAACTGTTCAAGTCTATAAGGCGACGGCCCCGAAGATCTATTGCGACATTATTGGCGGTGAAGAAATTAGCTCCCAAGATAGGACGGGTGACGTCCGCCAGGTAGAAGTCTTGCCTATAGGTACGCTTGTCGCCAAATTTTAATGTTAAGGTGCGATGGCCCCAAGTGTCGATTTTTGATCCATTAGCCGCCATCAAACTTCCTGTTGGGAAATTTGTTCGTCTAACCAACGCTGAAGCCGGAAAAACGCAGACATCGGCGCCGGTATCGACTAAGAATTGGGTACCAGTCTGACGGTCCCATACTGACAAGGTACTTTTAGAGTGACTGCCGACCGCCGTTGTCACTGGCGGCCGGCTGAAGCGTTTCCCTGGCTGGGCCGATTGGAAGATGGGTTAGTCGAAAGCAGCTTGGAAAAAAGACAACCTGGTTTGCAGTTTCGTGCCTTAAGTCCAAAACGTTGATGGTAATGGCAGATATAGTTCTCGTTTGACTTAAACGCAGTGTGATGCCGCTGGCTAGCAGAAGATGGTCGGTCAACTGAAACAGCAGTTACAGTCTGTGAAATATTGTTTGCTTCCACGATGCGATCAGCTGCTTTAGCTAGGTCATGTATGTCAGGAAACTCTTGCAGGGCTAATATGGACCTAACTTGGGCGGGCAGTTGTGCTAAGAAGAAGGCACGGCGCAGCGTTTCAGCGTCATTGTTAAGGGATTCGAGTTTTCGCAGGAGTGCCGAAGGTGATCTATCGCCTAAACCGGAGATATTAAGAAGTTCGGCATCTTTCCGGGCTTGGCTTTTGCCAAAAGCACCTAGTAACGCTGTTTTAAGGTTTTCATATTTGTTTTGGTCTGGAGGGTTGAGAAGAACTGATTTAACTTCTGCCGCGGTTGTATTGTCGAGCGCTGACACTATGTAGTCGAATTTTGTTTGGTCTTGTGTTACTGACCGCGATCTCAACTGAGCTTCTATTCGGGCAAACCGTATTTCAGGGTCCTCTGGCCAAAAGTCCGGCAGCTTGATGGCGACTGCGTGTACTGAACCTTCAGGCGATTGAGAACTAGGTGGTGACGTTGAAGCACCAAGGTTAGTGATCGCCTCAGTCAATCTAGTCAAAGCTTCACTGTCTGATAAAGCCATGGTGTGTTGAGTCCTTCTTGCTCAATTAAACGACCAGTAGGTAGACAATAGCCTAAAAACGTGTTCTCACTAGGGTCACCAATTTAGCACTTAGTTTCGACGCTATACTAGTAATACGCTATCTGTCTTTTCCTCAATTGATACGCAAAGCCTGTATACAGTTTATTCTCCGCACTACTTAGCAAGTCAACAAAGAACAAAGAAAAGCGCGCGAAATACAGCTGTACAGTTATTGCGTCACGGCAGGGTTGCCACAGGGTTTCCCTTACTTGGCCATCATTTTTGTAATTGTCCATTCCCACACATATATAGCACGACACCCCTGGTTGTAGCATAACAGCAATTTGTATCCAATGAAGAAATCGGTGCATTAATAAGAATGAACAAATCACTTTGCAGTCTTCCAAGCTTTCTGGTCATCTTGTTTTATCTCATTTCATAGCACTAAAATCACTCTTTAGTTTATTTCCATTAGAACAATACGATGCATAAATATAAGCTATTCCCTGCAATTCGACAAACAGCGAAGTCAGCATAATTTGGACGCAGATCACAACAATGGAACGAAAAACCAGCAAAAATCCTCTTGCATCACATATTCAGCTTCTTTATCTCAAGTCGTCTTTTTGCGCTGAAAAAATACAAAAATTCGACAATTTACGTTAGCCAACGTGTTGTAGTTGTTCATCACCACCTTTCCCGGGCTAGAGGCAACGCGAAAAACGATAGATCCAGGTATACATCCTAACCCAATTAAAATTACGTCATGAAACGTCATAAAAATTTATTAAGAACCAGTCATAAATAAAGACTGGAAATCTAATTACAAACAAGTCTAACTGTCATTGCTTAACGCTCAACATCGTTTCTTAAGACATACTGGGTAAACAGATTCATTAATTCAATCACAGGCAGTGAAGCATGAGTCAGGTTTCATCGCCTCTCTTGACACGTAAAGCATTTCCTTCCCCAGACATCACCACGCCCAGTAGTTTGTGCGTTTAGCAATCCACCAAGCGAGAAGCCTCGTCTCGTTATGCTTGCTGTGCCCTCTCTCGTCTTCGCTGCAACGGACACAGCCTTCTGTTAAGCTATCATCTCGCTAGAATTGGCAGAATCAAGAATCCTTTGTGCAGCGCCTGAGGGCACGCGTCCCAAGACACCTGTAATCTCATTCTGCCCTGTCCAGCTATGGACTCTTTGCGCCGCTCGCTCTTTGGCGACTCTCTGTCTCTCTACAGCCTCTGGCCCAGGCCCGGGAGAGTTGCCCTGCTTCTGGAGATCCATGGTCTTCCGCCATGCCCCATGTCTCGGAAGGGGTCGAGCAACAACAACAGAAGCCTCATCAAAGAGGCTCAGTGTAAACTAACTGAAAGCTTAATTTCCATCCATCTAATTACAGGTATTGTGCTCTTTAAAAATATTTTACTGCAATTTTCTCTTCGTGGTTACCGTGTTACAAGAGGCAGCTGCCATTGCCAGCGCGCCAGCAGTACTGGTAGCTCCGAAGCAGGACTGAACACAAACGTTGTTCTATGTGTAATTGTGAAGTTTTTCTGTAACCATCAAATAACACAACGTACGTACCTCAGTCTTGGAAGCAAATTTATCCACAGGTTTATCTAGTTTCAAGGCTTGATCATTCAGTGAAAGCGATTCTTCCTTTTTTTCGGTTTTTTCACGAAATTTATCAGAAAAACTGTCAAACAGCATTTGAGGAATGTTAGGGCCGTAATAAATTCGGGTAGTCTGAGCCAAAGCTTCGATTCGACGCAGTTCCAGATACTGAGGAGTGAGTTTGATCTAAAAATTGTTATGTTATGATACACAACGCAGTATTGGCAACACTTGACTATTTGAGCATCATCATCAGCTGCCTGTTTTCGTTTACCCAACAAGGATGCACAGGAGCATTTACTCTTTTGTTGTTTGTGGCATTATGCGCAGGCCATTGGAGACCCATTGCACCCTTTTTAATCACGACTAGGTAACTCAGTTTCTTATTTTACCTTCAACATCACTTCTATTGATAAGTGCCAAGCAGGAAACCAGTGAATACCATTTTTAAAACCTTTGGTGTGGATTAAGGACAATGAATCCAGATTTAGACTGCGAAACAGACACTTCAACCACTACATCACTGTCCCGGTGGCCTATAAGAATGCAATATGGGGTTTGTGCGCTTCCTTTCGTGTACCCTTAAAGAGTACGCTGGAATATTTTCCTTGGGCAATGTTATTACTAAGGCGAGTTTTTTCAATAAGTCAATTTTTTTGTTAGCATGCTTGAACGGCGTGGTTTTTTGTGAAAGTTCTGGATACAAAAACAGGATTCCTACATAATTTTTTAACCGAATTCCATGACTTTTATTGACATTAATTTAATGGTTCCATGACTTTTTTAGCGTTTCGAAACATTATTTTAAAAAGTATTTTACGCTGCAATAAATGATTAGAATGTGTTACGTTTGCCAATTCAGGAATTGAATCATCACTTTTGTTTTTATCAAAGTCACAAAGCGCTTGTAAGGTGAAATCACGACATCTGGCCGCAGACAGCCTTGACGCAGTATTTCGGAGCAACCCATTCCGACCCAAGGGTTATATGGCTCAAAAAAAGATTCGTGAAAACTACAGATATTATCCGGGTCTTGTTGATTTTAACTATATTCGTGTGCCAGAGGTAATTATATTTGGTTGGATGCTATAGTATTGTTTTCGATTTACCACTGATTGTGTGTATCTTCTTGACAAATTAAATTTTTATCACGACGTCCAACCCAGCGGTTAGGAAAATTGCTGCTTAAGTTATTTATGACGGGTCGGTAGTAATGAGCTGGCGCCCCATCCTGCATGAATATGCTCCCACGCTCGGTGATATTCAAGATGCTAATAATAATAGCATACATAGATATCTAACAATCCAAACTTTCATATCTAGCCGAAATCATCAAACTTCAAGTAAGTAATTTTGATTTTGTGCTGATGGGGTTCGCTGTGGGACACCCTGTATAACTGGTGGCGCATTCTGGCAGCTCAAACATTTCGCTTTAACCTGGATGGGAAGGGAACTAGGTAAAAATGCAAAGCATTATTTTTGATGTTGTCTTATGCAAATCTACTTGCAATCATAGTCATTTCCTTCATATTCTCGATCAAAAGTTTGTCATCACCGTATTTTTCGGACCATACGGCGCACTTATAATCTTTTAATTTTCTCAAAAATGGAACGAGCGCCTTATAATTCGGTGCGTCTAATGTGTGGATCAGGTTGCGCTTTGTCCCCAAGCTCTGAACAAATTTTATGTTGTAATAAGCGTTACCAAAGCAATTGTACTACCTCAACTCATTCTTTCTTAAGAGCAAACTTCTTGTTTCTTTCTTGCAATCAAATTACCTACTCTCATTCTTTTTAAGATGTGTTTTTTCTCTTCACCTATTTCGTTCCCTTCACGAGTGTATTTTTTTCTTCACTTTACGTGCGTCGCTCATGTATTGCAACATGCACCAAGCAAATAGCCATTCACCTCTCACGGCACCGATACAATGCGTTGAGTTTTTGTTTTATGAAATGCGCCTTATAGTCCGGTGCGCCCTATGGTGCGAAAAATACGATAATTAAAAATCCCCTTCAACTGTAGCTTACTCATGAAACAGTGTAAAAATTACCAAAAAAACATTCCAAAGTTTTGTGTATTTTGAACCTCAAAGTATGTCCTATAAAATTCATCCACTCTTTGCCTATCCATATCAAAATTGATGTACTCATCCAGGTTATTTTGCTTGGCTTCAACGACAAAACCCTAAAGTGACTAAAGACTTCATCACATTCTTGTGCTGAATGCCATTTTGCATTAAGCAAAAGTTTTAAAAATCTTTTAAACTTAGATTGTGCTTTTGAAGAGTTTGCAACCAAAGTTTGAGGTATTGCACTTACAAGACACTAACTACAGGTATTTCAAAGTTTTTCAAGTCATTTGTTAAATTTAAATTTTTCCAGCCAAAACCCACTAATTGACCCTCAATAACTGCGTAACAACAATATACCTAAACCTCTAGGACACATCTATACCCAGGTTTCGAGAGCTTCTGAATGAACGTATTAAGGTAATTGATCATTCGGCATTAAATCTACCAAAAGCGACACTGATAGCCTGCTGACGACAGAGAAATTTATAAATAATGAATCCCATTACGTCTACATCCCATAAGCCTCCAATCATGATTTGCTGAGCCGTAACTTCCAAGCCATTTAGCAACTTGGCAGATAAAATTGTTTACATTTCCATGGAATATTTAAGTTTTGACAAAATCACTTTATTCATGTTGTATCGTAAACGACCACGTTTCTGGCTATGGAACAACTAAATCTCTGCAGTATTCGGCCAAAATAATCTGTTCTCTGTACTTGATTGAAATGTCAAAAACGTGCTTATGATCATGAAACGCCTTTACGATGAAGCAAATACTAAAGAGGCTGTAGTAGTAGTGATTCAGTTTCCATCCGGTGTTGTCCCTTTAGCAGAGATGGCCGGATTTACCCCATGCATGGGGATTTGTTGGAGCGAAATTTTTCTACAGGGAGCATGCCCTTGCTTACCCCCAACCTCAGTTTTCTGACATGAGTGGTCCAACCAAGCAATTAAGCTGGCAACCCCACCATTAACAGTCAGACTGCAATTGGTAGGTACCCAATAGTCGCCTCTTACGACATGCTGGGTAAACAGCTTTACTATTCTTTAACCGGTGAAACACGGCACGGCTGATCAACAATAAAAAAAATGTGATCACTATGATGGCAAACTGTAAACTCATAAGCGCATATCGCTTAAACTAATCTCTGGACAGTTGGGAGTAAACAAGTAGTTTAAAATCAAGTTCACAGTATGATTAAAAAAGGCACAATCGGCTAACTTGCATTTGAAACGCAATTGCAAACTACCGACTGGCTTCGCTCATAACAATCAGAAAAAGTACTTTACACAGGCAGTTCAACAGAACTTAACGAAAAATTTAGTCTTTGACTTGATGTCGTGGGTAAGCGTAGATGATGCCGTAAAAGGTTTATTTCATATAAATTAATAATTAAGGGAAGTGCTGACATATTTGTACTTTTGTTAAGTACCAGCACGTCGGTTTAACATTAAGTTTGACACGATTTTAATAACAGGTTTGCTGCAATGACTTTACACAGAGAAGAGTTATCACAAATACTTGCAATTTTAGTTAAGCAAACAATCCTGAAATGTGAATTCTATTTTTGTACGCTAATAAATGCTATATTACACGTACTGTTAGCAACTACACCCGATTGGAGACAACATAAATAAACATTAGAAACGAAAAATCGTTAGCTAACCAATTACTGATGCATGCACTTTGTGTAAAAATATTAGGGGTGATCAGAGATAAGTTATTTCTAGAAAGATCTCTCTGTAGTTTATGTGTTGCATAGAAGCTAAAAAAAATAACTGCCACAGAAAATCGAAAATTTTGACTTGGGCCAATTTCAACCAAATTGCACGATTATTTTTGTAAATTTTGAAGACTTTGGTGGGCTTTCGTAAATTTTTTATGAGATAGAATTTTAAAACGCCCGTGAGTATTTAGAATGCAAAAATATTCGAAGTTTTTTGTCGGAGTTGTTTTTTAGCTTCAATGCACAATATAAACAGCAGAAACTTAAAAAATATGACCAACATTTGAAGACTTCTGATAAACAAACATTGCATCAACGTTTAACTTTCTACATTGCGATAAATTGAAATAAGACGGAGCTGAGCCTATTCCTACGAGCAAAAATGCACCGTACCGTCACTGGTGATAACTCCAAAGAGTGTGAAAATACAAGTTGTTCTATGTATGACTACAAAGATTCTTCAGTAACTAACAAAACATTTAAGATGAGACGACTTACAGAGTTGGCTTCGGCTTCTTTCAACGCTTTATATCCTTCAGCATCAGTCCGAGCCTTCATCCTTGCTAAATGAGCGGCGTCTAGATTGAAAAATGCGATAAGCAATCAAGCTCCTTTAAAGACGTATTTGAGATATCGTTTTGTATGTTTAGTATATGACGTCATTAGTGAAAATCAGCCCAAAACGTGTCATGGAACGAAGTGAGCACACACATTTGTGAATGTCCGCTAACACCAAGGCGTGTTGTGGGCAGCGGTGGCGAAACGGCATCACCCAGACCAGTCGATCAACGTTACCGTGGATTGTTAAATGCAGTGGCTTGACGGGATGTACCCACTATACTTTACTGCACACTTTCGAGAATTTATCTGGCATTTTCTCTCCATCATAGCAAAATACTATTCCGTTCCTTTGAAACTAAAATTGTTTTTTAAAACTAATATACCATTTTCTTAAGGTTGCAATAAATAATTGCCACGATTCCGTTCCTGCCATATTTTATTCCAATCCTGTTCCATAATTTGGCCACAAAAGAACGCCACACACCATTAAACTTTCAGTGCCAGAAAAATGGATACAAATTTGCTCCCACAGAGAGTTTGGTTCGAAAGCGAGTGAGGTGCGTAAGACATGCACTGAATCAGCGCAGATAAGGCTGCAAAAATCGGGAAAAAAAGGATACAAAATGAGACGAATGTATAAACGAGTAAAATATGCATGCAATGTTGAAACTTTCTGTGGGAGGGTCGGCGAGGCTGCGTGAAAGTGAGACGAGGTGTCTGAGGGAAGAGAAAGCAATTTTAAGCAGAAAGCCACGTGCGATGTGAAATTGATAGATATAAAGAATAGCCAAGAAATAATGAATATGTCAAACACACTGTATTATGTCATATAATATGATAAACAAAGATTGTCACTCAATTCTCGTTGACAGTTTATCGATAACAAAGTTTTTGACTTATTACACGAACAGCATTCAAACAAACTTTTCCACCGAAAAATCAATGCACGCGCTCCCGTTTCTAGATGTTCATGTTCAAATTCGAGAAAATAAATTAGGTTTAACCATGTTGCGAAAAGCGACTAATACCAACATTTTTTTTAACTTTAATGTAATATGATCTAAAGTTTGGAAATCGAGTATTTGTAATATGATCTAAAGTTTGGAAATCAAGCTAAGTCTATATTGTTCCAGCTAGCATTTATTTGAAGTCCATATCACAACATTAAAGTGCGTATTTTGTAATTACTAGCCAGCTTGGTTTTTATGATAAAATTTACAACAAATTTAAACCCAAATTTATTACTATATCCTTTCATAAAATATAAGACAAAAAATGATGTGGAGATATGTCCCATTTTTGTTTCGTATGTTAGTGAAGCGTCACTCAATTATGTTTAAAACAATTTGATGTAAAGCTGATTCCTTTATATCGTACAAATAAAGTGAAACAATATTTTCAATTAACAGCATCATCCTCGATTGCTTTATGCTCAAATGTCGTTTACAGCTTTACCTCTTGGTTTGATACGGCCTTGGCATTTCATTTCCAAAGCAAGGGAGCTTTTAAAATTAGCACTCAAGAAAAAGTGTTATTAAGGATCACATTTTGTCATCTCTTCTAAACTACAACATTATTTTTTTACCACACTAAGGAAATGTAACTCAGATTATGAAGCAAATTCATGAAGTTTGGCTGATGAAGCGTGATAGTCCTCGTTTTAATATACAATGCTATGCAAATGGAGCTTCCTTTTTGCCAAACATTTATCAATTTTTCACAGCTGTGTACTCACTTCACGTTATTGCAACACCACATTCAACATTGGACTTTCAGCGTAATTTCGAAGCGCTTGCCTGCTTGGCAACGCTGCTATCTTAATTCTAATGAGCTTTACAAATTTTTGCGTCCAATCAATCCTAGCTCTTTATTATTTTGAAGTTGGCTATATTTTTACAGCCTTTACTTTAAAATGTGTTTTATTTGTAATTATCGTTGACTGCTTTAATGTATTACGTCACATGTACAGATCTTGTAATTTGAAAAAGACTTTACGAAGTCTAAATCAGTTGGAATTTAAAATGTTTTGCTGTAAATAGCCTTTTATTTGTTAAAGTTGCATGCCATAACAGCAGTGTCGATTTTAAAATAAATAATAGGTAATAAATGTAGGCCACTTCGAAACAGAGAGCAACAATCTTATTTCAGCAGATCCCCAGCGGCGATAGTGCTTCATTATCGCAACTCTCTTGTACCTTAGATCAGGGGTGGGCAATTGTTTTGGCTTGCGGGCCGCATCACGGTCACGGAAGCTAGCTGAGGGCCGCACTTTTGAACTAACGCATTGATATATTATTCTAATTGATTTGCATTTTTAATTTGGTATAACATTAAAAACCTACAATTATTAGACAAATGAATCAAAGTAGTTTTGTTCAATTGAAAAAGCAAGCACATTTAATTTTCAAAGTCTATCGATGAGAAAAATGCACCCAATTACGTTCTTCTATAATAATTAATTTTTCAAAATTATTTGCTTGACGCATTCGAGGGCCGCAGTTTGCCCATCCCTGCCGTAGGGTATCGAACAGTCCTGTTCCATGAAGTGGCAATAAAACAAACTATCTAGTTGACCTTGTGTATATATCAGATGAAATGATAAAGAACATGCAAGTCGCAGATACTTTCAATAACATGCGATTGTCAAAATAATCCACCTTCAATTTCCGATATTTTTTTCTGCGTTTCCTTCTCCATTACTTTCTGATCATATTGAATTTTTGCCACTTGGGCGGTTTTTTCTGCCTCTGAAAAAGTATTAAAATTTTACGCAAATCAAAAATCAACAGATTACCGAAGATGAGCCAGAATGCTAAAAAACAAGGTCATCGCGTAATAAAGGCATTAAATCTAAGGAAATAGCAGCGTGTTCTTCATTCATGCAAACGAGCGCATGCTCTTCTGCAAGTCTTTTTTAGCTAGAGATACCACTACGGGTAAACTGCTAGGTACCACCATCCTTACCACAGAAAAGAGGCAGTATTTCGATAAGTGCCTCTCCAAAGGACATAACTAACAAACTTGTCAGCTTATTCTTCACACCATTCTTTTCGGGCGGATTGCAGAGTAGTGAACCTTCATTACGACTTTTAACGTCTCGTGCGACTCGAGGAAAATAAACAATTCTTACCGATTGTACAGCGCACTAACTCACTACTTAACGGAAACCCCACCAGTATTACAAACATACCAATTATAGCTTTTTTTCTCTCTGTTTCTGCTTCTTTTTCAACAACCTTTTGTTTCTCACTAACAATCAGCAGTTTTGTTTTTTCTGATTCCCTGAAAATTTACGAAAAATATATTTGTATTAATCTGACAAACTTTCACCTCTATTGCGTTGACGCATCTGGAATCAAAGGACCCTTGAAATCACAATTAAAGATTTAATTTCCCAAGTTGTCGTTACGAATATTTATACCCGTAGGCAGGAGCGGAACCAAAGTTTTTTTTGAAGGGATGGTCACCCAAAGACGTAAAACAAAATTAGAGGGACTGAGAGTCAGAAAAGTTTTCGCTCGAATTTGAAGGTAGAATTGTTGGGCGCGTAAACATATCTAATATGACAATCAATTAGGGAAGGCTCCAGTCCCCTTAAGCCTGGTCTACACTGGGGCTGCATCATGCCAAGCTAGGCTGAAATTTTTGTTTCTTTTAATTTATTGCAGACGCGGGCTGGTCGCCTCGTTCAACGCAGCGTCGAGCCGGGAAAACTTGGTTGAATTTATATATTTTCGGCTTCATGAGACCTGAGCGTCTTCTGCGACTAAAAATTTCCCATCTTTGAAAGTCCTAAGCTAAAGCCAGACCAAGTGCTGTTTATTACTACTTGGTTCCAAAAGTTATGTTGGGAAGCGCTGCAATTTGGCTAGTTGCAAGTTCTTGAGGTGAGACAAATATTTAGTATGCACAGTATCTGAAATTTTAAGCCTGTTTGAACTTTAGGCTGGGTCTTTTTGCTCATGCCACGCCCTAAGCTAAATTGCTCATCCGCTACTCCCCTCTCCTGTTACGCACATTTTCCAATTTGATCTATTAGCAGTCAAAAATATATTGATATAATTTACTGAATATTTCATTCTACACCTTGCCAGACGTTATGTTAAGGTAGTTAGCTGATTCACAATCGGCAGAGTTTGTCGAAGATCTTTTTAAAATCAACTTTGACTGAAAAGACTTTTCATGAGCTGTAGGATTTGGGAGTTGGATTTGAGAGTTATAGGATTTGGGATAGAACCTACCAGAAAAGTAGTTGTTCGTTACCAGTGCCTCATTATCAAAAAACTTTCTGGCCAACAACATAACAGATTTTGTTTGTGCAATTTTATCATAATTGGTATGCTGGGAGAAATAAAATCAATATACCATTCTCCCTTGCCTATTTCTCCGGACAGAAACTTTACAGTTGCTAAACATATCATAATTAACCACTCCAGAACTTTTTATGTACTTTTAAAACATTTCTTGGCCATATTCAATATTGTCATGCTAAATTGTAGAAAATACAAAGGAAACCTTTTTGTGCGTCAAAATCAGCTGCGTTTGGCCTCTAACTTTAGCTCTAGTGTAGACGACAATATTAGTTTGTCTCAGCTTAGCTCAACTCAGCCCCAGCGATGACCAGGCTTTAATCTCCCACCCTCGTTGGCTAGTAATGTAAACTCCCACATTGCAATGTTAACGTCAGATTGTGTAACTAAAGCAATGCAACTCACATTAGCTCGTAGTTCTTGCGAATCATCTCCGGAATCTTGGGCTTTGTTACGCGAACAGCCTGGACAAACAAACCGGGCGCCATCTCAACTAGCTCTCGCTGCAGTGCTTTTTTAAGATTTTCATCGATTTGGTCTAAACGTAAATCGTTTTAACAAGCTTAGTAAAAAGCGATACGAGTAGGGAAGTCACAAATAGGTCAGCTGAAATAGTAGAAGCGTTACGAGAACAAAGTGAACACATCGCGTAAGCTTTTACCAGTTCATTGCAAAACTAAAAACGGTCACTGTGCGAGTTAACGCAAACAACACAACACACAAATCTTTCCATCACTTTTAATTGCAAACTTCAGACGACAAAGCTGCAAATGGCAAAGTTATAGATCTTTGGTCGAGCTCGACGTGGAGTTGAACTCAAAACTTGCCGAGCGCGAAACGCACGCTTAACACCGATGAAGTCTGATGACAATCAACTAAGATTTCGTTAAGTCAGGTGGACCAGTGGTGGAGAAATTTATTCTACAGTAAAAGGGTCTCTATTCCTTATTAAGCTTGAAGCTACCAGTGTCCAAGAGAAATGGAAAGAAGGGTTAAGCCTTGCCAAAAGTTCCTCCAATACTACCCAAATAACATTTTAGTCTGGTCTAAATTGAAACCAAGCGCGGATTAACTCTGAAGCAAGTCGCAAGCCGTGCAGGGCTTGCTGAAATGTTATGGTTAGACCTTGCTGAAATGTTATTTGGTTTAACTAATTAACTCTGAAGCAAGCCGCGCGCGGCTTACGACTAAGCCAAAATAAAACAAAGAGCCAACCCGCGCTTGACTTAATTGTAGATCAGGCTTCAGACACCATTTTCAAAGGATTTTACAAAATAAAAATGAAGAAGAAATTTCATCTCAACAATGTTCACGTGTCAGGAAAGGTAAATTCGTTAAGAAGAAGTTTAGTTTCTTATTTTTTGCGAGTTTAAACCGCTAACCCCTGCAAAATTTCAAAACATTTACTTCCCGAGTTCTATATGCTAAAACGCTAAAAAAGTTTAAATTAAAAAACACATCAGAAGTTATTATTTCATACTGCTATGGCCACATTCCAAGAACAGCATTAGTAAAGTCATAAATTGCCTTACTTATGTTGTAATGTAAATAAAATCACTTGCCGAATTTAGCGATATACACTTCTTGTAGCGTGTGCACAGAACAAAACTGATTGAGTTCATGATGTACTTTGTTAAATATGAGAGCTCGGTCGTAATCTGCAGTATAATTCCGAACAATGTCATATACTGCTCCTGAATGTAGTATATTGACGACTTCGATTTGATCAAAGTAAATCATCACTCCACCACTACAAATAGATATTATTATTCTAAAGTTAAAGGAAAATCTTCACAGTCAAACATCAAGCAACTTATGCTCAGACCTGCGTCGGAGTAACCACCACCTCGCATTTCTATCACAACTGCTGCATCCAAGCAGAGGAAATTTCTATAAAGTGTCTTTACCAAAGAAATATAATTATACACAGGGTAAAAATCACCTAGTTATTGAGCTTTAAACCTCTTGATTATGATATGCTTTCCTTTATCATAGAATTGTTGCATCGCAAAACATTCTATTACAACATGAAAAGCGATAGCAATATTGAAACTGACAATTGATTTATGTGAAATGAATTTCAAAGGTATACAATCCACTCTTCAGAATCAAAGTCGACTTAGCGTGGTTTCGTTAAGAACTACCAAACCTAAAATCCGCAAAACTGGCAAAATATTATGAAAACCAGAGCAATTTGACACTGCCTTTTTAAAAATTTATTACGGAAAGCAAATCTAGATTCTATTACGCTTTACGATCAAAGAATAAATTTATAAGGTACTGTGACGTCATGAAAAGAATATAATTGTTTTTAGGCTCTATTAAAACATATCTTTTAGATTTATGCTTCTACACCAGTGGTTTCCAAAGTGGGTTCCACGAAACAAGATTACTTGAAAAACGAAAAACTCTACTTTCTATGCAAAAGGCTACACGAATAAAGCCAAAAAAAGAAAAACTGAAACGCAGTCATGTATGACCGAAAGGCTTCTTGCATATAAGTAAGTCAAAAGCAGTTTGTGCTTCCTTTGTGAAACGATACTACGTCATTATCCGCCCAAGTCGCCATCTCACCGAGAACAGAAAAAGTGGTGAACTTCAAGCATGCCATAGTTTATTATTCATTGGTTAGGGGTCGACAAACCCTAACAACCACTGGGAACCGGTTGCCACGGAAATGAAAACACTGGGAGCGGCAAATTTATTTTCACATCTAAAATGACCTTTGTTTTCTTTAACTTTACGCTTGATATAAACAACTGTATTATGTTGCTCGCGAAATCCTTAAAGCGCACCCAGAACACTACACTTCATTTAGATAATCAACACATTTTAAACTCATTAAAAAAAAAACAAGCAGAGTTGAAAGCCTTTTATAACCAAATTAAAAAGCCGGACTTAAAAATCCATATAGCAAAGAAAAAATGCAGCAAGTTGTCATCCTGGCATCACTTTTGGGACTATGGAGCCTGTACGGAGCTTTGACGTGAATTCAAAAAATGAATTGCAAAAAGCACTTTGCCACCAAGCAATGAAAAAACGAATATTTGCAAAATATCTCCATAAATATTGCAGTGATCAATCGGGAAAAGTTTGAAGTTTGTATGTCCAATAGTAGGAATTAAAGCAAACGCATTTACGCACAGAAAGAGCGCTGCCTTATAGAAAAAAATCATTCCAAGCCAGGAGGAGAAGCAGCACAAAAATAAAAGAGCTGCAGGTTGCCGCCGATCCCAGGTATAGGCCTACAGTAGGGTTACCATACTTGATGAGGCAAAATTCCGGACACAATCGTTCACTCTTTTAAGTATTGGCAGCAGGGTTGGCAGAGTTGTAACTTTTGGCAAAAAGTTGTTACATTCTGCTGGCAGGTTTGAAATTTATTACTTTTGTTACGACGCTACCAAAAGTTGTTACTAGTTCACTTGTTTATTAACAAATATTTTGGGCTCAATTTAAGTAAATAATGCTCTGAAATAACGGTCAGATGTTGGAGCTCGTGTTGTGCTACCCAAATAAAGGTGCTCTCCCAAAAAAAATGTCATCACCTGCCATTCGTGCTGATCGCGGCAATGTTGATTCAATCCAAGTGGCTCGCTCAAACAGACGGGCCACTTATGGTGACTATTAGATTCTAATATAGCAATTTTTTGTTAACTGCTTTTTCCGTTGCTTAATTACAAATTGTCCGGACATTTCAGCAAATTTCCGAACAGAACACCTGAATTCCGGACATGTCCAAAATTTTCCGGATGTATGGCAACCCTAACGTACAGGGACCTCTGTTTGTGAAGGAGTTTAGCGTTTGAGAAATAAAGGGAGCCAACAGAAAGCACTTTTTAGTTCGCCATGCTATAGATTTTTTTGCTAACCACTGCTGTTTGCATCAACACACCATACTTATGCGAATAAGAGATTCGTTTTCTTTATGTCCCGAGACTACCGGCATTGGCAGTCACGGTATAACATGACAGTTATCTGCCACAAATGCAACCTTTTTGTTGTCCAGCTTTGCATACATCTTGTCATGCCATCCAAATATTTCTTTCATTGCCTTCTGCTAATTGCTCTCCATTAATCTTTGCGGTGATTACCCTATGTTCCAACCATTTCCTTCGTATCACATGCCCAAAAACGGCATACACAAACACTGCCCTATTTAGAAACTATTTTTTTAGAACAACAGACCTTTTTGTGCACTTGAAAACCTTTTAGAGGGGGATTTACTTTTCGAAATCAAGAATTTTACTCCATTTGGTCTCCAAGCAGACTTTTTTCATTTTTTGGTACCATCATATCGTTAGAGGGGGCTATCACCTTTTATTCTCCCCCTAAACACGCCACTATAAAGCACAAACAAAAACCTGGTATCATGCTAGATTATATGCTACATCAAATATTAGATTTCAATGATCAAATCTTAACTAATTTTGTCGAGTACCTGCAGTCTAGAAAGCCAGCAGATTTCTTTCATTAACTGGCGTGTTTGTAATAAAATTGTTTATATCAACTTTTTACTGTGCCTTTTTGAATTTTGGCAAATTGGGATTCCTTGTCGATTTAAATTAACTGAAGTGTCTGGCGGGTAAAAAAGTTTGGGAAGTGCTGTTTTACACAATCTGCAGTCCATACATTACGCAATCAGTAGTAACAGTACTTTCAAATATCTAAATCGGGGATGTGCAACGTATTTTGCAGGCTACCCAATTTCAAACTGGCTGAAAATTTTGCATGCAAATTACAGTTTGTAATCCAAAGTGTTTGTGCGCATGTGTGAGCTTTGAAGCATTGGTTGGTTGTATTTTTTACATAAAAAAAAAATTAAAAAGTTTCTTTTGTTTAGATATCGATTTTTCAAAGACCAAATTCACACATTTGATGTCTACTTCATGTCGCAAATTCCTTCGCAAGCCACACAATTTTACACGGCAAGTGATGAGGGGTTACACACTCCTCACCTATAGTAATGAAGATCCAAAAACGTAAGATTTGGCTAATTCTTCAATGTCTAACAGCATTAAATTCAATAGTCAGCTTTACATCCAAATGATGCAATATGGCTTTAGAAGCACAGCTAATATTCTTCCTAACATCCGCAGAATAAAGTCCAATCAGCAACAAAGGCCATAAGGTTAAAAGGAGGAATAGTCCTAATAAGTTTGATTACCGGTAAGTCATACCTGGTACCACATGGAACGTTGGTGACACGGTCAGTCTGCAGAGTGGTTTGCACAGTGCGGAAATGTGTAATAAAAGGTAACATCACATGATAGCCTGGACCAGCTGTGGTTTGTAATAATGCACCACCCTAAAATAATTCAACAACAGTACAGCCAACTTCTTAAAGAAACAATATATAAAAAAAGATGCAAAAGACTATTTGTAACCGATTGTTAAAAAGCAGCTAAAATTTTTACAAATCTGAATTATGCACCAACAACAAATATTATAATCAACATAGGCAGACATCATCTCAGATAAGCTACTACAATGCCCAAATATGTAACTCACCCTATAGTAAACAGCAACATGACCTGAAAAAAATGATAAGCAACTTTAGTTGGATAACTTTTATCAATGAGTGTTTCTTTGGAACTAAACAAAGCAAATAGGCTATTTAGCTTAAAAGATACACCAATTTATGAAAGTTTATATTAACACAATGTTTATACGTTTAAATAAATGATTCACATGTCCATAAAAGCTTTGGGCTTAGCTAAAGAAATGGGCATTACAAACTTCACCGGAGCTCAATCTTGGTGCACCAGATTCATGAAGTGAAATAATCTTTCCATTCAAAGCAAAACTACTGTTACGGTGAGAGATCTATTATTTCTCGGCCTTTGTGATAATTAACCACGTTTTGTTTGTAGCCAATTAGTCTTGCCGCCATTGTGTGTTTTTCTCTTTGACGATAATCCTTCTAGACGTTTTCTATTTAGTTTTCGCTGTAACAATCAATCGTAGCGGCATTGGTTTTCTCTTTTAATTGCGTACAGTGTCTGGCGGGCCACCTTACGATTGCATGTTAATATTAGTCTCAGTTTACTTGTTGGGGTGGCTGGAGTTAAGTTTTATGTTAGTGGGTTCAATTGTTCGCTAGTTAGTCCTTGAGTGCGCTACGAGTATGGTGTATTATTGCTGCCCCCACCGCAAGGACAGTTAGCGCCCCGCAGTTTACATTGGTATTAGTGCATGTTTAGACCTGATCTATCTTGCTGGATTGGCTTAACCGGTCCAGCTTGTGTATGTTAATGCAATGTTGTTTTATAGGTTACGCACACATTGCCTTCAACGCCGTTTAGCTTGTGCTGGTCTTGTCGGCCTGTTACTGTATATATAAACATTAGTGTCAATAGAATTCTCATTTAAGTCTTATCTGCTGCTGTGCTGTATCGATCCTGAGATCAGCGTAGTCTACTGTTGAGGCTAAGCCGTCTCCCTTATTCGGTAGAATCGCCGTTTGAGTTATTTGGACGTTACATCTCTTGAAGGCAATCAACTACATTGCTGCTGTGTAAGCCGTTGGGATCATGCCGCGCAGCACGCCTGAAATGGCTTCCTGTACTAAGGAAGATGAGCAATTAGACATTAAATTTGAATTATGTGATTCAGTTTCGAATTCAGCATTGACCGCTAGTAGAGCTATTGGAGGATTAAGAGGTCATGTTTCTAAGATCATGCAGCAGCTCGCGTCCATGCTTGAGTCACGTGATTTTTCCCGCGCTAAAGAAATTGCGAAACTCAAATCTCAGTTGGTCATTGCACACAAGAAATTTGTTGCCACCGTTAAGGACTTTTGTTGCGCTCTTGCTAGCGACAGCAGTCGATCCAAAGAGTACATGAAAGACGTTGAAACAAGGGACAAGGAAGTGCAAGAACTGTTATTGCGAGTTGCTGATTTCATGCTTGACGGAATTGAGACCGTTTCCGTTGCAGTGTCAGATGGGGCCCGATCTCGACATTCAAAGAGTAAAGGATCTGGCCGGGATCTCATATCCAGCCATTCAGAAGCTACTGCAATGTCTTCGGCGTGCAAGGCACGCATGGAAGCCAAACTAGCCGAGGTGCGGTTAGAGCAAGTGCGTCGTGAGCAAGCGCTAGAAGAAAAAAGGGCAGAAACCCGTTTTGAATCGGAGCAAGCTATACTAGATGCTGAAGTGGCATTAGTGAAGGCGCGAATCAGAGCAGAAAGCGATCAAGCTCTGTCCGGACCAGATGGAATCGAGTCTGTTCTATCTCTGCATGATAAGGTGGATGGCTATCTGAGTAGTCTAAATCAGTTCCCTGCGGAAGTGAGTTCGCCAGCTCAGAATCTGCTTCCTGTAACCACTACAGGAAGCTTAGTGGACACCAATCCCGTTGCCGTTGTGTGTTCAGTTCCAGTCCCTGGGGGGGCATCAGGTACAAGTGCCATGCCTGTTAGCCGAGTGTTGGATCCTGAAGCTACGCCATGGCTGGAAACTGCAACTTCTGCACCAAGACATGACGTCTCAGGTGCTCATGGGCCGGCCATTACTGAGCATGGGCGATCTGTTCATTGGCCGTTGGTGTTGGCGGGGGGCTTTAAACCACCGTTAACAGTTCTTAGTTCGGCTCATACCCAACATTCAGCTATCCCTAGAATGGTGTCCAGTTCCGCACCTGGCCAACTGTTTCCAATTTCTGGAGCCAACGTAGCTTCAATGAACAGTCCTAGGGTACCTCAAGTATCGCAGTTCCACGTCCATGATCTTGGCGCCTACCAACCGACAGTAGTTCAAGGGCCGGCCGGAAACTCCCGTACACTCCCTGACTCTTCCTGTTCAGTGAACGATGTGGCAAGAATGTTTGCTCGATGCCAAGGTACTCGTACCCTCACGAATGAGGAAAAGTTTGATGGCAATCCGTTGCATTACCATCTTTTCATGAGACAGGTACAAGATCGAATCCTCAATATTTATGGAAACCCTGACCCAGGACATGCATTGCAGCTGCTTCTTGAAGCTACGACTGGTCGAGCGAGAAAGCTGATTAGCAACTGCGTCATGTTGCAGCCCAGTGAGGGCTTGAACAGTGCACTGCGACTTTTGCACAAGGCGTTTGGTTCCCCTGACGTGGCTATCAAAACCCACATTCAATTGGTGTCGGATGGACCACAGATTCGCACAGATGAGCGTAGCTTGCAAGATTTGTACTCCGATCTTGTCAACTGTAAAATGGTGGTCGAATCTGCTGGAGCTTTGCAACTTCTTAATTCTGCTTCAACTATTGATGGCATCTTTAATCGGTTGCCCAGGCAGTTTCAGGAGCGGTTCACGGAACTGGCCTTTAAGAAGGGGTACGATATGGATGTTGTGCCCTTTGATCTTTTCTTGGAATTCATCGAAAGGAGCCAGCGCCTCGCTAGCTCACGTCTAAGAAGATTAATGGCTGCCAATAAGGCCAAGACACTACCAAATGTTGGTACTCACTCAAAGGTAAAGTCGGCCCGGGCCCACTTTGCGCAAATTGACTCCAACGTTAAGCCTGCATTCTCCCCCGAGCGGATCAAATCCTCAGAGACACAGAGGATCAAGCGTTGCATGGCCTGTAACACCGTTAGTCATGTCGTTTGGCGTTGTGAGAACTTCATCAAGCGGTCTCTAAGCAATCTCAAGGCTTTGGTTAGACAGAAAAATCTTTGCTTCAACTGCTTAGGCGTAGGGCACATAGCGAAAAATTGTCCAAGTCAACGCAGATGCCGAACATGTTCTGAAGCCCATCATTCTTTATTGCATCCACCGGAGGAACAAGGTAAAGCTACATCAATCTTTAAGTCGACTCGAGCTTCTGGCGGAAGCACCCAGTCGGTGCCTGCTGGAAACGTCGACTGTACTAGGATAACAGAAACAAGTAATGTAAACGCTTCATGGTCCACAAAGTCCAAAAAACGACTCCAAGTGTTGCCGGTTCGTGTAACAAATGAGGAGAATGGATCAAGCATAGATGCCTTAGCCCTGCTGGATTCTGGTGCTGATACTCACCTTTTATCTCAACGTTTGTATACCCAGTTGGGATTGCATGGTAATCCTATAAAGTCAAACTTGCAGTTGGCAGACGGAAGTGTCAAGATGCTAGACACATTTGAAACAAAGTGCTTGGTGCGTGGAGTGAAAGAAAGTGCCCACTTTACATTAGAAGAAGTTCGCATTGTTGACCGCTTACCCGATATGTGCGGCAGTATGCCTGCATCTAATGATATGACCGATAACGAGCATCTGATCAATGTGGACATTCCTATTATTGATGCCGACCGCATAGACCTTTTGATTGGTATGGGTTCTCCGGAGCTGCACATCTTTTCCGAAGTTCGTCAGGGCAGCCATTCCGCGTTGTGGGCTGGAAGGACTCCATTGGGTTGGGTCCTGTTTGGTTGTGAGCCTCAGAAGGGGAATACTGCCGGGAAAGCTTTAGGAACTAATCATGTTAATTTAATTCTCAATCAGGAATTGGATAGAAACTTCAATGCAGTTTGCCCATGTCAACTTGACTTCGTAGATTTATCAAGAGACGATGACGTTCGCCTTCCATCTGTAGATGACGAACAGGCAACCAAATCAATGGAGAGCTCGTGTGTATGGAAGGATGGTCACTACCGCATGCGACTTCCTTGGAAAGAGGGGTATCCGGACCTTCCAAACAACTACAGTGTTGCTCAGTCTCGTTTGAAGAGTATTGGCCGTCGATTGCTGAGAGAGCCAGAGACTCACGCCAAGTACAAAGGTAAGATAGATGAAATGATTCGTTTGGGGCATGCGTTTGAGGTCACTGATCCCCATGCTGACAAGGCGGCCCACAGCACGTGGTACATTCCGCATCACTGCACAGGCGGTAAATTCAGAGTAGTGTTTGACTGTGCTGCTAGTTTCCAAGGCACTTCCCTAAATAAGCAGCTGCTACAAGGACCCGATAACACCAACTCAATGATCGGGGTTCTCTTTCGATTCAGGCCTCATTCCGTTGCCGTGGTCGGGGATATCCGCAACATGTTCCATCAAGTTAGAGTGGACCCTATTGATCAAACGGCTCTCAGGTTTTTGTGGTGGACAGATGGCGACCCTAACATGCCAGTCAAAGTCTATCAGCTTACGGTCCATACCTTCGGACTGACTTCGTCTCCCAGTATTGCAGGTTTCGCCTTGCGCCGTACAGCAACAGAGAATCGAACAAATGCATCTATCAAAGCTCAGCTAGCAATACAGAGACATCTTTATGTTGATGACCTACTGATCTCTGTGGGAGACAGTACTCAGGCTGTTCAATTGGTGGATGAGCTAAGCGACCTCTTGGCTAGTGGAGGCTTCCAATTAACTAAATATGCCAGCAATTCCCGTGAAGTCCTGGAAGCTATTCCTACTGAACTTTTCTCTCCACAACTGCACGAAGTCGATTTACACGAAGAAGAACTTCCTATGCACAAAACGCTCGGCCTGGCTTGGGATCCGGATAGTGATCAACTTCGCATCAAAGTAGCTGTTGGCAGCCACCCATTGACTCGTAGAGGTTTGTTGTCGGTCCTGGCCAGTGTTTATGACCCCTTGGGAATGGTTGCGCCTTACATGTTGCCAGCGAAGTTACTTCTCCAAAGGTTAGCCAAGCAAGAGTTGGATTGGGACACTGTTATCTCTGATGTTGATCGCGTTACATGGGAAAAATCGTTAAGGGCGTTATCTTGCTTGAATGGCCTCTCAGTGCCAAGAGTTTATGAAGGTTTTTCGTTTTCAACATTTGTAGAATTGCATTGTTTTGCCGATGCCAGTTGTGATGGTTATGGTGCTGTTTGCTACTTCCGTGCCTTTGACGGTACGGCATATGCTTGCTCATTTATTATTGGTAAGTCTAGAGTTGCTCCAGTAAAGCGGCTCTCAACTCCTCGCCTAGAACTCTGTGCTGCTGTAGTTGCCATTAGGCTGTCAAAAATAGTTAAACAAGAGCACGATATCTCCTTGCGCCGCATTTTGTATTGGTCGGACTCCACCACTGTCCTTAGTTATTTGAGAAATACGTCTATGCGACGACCAGCCTTTGAAAAAAATCGTATTAATCAAATCCTCCAGTTTTCGACAAAAGATCAATGGAATTGGGTGGATACAGGCAACAATCCTGCTGACTTGTATTCACGAGGCGTTTCCCCAAGGCAGGTTGGTAAGTCCGAGAGGTGGCTCCGCGCCCCATCGTTTCTTTTGAAAGAAGAGACAGCCTGGCCTCAAGTCGCGCATTCAAATGAAATTTCTGATGCTGAAAAGGAAAAAATTAAAGAGTCAGCTGCCACAATCGGTTGTTCCTCCGTCTCAGCTGCAGTCGAAATGAAAGACTCGGATGAAAGTGCTACAGAAGTAAAGAGTTCAATTTACAGTGCAGCTGAAGACTCCCTAAAAAGACTTACTTCTCTATACAGCTCACTTCCACAAGCTGTTAGGTCGGTAGCGTGGCTTCTACGACTAAAACAAATGTTACGTATGCGGTCAACTTTTGGCACTTCTACGTCGGTGGAGAAGGGCCCTATCAATGGCAAAGAATACAACGCTGCCTTGCTAACACTTATTCGTCTTGCTCAACAGCAGTCCTTTCCTCATTTAGTGGAGGCCTTGGAGGAACATCCATGTCATGAAGTAGGTGATGGAAAATGCGGCGAACTGGCCAGAACGGCCCTTCGACCCTTGCAAAAATTTTGTCCTATTGTCACCAATGGAGTTATTCGTGTTGGTGGAAGGCTGCAGCGATCTAACTTGCCTGTGGACTTCAAGCATCCCATTGTGCTGCCGAAGCGTCACCACGTTACAGGACTGATAATCAACGATGCGCACTGTGCTGGAGGCCACCTCGCTTCACAATATGTTGCTAACAAATTGCGGCAGCGTTATCACATACTTGGTCAAGGTAAAACTATCAAGTTCTACATCAAAACCACCTGTATGACGTGTCGTAACTGCAAAGCTGTTGCAGGTGCTCAGCTGATGGCGCCGCTTCCATCTGCAAGAGTAAATCCGAGTAGGTGCGTGTTTGAACATTGTGGAGTGGATTTTATGGGACCTTTGGAGGTGAAGCAAGGGCGTAACCTCTTACGTCGTTACTGCTGCGTCTTCACCTGTCTAGCTTCTAGAAGTACTCACTTGGAAATGGCTTATGATTTAACAACTGGCTCATTCCTCATGGCTATGCGGCGGTTCCTGGCAGTTCGCGGTCATGGTACTAGAATCATCTATTCGGACAATGGAACAAATTTTACTGGAGCCTCTGCAGAACTTAAGCGTGGTCTGAAACGTCTGGATGATCACAAGATAACAAATGAACTCGCCCCATGTGGGATCGAATGGAAGCACACACCCCCTCTCGCTAGTCACCAGGGAGGAATCTATGAAGCAATCATTCGTCTTGTTCGTAAGACAATGGCTTCCATGGTTGCTGATCGTCACTTGAGAACACTTACAGACGAGGGATTGTTGACGCTGTTCAAAGAAATAGAGTGTATATTAAACAATCGTCCCTTAACTCGAGTGGGAACTGAGCTTGGTGATGTTGAAGCTTTGACTCCATCTATGCTTTTGACAGGAAGCGTTTGTCCTGGTCTTCCTAATGATGTCTTCTTAACATCAGACAGCATGCGTTCATCTTGGCGCGCATGTCAATTTCAAGCTGACGAGTTCTGGCGAAGATGGCGGGCAGAATATCTCCCCCTTCTACAGCGTCGTCAAAAGTGGTTGGCACCTCAGCGAAATTTCAAAGTTGGTGATCTTGTTTTGCTGGTTGAAGAGAGTCCCCATCGCAATTTGTGGCCTAAAGGAGTGGTGGAAGAGGTCCTACCAGATCGTGATGGCATCGTGCGCCGCGTAAAGGTGCGAACAGCCGACCAAAAGACATTCCTGAGAGACATAAGAAAACTGTGTTTCCTCGAAAACGATATGTTAAGCGCTCCTATGGACTGTTGACTGAACTGTTTATAGGCTAGAGCGCGGCCTACCGATGAACATTAATACGAACATTTCGCTAGCGCTCCTATGGACTGTTGACTGAACTGTTTATAGGCTAGAGCGCGGCCTCCCGATGAACATTAATACGAACATTTCGCTAGCGCTCCTATGGACTGTTGACTGAACTGCGTATAGGCTAGAGCGCGGCCTACCGATGAACATTAATACGAACATTTCGCTAGCGCTCCTATGGACTGTTGACTGAACTGTTTATAGGCTAGAGTGCGGCCTATCGATGAACATTAATACGAACATTTCGCTAGCGCTCCTATGGACTGTTTGCTGCACTGCGTATAGGCTTGAGCGCGGCCTATTCTACACGTAAAAACGGACTACTTGATTGAGCATTTGGGAGTCGATGGAAGTGGCCTGTGATTCCATAGATGCACAATTTCATGCGCAGTTGCAGTTACGCGCGAATTCGGTTATGTCCCCGCGGTTCGTTGTTGTGATTCACAAATGTATGTATGTGTTTTCCTTGTGCCTCTCATTTCGTCATTGTAGTGTATCAGCTTGTTTTTATCATACTTTGCTTATGTACTTTGTACTCTGGATGGTGATCTGGACTTATTCCAACATCTCTATCTCACCTTCATAAATTTGAAAATTCTTCCACTCCCATGTGATATTGTTGTTCCTGAATTTTCGGGCCGGCTATGTTACGGTGAGAGATCTATTATTTCTCGGCCTTTGTGATAATTAACCACGTTTTGTTTGTAGCCAATTAGTCTTGCCGCCATTGTGTGTTTTTCTCTTTGACGATAATCCTTCTAGACGTTTTCTATTTAGTTTTCGCTGTAACAATCAATCGTAGCGGCATTGGTTTTCTCTTTTAATTGCGTACAGTGTCTGGCGGGCCACCTTACGATTGCATGTTAATATTAGTCTCAGTTTACTTGTTGGGGTGGCTGGAGTTAAGTTTTATGTTAGTGGGTTCAATTGTTCGCTAGTTAGTCCTTGAGTGCGCTACGAGTATGGTGTATTATTGCTGCCCCCACCGCAAGGACAGTTAGCGCCCCGCAGTTTACATTGGTATTAGTGCATGTTTAGACCTGATCTATCTTGCTGGATTGGCTTAACCGGTCCAGCTTGTGTATGTTAATGCAATGTTGTTTTATAGGTTACGCACACATTGCCTTCAACGCCGTTTAGCTTGTGCTGGTCTTGTCGGCCTGTTACTGTATATATAAACATTAGTGTCAATAGAATTCTCATTTAAGTCTTATCTGCTGCTGTGCTGTATCGATCCTGAGATCAGCGTAGTCTACTGTTGAGGCTAAGCCGTCTCCCTTATTCGGTAGAATCGCCGTTTGAGTTATTTGGACGTTACAACTACTTTATCCCAATGGCTTCCTGCTGACTTTGAGGAAAAAGCCAGTACCTTCCGTGAATTTTGTTTAATGAAAATCCAAGAAAAAAATATAGATCATAATTGCATTGTCAATATGAACAAAGTACCTGTTCCTTTTAATATGCCAGCTAATCAGACCATTGAACAAGTTGGGGCTTATTCAGTTCCAATCATGACAATGGGAAACAAAATGTTTTAGCATGTTCTTCAAGTGGATTAAAGTTGCCACCAATGGTAATTTTTAAAAGGAAAGCATTGCCTAAAGGTAAATTTTCTGATGGAGTTGTGGTGAAGGCTACTGAAAAAAGATGGATGGACGAGGATTTAATAGTGAAGTTCTTATTAAGAGAACAGGTGGGTTTTTCCACACACCATTTTCAATGCTTATCTGCAATTCAATGGATGCCCATCTTACTGAAACTGTAAAGTCAATAGTGAGACGAGCCAATACTGTTTCAACTGTTATCCCTGATGGTTGGACTAAGATTCCTTAACATTTGGATTTCTCAGTCAATAGATCATTTAAAGCCAAATTAAGAAGAGCCCGGGAAGAGTGGATGATCTCAGGAAATCATCTTTTTACTAAAAACAGGTAGACAGCATAGAGTTGAATATGTGACAATAACTGAATGGATTCTTAAAGCTTGGAACCTTATCCCAACATCAGCAATAATTAATGACTTTATTTAAACAGGCATCATTAATAGTTCTGGGGTACAAGGTGAAAGAGAAAAAGAAAATCAAGTAGTAGATTCAGAAGAATTGACTGATATTAATTCTGAATATAATGAAAATTATGATGAATTCTCAGAAAACTAATAAAATAATTTGGTGAATATTCTATTTGGTGTTGTCAGTACATTTTTTGAACTGATTTACTTAGCATAAAATGGGGCTCAAGTCCTTACGTTTAGTGTTTAAAAAGTGGCTTATATGTTAACTTTTTTTTCTGGGAAAAATTGATGGGGTGCAGCTTATAATCTGATGTGGTTTATAGTCCAGCAAATACAGCAATGTAATTCATAGCTGCAGTGATGCAGTGGTAACTATTTTAACCTAAGACATAAGGCAAAGAGTTAAAAACGGAATTAAAACATAATTGGTATTTAATAGAAATGACACTTGAAATTCAAAATGTGACATAGTTTCAGCAAAAAAGTCTGGTTCAAAAGCAATTCTGTGACAATAGTAGCACAAATTGAATCAGCATGCCTAAGCCCAGCAAATTGGGAAAAACATCGCATGAAAAGCTCTCAGCTGTATTGGTTAGAACGTGGAATAAGAATGACCCAAGAAATACATGCATGTCACATTCTTTTCACCAAACCTAGTGGATAAAAACTAGTTGGCTGCCCTAGGAGTAGAATGATGAATTTGATTAGTGACTTGGCTTGCTCAAAACATGGAACTGAACCAGTTGAGCCATTGAATGTAGCCAGTGGTGCCAAGTATGGGGGCAGGGTGCCTATCCCACAAAGCTTTTTACTGGAGGGCAGTCCCTTGTTGATCAACTGAACCTATTTGACTATAAATGGAGTCTTGTTTTGTTATTTTGTTACCCACGTCCACTATTTTAATATAAAATTAATTGAAATCATGACATGAAATTAGTTACAACTTCCAAAAATAGCTGGGTTTTTCACCTCTGCTAAATTGGTGAAAGCTTGTTCAGTGAATTAGTTATGTGAATTATGGCTGTGATTGGTTACTTCATCAAAGAATGATATCACAGTTTTGTTCCACAAAAATATTTAAAATCTGGCATCTATGAATGTAGCTGGAGATTAAATAAGTTATGGCTGTTTCCTTGGCAATAACCTAGAAAGGAAAGGCACATTAACAAAATGCATGATAGGTAGTTTTATTCTTTCTTCATCTCCAGCCACAAAAATTTTTAGCTAAATATGGTTTAACAGAAAGTGGCAACCAGACCTCAAGAATTGACAGTACTGCTGGCAGAGTGCATCCCAACTACAAACAAAGCAATTGAGAAATATAATTGTTTTGAAGTAGAAAATGCATTTCTCAAGAGCACAACAATGCAAATGCGTGGCGCAGAAACTCCCACAACCTCACCACTACCAGTCAGCCCTTAATTCCATTGAGAACAACTGCAATCAGATCGTGCCACTTCACTTCACTTTCATCCCACGCCGATTTGCAATTGGGGCGCTACAGATAACCAATTTTTTGGCTGTGTTCATCATGCTGCGAATCTTAGGCCAAGATGCCTGGCAGAGCCTATTCCTCTCCAAGCCTGTCAATCATGCCACTGTCAACCTAACAAATTTATGCTTGGTTTAACTGCTACAGTTTAGAAATATATTACACTTATAGTAAAATTGAATTCATCTTCCACCAAGCAGCTAAGCTTATTGAACTTCAATCTATAGCCTCGTTTGGTTGTTATATTAAATAAGTTATTAACAGCAAAAAAAAATATGTACTATCAAAAGACAAACTTTAACCTTAACGTAGAAGACAGGTGGCCCAGACACCTTGGAAATAGCAACTCCCAAGCAAGTATGAACATCCTATTCAAATGACAGCAATACAATTCACTTTCTTGTGAATAGAGGAAAAATATTGGCAAATAAAAAAAACTGCAAAAGCAGCAAACCCTTACCTTCTACCACATTGCACAGTAACATAAAAACACCTGCTGCATAACAGGTCTATTTACTAAACACAATATTTAGCCTCACCTTCATCAACCTTGTGCAAAGCAAAATTGACCATAATTGCAAAAGCAAGAGCAGAAATACCAAACAAAACAGCAGTGTTGGACATGATTCGGAAAATGTGGGTCACTTTAACTATGCTATTTAGCTAGAGCCTATAATTCAGAGTGTAACTTTAATTTTAACTGAAAGCAGGGGTGTGCAATCAGCAGCCCACAACATAAAATCTTGGGGTCTACGATGGCAAGCCTATTTATTGTATCTTTAAAGAAATAATCTCCAAAAGAAAAGCAGTGGCTATTTTGCTATTGACAGCATTTTGCCTTTCAAAACTATTTTGCCGCTTAACATTTGTGATTGATTAATTTTGATAATGTACCTGTAATGAAAGTGAGGCATTTAGTCATTTGTGATAGACCAAATTCTATGACAGATTAAACACCTGAACTGTCAAAAACTTTAACCCTCAGTATACAACCCCTTTATGGTTATATACCCAACCAAACCCCCTCCCAGTGTACACTCCTTTTCGCAAAGTATACTGTATTTGAAGAATCAAGCATGAAACTATGACAGTTGAACACAGTGATCTGGTGATACTGACCATTAACCACTGATACTAAACACACAGAGCTGTGAAGCAAATGTGTTTATTTAAAGAAACACTAGCTGTGTGCAGCAAAATAGACTCTATGGGTAAACTGCAATCAACAGAAAAATAGCAACTTCCAAAAAAAAGTCGTTGTACAAATGAGCCATTTTACTAAAGTTGGCATAAAAGTTACTTTGAAAAACTGATGTCCACTTTGGATGAACACCAGAATACTGTCACCTGACACTGCCTTAAAGCTCATTTTTACATAGAGATAATATGGTATTTATTAAAAACTCTGACTGGCCTGCAAAATTTTTAAGAAGCTTAAAATTGGCCCACTTGTAAAAAAGATTGCACAACCCTGAGCTAAAGCACTGCAATTACAATGTTGTAAAATCTCCCAAAGTTATTTCTCTTATCAGCATTTCCTACAAGTAATCTGGAGTCAAAACCAAACCTACCCCATGAATGCTATAAGTATACAATTTTTTACCTCAACAAAAACTACATCCAACCGTTTGCCCAAAACTTTTTTTAGAAAGCAAAAAAATACTTATTTACAGAGTAACTGACATTAAACATTAAAACCGATGCGATGGCCTAGTGGTAAGAGCATCCGCTTTGCAGTCGGTAAACCTGGGGTTCATTCCCCTTGTCAAGTCATACCAAAAGACTTTAAAAAATAGTATCCACAGCTTCCCTGCTTGGTGCTTCCCATTTAGGGGAGGTTGTGGAGAACAAGCCCAGAAGCCAACAAGTTTGCTTGTTGTGTTCTTGGGCAAGTCACATAACAAGAACCCCCTGCCTTTATGTGAAAAACAGATGGCCCAGACACCTTGGAAATGGCAACTTCCAAGCAAATGTGGACATACCATCCAAAGCATAGCGATACAATTCGCTTTCTCGTGAATGGAGGATAAATATGGCAAACAAACAAAAAAAAGCATTCTTCATGAGAGAAACCACAGCCCTCTCCATGAAAAATTTCTGCATACACAACTGCTATCAACAGCAAAGCGTACGCTCTATTCAACAACCAACTCTCACTTCGAGTGCTAACGCAAATTTGAAAACACCACCGGTAGTAAGGCAAACTCCATTCTCAAATGATAGTTATTCAACTGTGACGACAATTGATTTTGACGGCCAACGAAAACGGACATACGTTCCGCAAAAAATTTGAGTTCCGCAGAATAGTTTTGAATTTGGATGGTCACTAAACAGGTCACTGAGTTACTGATAGGTTTCCCCTCTGAGGATATTTTCTTATTTAAGGACATTTGACCCTAGAATTGATCAAAGAGGAAATGGTCAAAATGACGAAACAATAAAATACAAACTAGTTGGTAGAAGGGTAAAGCTATCAACTTTATTTGTTGATACACAGATATTCAGGAAAAGGAAAAGCTCCTCTATTTATATTTGACTGTCTTCATAATTTTACAAAAAAAAAGGGGGTTTTATTGCCATGTTAATAAAACAGTGTAACTCCTTTTGTGTAAAAATGTGAGGTCTGGTTCAAGGACTAATGACTTACTAGAGCTATATGTAAACACCCGTAATTTAAGACTGTTTTTTTATACCTACCTAGCAAGGCAGCTTAAGTCAAGTTGGCTGTTTGTGATAGCTTTGGATTGGTGGTATGTGTAAG
The DNA here is from genome assembly GCA_963675345.1 of Trididemnum clinides. Classification (NCBI taxonomy): domain Eukaryota; kingdom Metazoa; phylum Chordata; class Ascidiacea; order Aplousobranchia; family Didemnidae; genus Trididemnum; species Trididemnum clinides. The sequence continues at coordinate 29,322,180 of OY776300.1, read as the reverse complement.
GAGAGCCAACACATGCCAACCACAAAGTGTATTGGTTATTCGAGTTGGCCACTTAAACATAACATAAGGAATGTAATGTTAAATAATTTACAGTGGTAACTGAACATAATATCCGTGGGTCTGCATGTAACTCAACAGCTGCGTAAGTTTGAGGAAGTTATTACTTTTAAAATAGATACTTGTATTTTTTAAGTGTGCACACAATGCAGCTTGCACAAGTTTCATTTTACTTGTTTAGCAGTGCTTATTTAATTTTTAGGAAGTGGCTATAATAAATATTTTAAGGTGGTGGTACAATAAGGATTTTTTTTCAAATTTGTCATAAAAATTGACTAATTAAAAACGACCAAAAGTCATGTTCTTATTTGTCACTGAAATTAGCCAATCACAAATGTTTAATGGCAAAATAGCTTTCAATGGTAAAATGCTGTTGATGACAAAATACCTGTCCATGAAATAGCTGCTGCCTAATTCTCAATTCCGATATTCATACTACTCTGTGCTGAGTTATTTTACTCTTTTTCTGGTGGCAGTGTTTCAGAAGTGTTGAGTTATGAAAGCTATGTAGGCTAATTTGCTTAAGGCGGCTATTTTGTTATCCATGGCATTTTTTTCGTGAAAGCTATTTTGCCTTCAGACATTTGTGATTGGTTAATTTTCATGACGTATTTAACATGTGACTTTCCGTCATTTCTGCTTGGTCAATTTTATTGATCAATTAAAAAAATTTGCACCCTCACACTGTACACTTCCTTCCAGTTTACACTACCACATACACTGGCATATACCAGGCCCCCTCCAGTGTACACTGCCTTTGTTTAAGTGCCCTGCCAGCCAAGATTCAACCCACAACCATTTAATTTCAATGTAGCTGCACTATCCACTACACCACAGCATCACTACCAGAATTCTAGAAATTATGGCTATACAAACACATGAATGGTTACAGCAAAATAGACTCAAAGAGTAAAATGCCATTTACGGAAAAATAGCACTTCCTTCAGTTAACTTTTAAATTTTAGGTGCTATGCAAGTTTTCTGGAAAAGCACAAAAAATTGTTTTTAAATGTTTTTTATTTAAACAGTATGAAGAAATTAGGCAAAATATTTGCTTTTGAAATGAGAAAATACAAAGAAATAATATTCTGAAGTAATAAAAATATACCATAAAAATGTTTTGTAGAAGCGCTGGTTGCTGACAGGAAAGGCTAACTTTGAATAAAGATTGGACAACACTATGACACTGCCAATTATGGAATAATGGATCTGTGGAAATTTTCACACAAATATGAAAAAAACTCCCATTAATAAGGAAATCGCAGAAATACAGAAATTTACAGAAATAAATAGTTTAACTCAACTCCAGTATCTTGTTTTCAATAGCTATATTTAATGTTTATATCAACTTTTGTAAATTTCTGTCTTTCTGCAATTCCCATACTTCTTTAGTTGGTGATTTTTCCATTTCATTAGAGGTCAGTGATTTTTTTAGAATGGATTTCTGTCAGAAATCTCATAAATTTCCTGATTTTAGTGTTGTCCTCAAGATTGGTTGCAATTGGCCAAGTTTGGTGAAAATAGACATTACTCACAGTGAAGCAAGTTTAAATTCTTATCAGATTGTTGGGTAATGAATTATAGAAACGTCTGTGTAAAATAACCTGATTTGTATGCATGCAGCATCATTAAAAAAATGGAAAAAGCTGTTTGAATTTAGATATTGTCATCAAGTCAGGAATTGCTCTGTTCCATTTGGAAGAAATCAGGGCAGCTGTTAAGCGTAGTTCCCCTTGGGCTAATTTTTTGTTACAAACTGATTGTTGATTTGGGCACGTGTTTTCAAAACAACCATGCAGCACGTTTTAAATGATATCCTACTATTACTACTACTAAACCATGGAAATTTCAGAGAAGGCCTATCCATAATTCCAACTTCAGTCCTGTGCCTAACTAACAGTGGCAATAATCCTAACCGTAGCCCCAACATTAATTCTGATCCACATTTCTGCTGAATTTCCGCATTTCAGTAGTAACGATATTCAATTCTCTGAAACACTTTCCACAGATTTCCGTGTTTTTTAATGGATACTGCTGAAACACAGAAATTTCACAGACTAACCATAATTTACTCTAACCGACATGATAGTGTAGTAGTTAGAGCATCTGCTTTGCGGTCAGTAGACCTGGGGTTCATTCCCCTTGTCGAGACATACCAAAGACTTTAAAAAATGGTATTCATTGCTTCCTGCTTGGCACTCTGCATTTAGGGAAAGTTATGGAGAACAAGCCGACAAATTTGCTTGTTGTGTTCTTGGGCAAGGCACTTAACAGGACACCCCCATCTTAATGTGAAAGACAGATGGCCCATAAACCTCGGAAATGATAACTCCCAAACGAGTGCAAAATATAGCAATACAATTCACTTTCTCATGTATGGAGGATAAATATGGACAATACAATACAAAAAAGAACCTTAATGAATTTGATATTTGGCATTTGAGTCATATCCAATGCTTTGAAATGCTTTCTGTGTTTGTATATATTGTTTTATATCCCTATATCACTTTTTTTAAAAACATCACTAAGTTTCCTGATGCACCCGTTAGCAAAGACATGAAAAATTAGCAAAATGTGTGGTTGTTTTTCAGGCAGGGGCTAGTTTGTTGTTGATGGCATTTTACCCTGGGAAGCTATTTTGTTGTCAGGCATTTGAGAATGGTCAATTTTAATAACGTATTATACACGTGCCTTTTGGTCGTTTCTGATTGGTCATTTTTTATTTTGAATTAAAAACTGTACACACACTGCTCACTTCCTCCCCCCCCCCCCCCCATTGTATACTGTTACATACATTGACATACCAGGCACCCCTACAGTGTACACTGCCTTTGTCTAAGTGCCCTAAAGATTCCAACGCAAAATCATGGCATTTCAAGGCAACTACACTGTCTACTACACTGCAGCATCACTACCAGAATTCTAGCAAATATGCCTATTCAAATACACATGATCGGTAATGGCAAAAGAGCCTCCAACGGTAAAATGCCGTTGATAGCTAAAGAGTCACTTCCTTTCTTTTTGTGGAATTAGTTGTAAGATAAAATAAAAAAAAGTGCTTGAAATTTAAGTTGAGTCCAGTTAATTTACAGCTCTTGGTCAAAATTTTTATTATGGATCACTTATTAGACAAATTGTCAACAACTTGAGCTCTATTAACACTACCATTGCTATTTATGATCTAATTTCTAGTAACGTATAAGTATGAAAGGTTTGACACTACCAATTCATTGATATCAGCACCATCTGAAGAGATGTAGTAAATGCAAAGCCTACTTGCCTACTTAGGCAGCAATCATCACTGAATTGTTAATCATCGCTTTTGATATACTTTTTTTGAAAATAGACAAATATCAAATGCTTGCCAAAGCACTACATTGGATTATTTGCCATATAACAACTCTCCCAAAGAGCGATGTATTCATTGGTTTATTGATCAAGTTCAATTAGTATGTTTGTCAAGTGACACCCAAATAGATATACACTGTATGCCTATATACTCTTTGCAATTGTCATTTGTTGTCGATGGCAACTGACTGGAAGTGTGAAAAATCATTTCCTTGCCTACCTGTGCACAGTGCAAATGCAAGTTCTTGATTTTTTTTCTTTGCTCAAAAATGAATTTTGTTTTTTACACAAAAATAAAAGTGCTGATACAGATAAGGCAATACTAAAATTACAAATTTCGTGACTTGACTAATATCTGATTAACAGAATTTAGTTTTTTAGGAATGCCAAAGTGTGATAATACCAATTATAAAAGTAGGATTAGATTTGTATTGCTAAACTTTTAAAACTCTTATAAACTCTGACTTTTGTATAGATTTGTTAAAAATATTTTTCTGTCTATTTTCCATAAAAGTTTGAAACGCTAAACAAGTATAGATCTCAAAACGCACTATGGTTAATTACGCAAAACCAGGAAAAGGTTTTTTATATTTTTAAGCAACGTGCACGACCTTTCGTGGAATTCCTGATTTCATTTTTTTCAGTATCTGAATACACAATGTGAAATTAAATGTTTTATTTTTTCCATTTAGGCTTCAAAGATCAGCTAAGGTCCCAGATATCTTGAGTTGGGCATTGTTTTTTTAAGGAATGGCAGAGTGTTATTGCGATGGAATGATTCTTCTACAGCAAGGAGCGGAAGCTAGATTATATGAAACTACTTTTTTTGAAAAGCCATGTATCGTAAAGCAACGATTTTCCAAAAAATATCGTCATCCAGAAATAGACGAAAAGTTAACTCGCAAACGAGTGTCTCAAGAAGTTCGCTGTTTGCAACGGTGCAGAAAAATTGGAATATTTACCCCTGCAATTTATTTTGTTGATTTGTTCCACAACGTAATTTTCCTTGAAAAGATCAGCGGCATAACTTTGCGAGAACATATCAAAGCCATTCGAGAAAAATCACCTACTAACTCATACGACGAACTTACTGAAATGGTTCGATATGTAGGTGCAATGTTAGCGAAACTTCATGATGCTGATATTATTCATGGGGATCTTACGACTTCCAACATGATCGTTAATGAAAGCAATAGTAGCGGTAATGTTTTTTTAATTGATTTCGGTTTAAGCTGTTCATCATCACTGGCTGAAGATAAAGGTGTTGATTTGTATGTGCTTGAACGTGCTTTACTCAGTACACATCCGAACTCCGAAAGTCTCTTTGAAGAATTGTTGGATTCCTATAAAACTTCATCTACAAAATCCAAATCTGTTTTGTCAAAACTAGATGAAGTTAGACTTCGGGGACGTAAGAGATCCATGGTTGGTTAAAAACAGCGTCAAAATTGTGATTGTCAAATGCTATCAACGAACCATCGAGAATACTGTCCTTTAAATTAAACTTTATGAATTCATTTGCGTTTCAGTCTATGTTAAATATAAATGGTAATTAAAAAAATACTCTTGAAGTACAGTGAAAAGCATTTGTTCAAGGCAAATTGCATATATTAAACGAATTTTGCTGCGTCAAATATTTTTAAGTTCGTCAAAAATGTTATTTTGATTGCTTTTATAATAACTTACAGCTTGAAAAGTAATATTATGTTGTTTAGGTCAGTTTAGTCGTTTTTTATTTCTTCCTGTCATGATAAAATGATAACGCACAACACAAAAGGTAAACGACAAAAAAACGGGACATGTTACAAAACGCTAAAGCGTTGTATCATGCAACTGATAACAAAAACAAAAGTTCGGAGTATGATTAAAGGCTGGTTTTCATTACGCGCAAATAGCGTAAAAATTCTTTGCTTTTCTATTTAATTTTAAGCGCGGAGCGGTTTTTGCCCGTAGAATAACTTCAAATAGACAAACAAAATATATTTACGCTACGCCGCCAGATTTCGCGTAATGGAAACCAGCCCTAAGCGACCTTCGGGCTGCGACGTGAAATTTCATGGCCCGTGGAAAGGATTGTAAATGTGGCGGCGAAAACTTTTTGAAGAGCAGTGCTTTCAAAGCAGCATTTATATCAAACATTTCAAATATTGCGTGTGTAGACCAATCTTGTGGAGATCAGTTTAAAAGTGTTAATCTCCGAAAAAAAATCTTCAGCACTTTGGAGGAGCACAAATTTTGGCAGGTTCGCAAAACATTACGAAGTCCGGAATTGGCCAGCCTGCAAAAAAAGTCGCACACCTCTGTCCTACATAACAGTGATAAAACAAAATCGTAATAAAATAAAAGTTGCTAAACACAAAAAGCCGAGTGAAAATGAAATCTAATTCAGGTTTGTTATTTTGCTGAGCTTCATCATTCAAATTTGAGCTGTAACTTAAAGCCGCTTGTGTATTTTGCTGGCAGTATGATATTTCATATGTACGGGCCTGATGAACGTACTCAAAATGAACATTGCTTTGTTGGAAAGGTCTTCAAAAAGATTGAAGCGCTGTGTATGGTGACAGTAATTGTGCGTTCGAATCTCATGACAACTACGCTACGCTCTTGGGAAAGGCATTTACTCTGTGTGATTGCGCTGTTTGTGATGGAAATACCTTGCCATTGAAGTATCGGGGACTTCAAACCAGGTCTAAACACAATGATAATAAGTTACTTGAAAATATATACGATGTATTTTTGTGCATGCAAAACGATACTAAAACTCGGATTGATTTAATTTGTGTGCAAGGCTTTTGTAAACGGTACGTAACCTAAATTGTAGTTGGTTTTGTGGCAATAGATATCCTAAACAAGGTCTGCTTTTTTTTGGAAAGCAAATTGTATTTGATAAAGATGGATAGTCATACCTCTCCTACAGTTGCTCTCTTGTTAGCACTTGATTCTGAAAATTACAAATTTTTGAATACCAAGGATCGAAGATTGCTAAGATTTGTGTTGTTAATCCTAAGGTATTGACACGCTCACCCCAGTCAAAGATTTTGATATTTTGAATTCTGTGCAAATAGTGGCAGAAATCCCCATTTTAGACCTTCCTAGAGATAGTAGTTATTCATATTTTTAAATCCAGAGTATTTCCGTAGCCACAGATAGATAAATTTTCATGCAATTGAGTGCACTCCCAGCTTCCGCTTAGTCCTATTTTTGGCATCTCCCTGGTTAAACTAATCTCGATTTTCTCCACCTGTCCCTTCCATGTTTTCTTCGGTTTCTCTCGCTTTCTCAACACCTCTTTTTAACACTTATCTAGTTAAATGCCTGTTTGACATTTTTCCCATCGCTCCTCCAAATATCCCAATACCATTGTATCTTTTTTGAAAAGTGGATGATGACAGTTATTACAACTTCGCATCAGGTTTGAAAGAGATCTATAAGCAGATGAGCACTAGGTGTTAGTTTGTCCGTCGTTTTATTCCTTGTCAACAAAACGTGGAGGCGTTGTGACATGTAAATAATGAAAACAGAAATTGTCGGTAAAGTTACGCGCGTTTGTATTACCTTCTGCATAGTAGTTGTAAAAGGAAATAAAAAATGGATGGCGGAAGCGTAAAACCCAATTGAAAAGTAGAATTCTAAAGTGTATAAATGCTACCTGACATCAGTTAGTTACCAGAGCATGTGCTGCTCAATTCAAAAGTTTGGTGCCTTAGCTGGAGGAAGCTGACAGGTGCTACTCTTTTCCCAATAATGACGTGAAAGGAGTGGTGACTGGTTGCCCTAATTCATCCCCACACAAAATACCTCCAAAACCGGGTGCAGTTTGATGCCCTGGAGTAGATTTATTGTAGTTGTTCCTATAAGCATCTGTAGTCGATAATGATTTTGAAGTAGTTGCATCGTTAAGAAATAATGCATTTGCTGATCCCTCGCGGTTAAAAAAGTTGATGTCAAGGATAAAAACAAGGTGCATACACATTAAACAATAGCAGTAGGCCTACTACGATTTCTGTATTTAATTACTACTGGTACCGTTGGCTGTCACTATAGAAGTTGCTGCTGATGAGTGTAATCTATGACACAGGAAAGTAGGTAGTCCGTGGTAAAGCTCGAAAGTCGATCAAGAAGACTTTAAACTTTTGGCAACTTCTTTCACCGGTAATCCGTTAACAACTTCTAACTTGTATGATATTTTAAAACGGGATCATTCTAGGTACCGGTATTGTTAAAAAAATTTTTACAACCACTCCAATTTGTAAAGGGAGTGAGTGAGATGACAACAGCAAGGGTAGTGTTGCGTACAAGTTCGAACTAACCCAACCTATAACTGGGCACCACATCTACAAATAAAACATAAAATTGAAATCTGCAAAGTTGTTGTTCACAACTGAAAACATAGATTTGCACTCAGTTAACCGACTACTTGAATAAGCCACGCAGTACTAAGACTACACGTGACTCGAATAGTTAGAAACCGAAATTACAGATGACCCGAGCTATCAGAAGCTGCAAACGCGATAGTTCTTGGCCGATCAGTATCTCGGCACTGCAGTAAAAAGATAGCAACCTGTACGAAGTGAAATGCGATACAAACGATAATTTACTTCAACAAGATTCGACGCGATGGCGTAGTGGTTAGAGCGTCCGCTTTGCAATCAATAGACCTGGGATTCAATCCCCTTATCGAGTGCTACCAAAAGACTTAAAAAATAGTATCCACAGCTTCCCTACTTGGCGCTCTGCATTTAAGGGAGGTTGTGGAGAGCAAGCCGACAAATTCGCTTGTTGTGTTCTAGGGCAAGGCCCTTAACGGGACGCATCCGCCTTTATGTGGCAGAGAGGTGGCCCAGACACATCGCAAATGGCAACTCCCAAGCGAGTGCGGACGTTCCGTTCAAAATATAGCGATACAATTCGCTTTCCCGTGAATGGAGGATAAATATGGCAAAAAAAAGATCTTTTGCTCCCGTCCCTTTATTTCGTTTGTGCAGGAAGATCCAAACTGAGGCTTTGCAGGCTTTCTCTAGAATTCATTGTGTCCGGATAACTACGCTAGTAGGCTGTAACCTCATCGGTATTGCTGGCTACTGGTCAGTTTCTCATAAAGTTTTGGAGAAAGTTAAAGATAGGCTCGGCGGTAAATAATACGTCACCATTTCAAATTGGCTTTCCTTGTAAACCTCGCCCAGACTGATTGTTTACTAACGAGTGTAATTGACTGCTAACAATTGCGTTCGACAAATAGAATTGACAGGTGAGAAAAATTTTGTATTTCTTGTAATGGTAATAGCAGCGGTATCCATTATTACTTTTTATCACTTCCTTGATTACCAGTTTTTAAATGTTTTTATCAGTCATAAATTGCAGATTATTTAAAAGACTGCTATTTTCAACAGGCAATACTGCTTAAATCGACATTGATTAAACGGACGTTTTTTTTTGTCAAAGAATTTTTGGTAACCATGTCCATGAAAAAGCTTGGGAATTCACAGCGATTTTCCCTGCTTAGCAACAATGTTTGTGGCCGAAAGCGCCTTCCTCGTGTAGAATATGCCATCAGTAAGCTACTGGTAACTCTGTACCGCGTCTGAATGTTTACCACCGAAATTTCTAGCGGCCCCATACAGGGGCTGAATATTCCGCAGCACCGCAGGCCTACTCAATAGCAAGCTCACTGGTGTGGAGGGTACGTGCTGTCGCGCCCCTCGTTGTTTCTTCCCGGCATCTCAGCAAGCTGTCGCGTGCAGATGCTTGAGTTTTCTAGGTGTTGGCAGTAAGTGGACTGTATGTCCAATTTCATTCCCAGATATGTAAGCTAGTTTTGGTGTGAAAACTGTTTGGAGCCTGAGTGTGAAAACTGCGGCCAGTGAGGTGAAATTGTGCCACCCGCGTCCACAGGTTGATCATCTAAAACAAAAATGTCTTCAGATAAAAACTCTAACCACTTGACCTTTGTGCGTAAAGAAATGGTGTTTAATTTTAACACTTTGTCTTCTTGACATTAAGTCCGTCCTTCCCGATTCCCCCAAAAAAAGATCTTTAGCAGTAGCGTACCCAGAATTTTGTGATTGTGAGAGTTTTGGCTTCTCTTATTAAGAATGCCGAAGGCACGATTATTCTAGTGGATCTGGGGCATGCTCTCCAGAAAAATGTTACGACATTGCACTAAAAAATGAGCATTTTCTTGCTTTCTAGGAAAGGTTTAGGCAAATGGTTGGATGATGTTTTTATTGAGGCAAAAATTGTATATTTACAATATTTATGGGGGATTTTTGACCCCCCAAACCCTCCCCGTACGTACGCCGCTAATCTTCAGTTTAGAAAATCCGCTCTTTTAAGATTTATGCCTAAAAAACTTGTCTTCCGTTTGAAAATTGTGCTTTTTGAGAATAATTGCCGAAAAGACAAAAAGTTTTTTTCTTTGAAAACTGCGATATTTTTAAACTGACGTGTAAGAACGACGGGGGACAATTGCATCAAAATTTGCAAGTTGCTTTGTAACTCAAAATTTAATGAGACCAGAGTAAAGAAATGTTTCCTAAAAAATGAAACAACATCCCATCTACATATTCCAAAACATTTTATATCCATACGGTCTCTCCTACAAACATAAGTCTTGGTCCATGGTATCATTCGCCTGAATGAAATCGGCCCGTCTGCAAAAAAGTTTTAACACACTTGGTGTTGTAAAAAATCTCACAAGTTGCTTTTTGTGCCCTTGGATATAGCATTGGCCTCGTTATTTTCATCTATATGGGGCAGACATGGGGTGGACCGGGTACTCTACCTGTCACGGTGTTCCAGTTTATAACAACGAACTTGCAAACAAAGCATACGCAAAACAAATGAACTTTAAACAAAGAAGAGAAGACTTTCAACAAATACGTTGCTCGCAAGAATCGGCAGGGGAAGGAGAAATCATTATCAAGTGTTTTTTCAAAGGCACAGAAATCGAGTCGAGTTAAAGTTTAAACGCTCAGCCATTTCATTGATACAGCATTAAATTAAAACACTCGATTAAGCTGCCGCATTGTAGCAGTAAAGAGCAGCTTTTAACTCTTCATAGTTTTTGCGAAATGACAGGCTACCACTTTCTGGTACACTCGTTCTCAACCAGTGGGCCATGGCCCGTTAATGGGCCACACCACGTAAGTCGAGTGGGCCACGGACGTCTGTGCAGTTTGAAAACGGGTTTGCATGCCGAATAAGGTTGAGAAATATTGGTCCATATGAACAGCCATACGAACCAGCACCGATAAACTAAAGTCGTGATGACCTTTTTTTCTTTTTTGGAGATCAACTTCGCTTCCGCGTAGTGAACTGGCCATCCTCCTCACCGTAAAGACAATGACCTTTTTTTTAAAGATCAACTTTACTGCCATGATATGTTATGCTTAGCATAGTGACATTGCAATTTTCACATCAAAGTTTTTATGAAACTGGGCCACCGCACGAAAAAGGTTGAGAACCACTGTTCTAGTAGGATATATGACAAAGTACTACTTGTTGTTTTTCCAAATGAAACCCCTACTGTGTTTTCGGGGAGTAGCCCTCCCTCTTTGGCCTTGATAACAAAGCAAAAATAGCCTTACATCGTGTTTGTGAGAGTAAACTGGGGAAAAAATTCTATGGACTGTTTTAGTTTTGCTCTTTTTACACAATTCCTCCGAGTGACAGTGGAAAGCATTTACTAGTTAATTAGATTTGTTAAGATTAGGAACCGTATCTGGGTGCATGACGCCATCTAAATATCGTTTTTAAGGTGGAACCGATAAAACAGCAGTCTGAACAAAAACTATGTATCAACACCAAAAAAGCTTGCTAGAAAAAAAGACCGCCTATTTTAAATGGGAAATTGCTTAGTTTTTGAAAAAGGGTTTTCCTAGACGCAGCCTAAGAAATTTCGCAATAAGGCAAACTGAAAAGAGTCTGTAACCAGTCATGCTGTGGCTTAGCGTGCGATGAAATCGCACACCGTGTCAAAAAAGTGTAAATTAACGGATTAACCATTATTTTGCCTTGGGCGCAGCTTGTGGCTGGTTTAAGCACAAACACAAATAAATAGGTGCAAGCATCACCGTGATTCAGAAAAAAACTTAAAACATCAATAAACAACTTGTGCTCGGTGTGTTTTTCACTTTTGCCAACCTTACAATGCTTCGATCAAATTTGTAACAATGAATGGTCTATGTCAAAACAATCCGTAAACATCAGAAACCTATTGTTGCTTGACGTTCTGGTTCATTTACGACAAATTTATGACGTAGTTACACCATGAAACTCTGCGTCAATAAAAAACAAGAGTAAACATAGTTTAAACTTCAAAAACTTGGTTAAGTTATCAACTTGTCCAAGTACGCAGTGTGTGCATGGCTATTATCTGGTGCTCAAGGGGGCCTACAACCTTTTTGCTACAACAAAATTAGCTTGTTGTTAGCACTTGAGACAGAAATGTACTCTGTTGGCCGGGGCCTATAGCAGCTTCACAGCGGGTCTGAACTCACGTTTCGTGCTTGGTAGCTGCACAGCTTGACGGTTTCTTGATACAGCAAAATTAAACCAATGCCTCATTTAATATAACGATGAAGAAGACCACCCGTGCTTTATCAGGTTAGAACATTAGTGATGCCGCTCGTCCAGCATGTCCTAAGAGGCGACTTTTGGGTACCAACCAATGCCAGTTCCCCTCGTTGGTGGTGGGACAACCATTCAGTAATTTACATTCATGGCTGGTTCGAATTGAGCTGTCATTTTTCCCTTAGTGTAATATAATTATAAGCTTGCGGCATGAATCTAAAAAATCGTTTCATGCTATGCCTCGATCTCAAGGAAGAAAATCGTAACCAAAACTACCATACGGAGAAGGGCAAAATGAAAAGCTTAGATTTTTTTCCTCCAAAAATATAATCATCTGCATTGCCATAAAGTGCAGAATGCTGATTGCATCTAACCTTGGTTGAGGCCACCAGCGTTTTATCACGATGCTACCCACGTAGAAGTCAGCGTTCTTTTAATTGCATGCTGTCATTAGTTGCAGCAGCGTGTCGTAATGCACTTCAACTTGCAATGCATATTCATTGACAAAGCCGAAACATTCCAGAAATTCATAGAAGTTCTTTCATTTCATAACCTTAAATTTCAATCTTCCAGCGATTTCTAAGATTGCCGAGAGTCTTCAGCATGGTTGGAATAATGTGGACGATGGAATATAAAAACAGAAGTTACTAAATGATGTCCTGGGGAAAAACCGTTGCAGTTAAAAAGACCGAAAGATTCAGTATAGCCCAATTTATTTTTTATTACACCTACAAATTCCTTTTTTTGCTCTGGGTCTCTAATGGCTAAGCATGTGCGGACAGTTGCTCATTCGAGTCGAGAGTTCAGAAGTATTGCTTTTCATTGTTTTGAAATTTGTTGTTCTTTAAATGAAAGGACGATTTCTTGTGAAAGCTAACTTCCATTCACGGAATGGGTTGGAAAGTTTCTGTTTTGTAAAATGCTGCATCAAATCTGTATGTTCCAAAAATACCCTTTGTTTCATTGAAACATTGCTTTAATGAAAGAAAAACAAGAGATTTTTTTCGAAATTTGTTTCCGCATGGAGAGTGAGTGTTGACCCAATGGAAAAAATGCTGGCAAACTAAGACAACAAAATGCTAAGAAGTTTCAAAAAATAGCACTCGTACAGTCTTGCATTTGCCAACATCAATATAACCGCATTTAATGATCTTATGAGCCAATTTGAGAATAAAAGATTTTACGCTGTTGTGAGCTAATTGTAGTATAGATGTTTATTCTTTCATTATCGTCGTTTAGCAACCTCTTAGTAAATATTGATTTTTGTGGAGTGTGAAAAGCATTGTCTGCTGCACTTCCCTCGCACATTAAACGCCATAATGACTTTTATTTCGTCATAATTGACCTCCTGCTAGCGGCCTGCTTTCATCCCTGCCTATATCAGTGTGAGCAACAGCGATGACGGCATAATCGTAATCGCTCGGAAATCTTTTCCGCTTCTTTTCTCAATCTCGCTGCGCCAATAATAACCTTAAGAAGCGCGAAAAATGGGACGAAAACACTCGACGATGACGTTGCAATGCTCGTAAATGATAGAAATAACCACCTCGTTTAACTACAGTAAACGCAAATGGATTTGATTGGCTGATAACAAACTACGTCAGCAATGCGGCTTCTACTAAAAGCGTTGGATTGAAAGATCAAAAGATCGCAAGTTCGTCTCTCGTTGCACCCGCTGCGTCGCCTGCTGTGTGACCAATCGCCTTAAGCTAATGCTCTGGGTTCAGACTACGGTTAGACCCAATGCTAGATAAAGACAAGGGATCAGAACGCAAGTAGTTCTTGATATAATGGTGAATATCTTTCATTATAGATCACACCACGGTTTGGAACACAAGCGTACCGAAGGGGAGGCCATTGTGCGATGCCCCCCCTTAGAGCCCAAAAATGAAAAATGCAAAGCAAAACCAACCAGTTTTAGCAAAAGTAAAGCTGGTTTTTCGCGAGTATTCGGGATTCGCCCTGGATTTCTATTTTCCATGCCTTCGGCGCTCTCTATAAAGTTGATTTGTGACGTCATACGATTGTGACGAAACTTTGGCCCTCCCTCGGAAACTTTCTGCGTACGCCACTGGTTTGGAGGAGGGTACTGTTGGATGATTTTCAATAAAGCTGTACCCAGGCACCAGCTGCGTTTAACGCAGACTCCGGGCCAAGAATGGCTTTCTCAGCAAATCCTTTAAAGCTAATTTTTTACAAATTTTGTGAGAACAAAAATTGAAACCTCTCTTAGTTGACCTAGCGAACAATTTTTGAAGCAAGTGAAACATGATTCTTTCCGCTACCGCAGCAGTTTTCTCTGCTAAAACTAATTATTTGTTGGCATTCGCACATTTTGCTGAGTAGACCAATAAATTAGCTTTTGATTAGTAAGCTAAACACATCTACTTTATTTCCGGAAGCAGAGCTTTAATTGAGCAAATTACTCGTGTTTCCAATGTACAAGTCACTTGGTTGAATGGACCCGAGGTTGTAACTCTATTGAAAAAATCTTTCACAAAGGAACAAAGTTAATGACATTTTTTCTAATCTAGGCTTTAGCTTGTAAATGGCAGAAGTACAATTAAGTGGGATCAAACAAATAAACAACACTAAATAGAAAACCTATCATGTTCTGCCCATTCTTTTATTACAAGGAACTGCTTTATTTCGAAGGGGCCATGCTTTTCGCGCCAAAATACCATTTTGCGCGCGTGATCACATGATTGCTTCGAGAACTAAATTGAGATATTTATTTGGTGTTTCTCAAAATAAACCATAAGTTGTTTTTAGTTCCTTGTCAGGTGACAGAGTAGCATCTTGGGTAATGCAAAGAATAACTTTCTCTTCAAATCTGCTTCATGCTTGCCAGCACTGACAGCAAAGCAAATTTCTATTACAAATACTGCAATCAAGCAGGAAAAGTTGCTACAATGTGCTTTTTTCAAAGATACAACGGCACAAAAGCCGAATAGCCTTACGATGGCAACTTTCGATTATGAAATAGCCTTATCATACGGAATCGTTGCTACTTTGCAATTCGCTTCTATATATGAACTATTTTCATAGGCTCGAGTGAAAATCTATGGATATTTGCCCTCTAAAGATTCTATTAGAATAAGATGTGACCGAAGATGGGGTGTTTTAGAAGTTCAGAGAGATGTTTCAATTCCAACCCTCACAAAATTTGTACAAAAACTTGCTTTAAAGGATTTGCTGATGAAGTTATTCTCAGCCCGGAGCCTTTGCGTTTAAGTTGGCCATTGTTGATATTGCGAATCAATTTTAATTTTATGTGAACGCCCAAGATGTATTTAATCAGTGTGCAACATGACAGAGTTGGTTATACAACTTGGTAACGAAGGCTGTGCTTTGTAGAATCTTTTCAGAATGACCGTCCAATTAATAATTTTATTAACAATATATGGAGAAATGTTCGATGTTTGCTTCAGTAAAACAAAATTAAAGAGCTTGGGACTAAAAAAGTCCATTATTGAGAGATGTTTTAGGAAACTTTTTATTGAGTAAAATAATCCAACGTTCCATAAAAACCTTGACTGTCTTTTAAGCTCTGTTTGGAGCTTAGCAATAATTTAGAGTGACAAATGAAATACGTGAACGTCAGACAATCCAAAATCAGATATCTTTATACATTAATTCATCCCTCCTTTCCCGACAAAATGCTAGATGTCCCCCCCTCCCCCCCCCCCCCCAGTTGCCCTCACTAAGCACAACAAAAATCCCTCACCGCCAACTACGCAGGTTTGCCGATGCTAATTCTTCACCGACAGCCCCGTCACGCCAGTTTAACATTCTTGTTAAAATCAGCAGACCTGTTTTACTTTGAGGAATTTTAATAGTTGATAGTTGTAACGTACATGCCAATGCTAAATGAGTCATTTTTCAACAATGCGCCAAGGCTTCAGTTTATCCTTGCGTAATGTAGAAATAATTCTTGCGTGATGTAGAAATGTAGAAATAATCAAATTTAAGCATACGGTTTTAGTTCTAGTAGCTGCAGCTGTAGGCTGTAGGTCTTTTGATTTACGAAGCGTGGATTGAAAAAAGGAAAGTATCGTGGACCTAATCTTTTTGTCCAGTAACTGGAAATATTTGTCTCGGTGTTCAGCATTTGTCCCACTGATTTTTCTACAAAAGTTGTTCGGTGGATTAGATTTTGTCCCAGTTATACTTCTTCAAATGTCATCCTTCACACCCAGCCAATAGCGCCCCCTTGATTTTTACATTTCGCTCGATCTGGTTTTGTCGTATTTTTTTACCCTGCGGTCACGGAAAACCATTTATGTACAGAACGTGTTGTATTCAGGCCCGCTTCCGAGAAATAGATCGTATTTCTGATTTCGTAATTTTTTGCTTTGGTAATCGTGAAAATGCGGAAAAGGCATAAAACTCAAATTGCCCCAGAGGTCTCAGAAATTTTTGTGTTGATAAACGCTATGTTTCTTTAAATAAGAGCGTGCCTGGAAGAGGACGAAATACATATTTTTTGAGTTCAAAGTTATGTCAAACGCAATATTTCTCCTTTTTAACAATTTAATTTAAAGATATGTAAAATGTCACTTCTTGTCGCTTCTTTACTGTCGCCTATTTTAGCTTCAAGACATTTTTTTAACGTGACTGAATAAATTGAGTTCGATATATCATTCTCCACATTACTCCTACAGCTGAGAGCCAATCAGGAAGGAGATCGATGAGGGTGATTTTTAGAGCACGTGATATTACTTGGTTTGGAAATTGAACTCAGGGCTACCGATTGAAAAGTGGATGCTCTAATCTCTGCACTATCGCATCCAAAAAAAGGGGAAGCTCACTTCACAAGGTTACTGAAAGATGAATCCATCTCCTAGATGAGGAAAACTAAAACAAAATATTAAAAGAGGCTGCATTTGTACTTTATACTTTTTGAAGAGGAGGCTTTGTAGCAATATGAAGAAAAGAACCGGTCCAATCTAGATGAGAGCCATCGATGGCTTTTACGCGTTTTGATGATGCGGAGTGTGCGGGCTCTCTGCCTCTGCAGTAAAGTTAGGTAGGGAGGTATGTCTCATCCTCCAGTACAAGTACTAAAAATCCGCTCTTCCCTTAAATTTCTGTTAGTTACCTCTTCTACCCCTCCTACTTTGCCCTCTAAATGTTGCCTCGTTATTCTTGAGCCAATAGTCGCTACGTGCTCAGACCTTTGCATGGAGCCCTTGCACTTTTATAATCATGACTGAGTGTAACTCAGTTTCTTATGCACCCTCCTCATTACCACATTGAGTAACTCGGTTTCTTGTGCACCCTCCAGATTACCTTACTGAGTGACTCAGTTTCTTATGCACCCTCCACATTACCCCTCCAGCTAAGCGCCAACAGATCTGTAAATACCATTTTTTTAAATCTGTGTTATCACTAGACAAGGGAATCGAACCCATGCTTATCGACTGCAAAGAGGATGCTCTATACGCTACACCAACGTGCCACTTCAATATGGCCTTACGTGCTGCGTGTAGATCTTTAGAAAACCATAAAAACCACGGTCTATTATATTGTAAGCGCTGCAGATCACCGGTGTTACCATTTATCAAATGAATTTAATTGTCGGAACCTGATTGAATATTACAATATACAGGATATAATCGCTCACTCATAAACTTTAAAAATGGGCTTTTGGATCTACCTTAAACAAATGAATATCGGAAAAATAAAATTAAAAACTTTTATTTTTAAATAAGTAACCATTGTACCCCTGCACAAGCAATGTATTTTTGGCTTTATAGCAAGCTGTTTGTCACTAGACTTGTCTAATCCTAATGCATTGATACTTCAGTAGCAAATCAATCTAATTTTGGCTGAAGTAAATATTCGCTAGCTTGATTCCCACGAGTTTTTCTTACTTCTTACGTCACCTTGTTGCGACCCACGCGGATTTGGGGTTAAAATGTCCGCTTCAAGCACTTATCAACGCTAATCAATAAATTAGTCATGTTTCGCGAAAAAGATCATTGTTTTGCAAATTTGCGATGGAAACACTGAATGGTTGATCGGCGTTCTTTAATCGATCGTTACTTGTTTGATACGTAACAAACAAGATAATTACATCATGAATTTAACCGCCTGAAAGGATTTATTTGATTACTGTGATTATTTATAATTACCGGTTTTTGTTTACATTTTGAAGCTATCAGCGCCAAATTTTGCAGCAAAAAGCAAAAAGTATTCCAATTTATACTCTTACTTACAAAAACTATAGCAACTTGACAGAAAATTAAAATTTGTCTTGCGTTAAAAACATTATGACGAGTTTCTACTTTTGGTGTTGACTGAGGGAGGCACCAAAAAAGAGTTAGAAGTTAAAACGGTAAAAACTAGTATATTTATTACGTTGAAAAATATCTGGAAAAAAATTTTCATACTTAATGAGAAGAATGGCAGATAAAACTGATGTCCCTTCTACAAGCTCACCTGTCTTTAAACAATATTTTGATTTCCCTCTCCATTAAAACATGATTTTGAGCTATTTATGACAAAAACAACTTTTAATCCTATTATTTGAAGATTACGTTGACGACTGTATTGTTTGTATCTTGATAGCACAGTTTCTGCTCGATGAACCATGACTAAAAAGCATTGAGCAGTGACAAAAAGTTTGGGTATTTACATGATAGCCAACTTATCTCAGGTGTAAAATGAGATGTTGAAACAGAACAAGACTCGAAATGGTAGACGGCCATATTGTTTGTCCTTATGGGCTATTTTTTCTCAAAAACTCCTGCGCGTTACTTTAAAGCAGGAGATTAGATGCGGTAGGGTGCGGAATGGTTTTCCGTACTTTCAAAAAAATATCGTACGGGAATTCTGTACTTTACAAAAATACCATACTTTTTTTCAAAATTTAACCGTACCATAATTCCGCACCGTACCCAATTCCCTGTTTTAAAGGTATTTTTACTTTCAAGATCAAGAGCTGGATTCAAACTCTAAATTGTGCCTTGTGCTAGTCGCCACGCTGTCTGTAGCGGGCTACTGTTGACCCGAAGACCGAAGTTTTAACCTTGTGTGTCGATGAGTTGAATACTGGCGCACTGGTGAAGTGATTAAAGCGTCCGCTTCGCAGTCGGTAGACTTGTATTTCGAGTCACACCAAAGACTTCAAAAACGGTGTCCACAGCTTTCCGACTTGGATAAGGCAATTAACAAGATACCTTCAGAGGTAGTCAAAGTTGCCAAAAAATCTCTTGAGTAAAAGTATAGTCACTTACTCAAAAATACTCAAGTAAAAGTAGAAAGTAATGATTGGTATATTTACTTGAGTAAAAGTAAAAAGTAATAACGAATTTAACTACTTAAGTTGTAAAAGTAGAAATTAGTTTTATTGATTGAGACGTTTTGTGCTGTATCTTTCTTAACCAGTGGTTTTCAGTTGAGGGAACTCGTGCCATATAAAATGCACGAATGGATTTTTGATGATGCAATCTGCTCGACCTATTTATAGAATAATTCAATTTACCGACCAAGTTGAAGTCTCATGTGTATGGTGCAAGCAATGGTATCTCTATAAAAAAGGTTCCGCTCCGAAAGGCACTGTGTTAGACGGCTATGGTATTTTCGAACACTCTTAAAAGGGATTACCTTTACTTAGGTTAATAATCTTTTTCTTTTGAAAAACCTTGGCAAAGTTAGGTTAATTATTCTTGTAGTTAAGCTATTACTTTCTCTTGTAGGTCTATTTGATTGGGAATATTTTTTGATTGTTGAAAAACGTTTGTTAACAGTTAAAAGTCATTAACACGCGAGCGGCTCTGTGAGACCAATGTTACTTTACTTCTACACCAATGATTCTCAAACTGTGGTACGCGTACCATTAGTGGTGCGTCAGCTTTTTCCAGGTGGTATGCTAGCAGTTTCCTGAGTACATCCAGAGTATTATCGTCCATCGTGGTAACCATCGCTTTGGCATGCCCACTTTCATTTCTGACTAAAAAGCAAAAATTAGTTTACTTACCTTTAATAGATAAAATCAAGATACACTAGATCAGCTGAGCTACTTTATTGTAAGAAAAATCGATTTCGCCCTATACAGGCATTTTCAATTTCTTATTGAAATACAGTAGAATCCTGTATTCAAATAGGATTCTATTTCAATAAGAAATTGAAAATGCCTGTATAGGGCGAAATCGATTTTTCTGATAATAAAGTAGCTCAGCTGATCTAGTGTATCTTGATTTTATCTATTTTATGATTATCAACCTGGATCGCTTCGAGCAAGTTACTTCAATGGCAGATTCCTGGTAGTATATTTACTTTTATTTACCTTTATACGACCCCTTTCCTTTCGAAATCGTCTGGATTCTAGGGCGAACTATAAGTCTGACATCAAGTTTTCAAAAAGTGATTGGTTTTTGAGCGAATATTTGTGGTGGAAGTTTTTTATTGCACTGGACATTTTAGCTACATTTTTACAGCACTTTAGCCATATTTTTATATCCATACGCCCAACAGGTCTCCCTAGAAAACCAAGTAAATGACTATTTTTAGAAACACTTATTAGAGTAACCTTTTTAAATTGTACAAATTTGTTTGGTGATCAAAAAGTTTCTCGGCTAGTTCCCTTTCCTACTTACCAACGTCTTTGTTGTTGCTTGGGTACTACTTGGTATATAGTGAATTTGGTTCAAAACAGCAGCTTGTTAACTGGCTTCTTCCTCAGTTACGACAATGGTAGTGAGGCCTAAAGAAATTAACAAATCTGTCTTCTCTGGTCGATTAGTCATCAAATCATATACAAAGTTTAACAAAAAAGAATATTTGTAAACCAGACAGAAAGTATAATTCTTAAACTATTTTTGCTTCAATTTGGATCACTTTGTATGAAAATTTCGGGGTGCCGGGCACGGATTAAATTTGTGTGAAAATTCATTATTATGCAAAACATAATTTTGTGATAAAATCCACCCGTTGCCTTCATCTTTGTAAATTTAAGAGCAAAGAATAAAAGTTTATTCATCATATTTAAGTATGCTCAATCAATGCAGGTTAAAATGACAGATGACAAAAAATTAGTGACTGGCCGATGACAAAAAAAATCGGTCAAAATTAAAGTGGGCAGTTTGGAGTTGTACTTGGTGATTTTGATGTTTACGTTAACATACACCTATGCTAATCAATAGCTAAAACTCAAATTTTCCAGCTCGTTGAAACAATGTTTATGAAGAGCTGAAACTTAAATTTTCCTGCTTTTTTTAGAATTAGCCTACAAACAAAAGTTCAAATACGTCATTTTCTGGTCTATTTTAACTATTAAAATACAGAATAAAAACTAAAACTTGTTGTTTACATTTTTGCTTTTAATTGTTTCAACAACCCTGCAAATCCGTCCTGCATTTCAACTACGTTGATGACAACTTTTCCATCTTCAACGAGGAATCCATTGTGACAGTTTTCTTATGGCAATAAACTCTTTACATCCTTGCTTGACCTTCACTTTTGAAAAAGAAGTTGATGGCAAACTTTTCTTTCTTGACGTTCTAGTGGAGAAGGCTGACCGAAAATTTTTCACGTCCTTGTATCAAACAACTACTTTTACCGCACAATATACGCGTTGTAATTCTTTTGACCCCCAAAAGGAAAGACAAACCCTATTGGAATTTCAATGACCGAGCTCTATCTATCTCCAACAAATCAAAACAATCACAAGAGCTGAACAACATCAACCACAAGCCACCATTGTTCGCAATAATGGCTGCCTAGACAGTGTTATTCAGGTAGGTATGTCCAAGACTACCGCCCAATGTAGTGATCACTAGAAAGAAGTTCCCCCGTATCGCCTAGTCTATCTAAAACTTTTATGAATCGGTAACACTTCTTTTAAGTTTTAATAGCTAATCAACACTATCTTCTAGCTTTATTCTGGCGGTAATTTTTGGTAAAAGCTCAAAAAAACTTAAGGTTGTAATTTTTTCTATTAGAAGAGTGCAATGAATCAGTCCTCTGAAGATTTTTTCAGTTGTTTTGAAATTTTTTTTCTAAACCTGCCACAAACAACTGATCAAAAATTATACATTGAAGAATATTTGAATTTACTTCTGTCCCCAAAAACTTTTTAAATTATAAGCTATGAAATAACGTCCCACTCTTCAGTGCATTTCCATGGTTAGCATTAAACTATAGTCTTTCTACCAGTTTGTTTTCAAAGTTCGAACCAAGAATGGACTGCAGTGATCATTAGTTTGGGTACCTGGCCATCTAACGTTCAAAAAAGGAGGATGGTTGATACTGGCTAGTTTGCATGCTAGTTGGCCAACCCAATTGAACAAGAGTATAAATCCATTTATTTAACGAGTGACGTAAACAGAAAGAACGAATGTATGAATCTATTTATTTAAAGAATGACGGAAACAAACAAATTTAAATCAAACCAATCAGAATTAACTGAAAAACTGAATTGAACTGAACTGCTACAACTGAACGCTATTAATATAAAAGTCAACTAATTTAACTAATGCGTGACATGCTTAAAGCAAAATCACAAAACTAATTGTGCGCTTAATTACGTGCACAGCGCGCAAACAAAAGAAATCATATCAGGTGGACAAATAACGTGCGCTGTTGCATAAAACCATTACAATAATTAACACCAAAAACCACCGGAACATAAAAATTGAGTCCGAAACCGCTACACAGCAAATTAGCAATCCTCAGCGGTTGAGATACGGGAGTATTTAACCTCTATGGTCTGATGTGGTGAAAAAAAGTAGCAATGGGATCTGCGGGAAAAAATATAAATTATGTAAAGGCTAACGAAACACGAATAACGAGCAAGCTATAGGAAATGATCAAATTTATATCAAGCCGCAAAATAATCTTGGGCGGTAAAAAACAACCCTTAACGTGGAACATGAAAAAATCAAATAATTTACCACAACACTGAGATTTGGCGGAATCTTACTGCTTTTAACGTAGTGCAAGGCTGCAATCTGCGACCAACACTCGTTCTTGACGGAAGTCACGTTTGACCATTGTAAGAAATAATAATGTAGCCGGTAACGAAATGTAGCGACAGCGAAATTTACTATTTCCAAGACAAGGTTTCATGCCACTAGGTACAGAAGGCGACAATGGAAATTATACAAGGAGTGCCTGGCAAAGGTCCAGTAATGATATGGAAAGCAAATTCATTATCAAAACTGAGCTCTGTGTGCTTAAGGCCTACGACACACAAAACTATGTCAATGAAGACGAGGATGCAGAGCTTATTCGCTGAACGCAATTCAATTCAACCGCAGCGCGCAAACTATAAAGAAATCAAATCAGGTGCATAAATGCGCTGTTGCATGAAGTGATTACAGTAATTAACAAAGTGAATTACAACAATTAATAAATTACAATGATTAATAAAGTGAATACAAAAATCACCGGAACATAAAAACTGAATTCGAAACCGCTACCGGTCAGCTTCAATAGAGGGCTTGCACAAGTGCCCAAAATATTATCTTGAATGTAAAGCTGTTTTTTATGCCATAGCTTTCTGGATTTTAATTCAACAAACGTCGAATTTTCAGCGTTAACTTAAATAAAAGTTGTAATTACTTTTAGATAACCATACTTCCTATTAAATCTTCACGGAAAAGTAAAAGTGGGAGAAACTGAAACTACTCATGTAAGTAGCTCTTTGCTGAAAAACCTATTTCAGCAGTTTACTTAAGTAGAATCATTTCTGGATACCTTCATCTATATGAGGCAGTAAGATGGTAGGTTCAAGCCCTCTACCTGTCTCGGCGGCCCTCTCCAACAAAAGACTTGCAAATAGAGCATGAGCTCATACGCACGAATGATGGGTTAAACCAGAGGTCGCCCAACTACGCCCGCGGGCCAAATTCGGTTCGCAAATGCTTTTTACCCGGCCCGCGAACCCTTTTTCATAATTGCAAAACAAATTATAGCGCAGTGTTTCGTTGACAGAGCCACTTTTTGATACCGAGAGGGGCGATAACTTTTATATTTTGGATATCACCTACTTTTCGGGCAGCGTAACACGATCTCCGACGTTTGTGACCGTTACTTCCTACCAAAATTGAATTAACTTTGGCCCACGGGTCTTTAAAATACCAGCAATGTGGCCTTCCATGGGAAACGTTTGGAGACCCCTGGGTTAAACAATTGTCGTTCTTATGTAGCAATGTCCCATCTTGAGTTATCTAGCCTACCTGCAAAAACTGCAAATCAAAAATGTTTTAAACAAATTAACTGAACTTTATTGTACATCTATAAAAATTCTGTGTTCCCTACATTCCAACAGATTAGTGAAAAGTCAAGTTGAATTTTATTGCATTGTCCCAAAGATAAACAACCCCAAATTTTTACAATGATGCCAAGTTTGAAGTGAAATTTTAAATTTAGATAAACACAAGTTCGTTCCACACATCTGAGTCAATAACTTTACTACCTTGAAATATTATAGCTTCCTGTGAGTTAACAACTTTAAAAACAGTTTGATTCTCTAACAATATTAAAATAAAGTTCAAATAGTTATAAAAATTTGCTATGAGGTTTCCAAGGTCATAAAATATTGTTCTGGAAGCCCTATCTTCATAAAGAAAAAGCTTATGAGGAATAGCAGCCTTCTTCTTTGATCCTAATGTGCTAAACGGAAAGAACTGATAAGACATGTCTAAATTAACAGTCTTATCTAAACGACTTTGTTGCTTTGAAGCAAAAGGATGCATCAGTCAATTTACGATCCTAGCGCAAATCCTGTCATTTGTCAACGTACCTACTTTCTTTGCTGACCAAGACTTATTGCTTTTTAGCAGGTACAGGTCTATTTTAGCATGTTAATTACATTACAACTGTCAAATCTGTCACTTTGTCTTGTTTTGGTTAAAACAAGAGTAATCTAGTTGTTGGAATCATTTGTCTAATAAGCTGGCTGGGTGAAAAATTTTAAATAATGTAGAAAGAAGGATAATCTCTATGTGGGCTGCTGACTAAAGTCAAGAATTTATCAATTTCAAACTTTTTATGCAAGATAGCACAAGAGAATTGTTTTTGGGCCTTTTTTACCTGACGTATAAAAGCTGTCAAAACAATATAGTTGGTGCCAAGAGAGGGCAAATCTTTAAGGCTACACTAGAAATAAATTGGCATTACGCGTGGTGAGGCTCAAATTTTCCAAGTGCTTTATGGCTTCATTTTCATTTGGTTTACTAAAGTTTGTTTATTTAAAGCAGAAATTAAAAGCTGGCTTTGGGAAAAGGTTTAGTCCGGTGGTAGGAAAACTGAGTAGAAATACGGACTTATATTTTTATTTTCCGCTTACACGAGCGCCATTCTCGGTCATGAAACAAGTGAAAGATCGTGTTGTTCAGACCTGCTTCGGAGTTACCTGAACTGTCAGCATAGTGCTTCGCTATAACAACTGATGAAATCAAGCAGGGGAAATTGCCGTTGAGTGTTTTGACAGAGAGCTTGTTTGCAAGACCAGCCGTAAATTATCGAACAATGACCGGGATAAGGAGCATAGGTACGATGCTCACGTCTGTACCAAATTTTCTTTTGAAGCGGGCTGAACCAATATTTTTAATCCTATGTAAGTGACTGGCAGCCCTTATAAGTGACGCCAGTAGAGCACTTCCATTACGTCCTTCCAATATGCTTTGACTTGCACGAATCTAGGTAATTGAAAAAAGAGCGATTTTCTGATTTGCAACAGTTTCACGTTTTTTTTACATGCACAGTTTTTGCAAAATTTGAGCAACAACAATATATGACCTCGTTTAAGTTGTTATTCACTTTTGATGTTAATAAGGCGCAAACTGTTACTTACTCACTTTGGGGAGTCTGCTGCTATCATTTGTCAATCATTCACAAAGCGCTTATTTAATGACATACCAAATCGGATTTGGATTATACATCCTGTCCTCATCCTCAGGTGCGTTGGGAGGCCGACCCGACTCGGCGCAACTATCTTCACGGTCGCGACGTTGACCATATTTTGAGGCCTCCAAGATTTTGACTAACAATGATAATTTTAGAAGAAAATTAAAGAAAGACCTGGTTTAAAATTTTTTAAATGAAATTGGCTCTTAAATTAATCTCAGCCGCCCGTCTGTAGGTGCTGTTTGAGGGAATTCCCTTTTCAACGCTATTGCTTGTCTTGTTCGTTAGTACAAAGTCGGTACAGAAGCTTATTGCATTAAAGCGCTGGTTCTAATGCCAACAATAACTTCTGCATTGTCGTGCCTTTGGGAAAGGCACTTTGAGGCAATACCCCTTGCTTCGTAGCAGCCTTTGTGGAAGAAATGCCTTGAACCAGCAATACTGGAAACTCTAAAAGGGACCCGAACTCAAGTTGTTCTTTCTTTAACTGCGAAGGTTTGCTTGTGATCTGAGGATAAAACACAATCACGCAAAAGGCTGGAAGAAAATTGTATGTATGATAAATATTAAATGAATCTCCAACAAATTCAAAATTGAGAAGCTCAGCACCAAGCAGTTAGGAAAGATGGAGTAGTCCAGTATCCTTTGTGCATTCCGGTCGTGAAACGTTGCTCTAAGTTGACCGATGCATTGCTGAAAGTTATGAGTTTCCTTTTGCGCTATGTAGCTAAAGAGCTGGACTTACCAGAATTTTTGCTTTGTAGAGCTGGAAAAGCTTAACCTTGTCACTCGAAATCATTTGTATTGACACCTATTTCAGAGTTACCCAAAGGCTTACTACTGATACACTACATTTCTACCTCAAATACTGCAAAGATTACGGTTTTCTGTTTTTTGATGCGACCCGATTAAGAACTGAACCATGTTTACAAGCATTAGAGCTTGTGTTTTTAAAATAATGATTTGTCGATTATTGTTACGTTTCAACGAACTTATCATTGCAGCATGTTTCATTGCAGTACTGTATTCATTGCAGCATAGATATAGCAACGGGCTTCTTTGTGGTGAAAAAGTTTTAAGATCTTGATATTATCGCTCGCGATTTCATCGCAGTCGATCAGTAATTGTTTGCTTTGTTACGATGCGTATCGCGTAAGTTCGTGTATAAGGCGACAACTCAATTGTTACCTACGCTGTAGAGGTGCACGGATAATTAACTCTGTGAAAGATGAATTGTCTACGGCGATTTCATTGCAACGCATCAATCCTGACTCCACCATGTTCTTACATTGTTTTCGAAGCCACGTCCAGTCGGAACTCTTTCTACCAGGAAATTTGCGCCACCTACGACGATCGTACACCGCCCAAAAAGCGCTACGTGATCAAAACCACGATGGGCAGTCACGTGGTCGTAAGTTCAATGTTTGCGTGGTTGCGCCCTAGGAAAAACACTTCAGGGCAATTATTAATTTTGGAAAAGAAAATGGACCAGGCCTATCCAGGAAACATTAAAGCAGCGGCCTCTCTTGAGAAGGCTTGAGCCCCTCAACAATTTTAGCTTTTTTGTGGGCACAAAGTGGCTGCTGAATAAAAAAGCTGTCACACACCCAAAAGATGATTTTTTGGTGGACCTAAACAGGTTTTTATAGCGCACTTGCACTTTAGCCCCCCGAAAAAAATACCCCTTGTGCTACCGGAAATGAACTAGGTTGGCAGCATTATTGACTCAGAAACAGAACCGAACACAAGTTGTTTTAACGATAACTGTAAGGGTTTCCTGTGAATGCAAAATAAAAATAATAAAACTTCTATTACACGCTTTGGTCATGCGTAACAAATCAAGTCAAAAGGTCAAAAGGAAGTATACTGAAAACTGCGATAGGTGAAATCTTGAATAAAATGTCCGTGCAAACTTTTTGCAACAATATTGGTGGACTTATGAACTGTGTTGTCGAAACAACTTTATACACCACGCAAAGCCCGACCTTTCACTTCGTCGTTCAACCTGATGCGCACGAAGTCTATTTGATTTCTGCTGACTGTCACCAGCCATGCAAAGCGGCATCCTTGAAACTTTTGCTTTGAAACATCTTTTTCAGCAACCGCAAATATTTCATGAAGAAAAAGATTTTTTGTTTCAACCATTTTTCTTCTTTTCACTTATTTCAGCTGTTTTTTGCTTCAACTTTTCTAGCACGCTTCATTGGCTGGGTATAATAACAGACAACTTCAAGCCTAAAAGACAAAGTTACCAAACCATAGTAAGCCTATAATGAATCTGTGCACAACGAGGTCTGTAAACTGCGTAGACATAAGTCTCGTGGACGTTCAGAGACTGGCCTGAGCCCGGTTCCAAATCATTTCGAGGTCAGAAAGATGCTTTCTTTTTAAGCCTGCTCAGATTTTCGTCAAAAATGAGTGTTTTGGGGGGAAGATATGGTGAGGACAAAAAATGTTTCAAAAATTGAATTGAAACGCGGCAATCGCAGAATTTGTGATTTTTAGCAATCCTCGTGTCAATACGCGCTCGATCTTCCTATCATTTTTATAGACAAGGCTTATAAAGAAATTGAATCTCAATTAGATAAGCAACAACATCATTCAAACCTTTTCCACTATTCGGATGAGATCAAAACAAACACGGCGTGGTAAAAACATGACAATTTCTTGAACAAGAACGAAAGTCAAAGCTTGCAGTGTGAGCAGAAAGCTTGGAAATTTTTTCTAAAAACTGCTTTGTTTTTTTTATCCCAGTGGCAGTGTCATGGCAGTACCATTGCTTCGTGAGAGTCAGAGGGGCTGTGACTGAAATTGATGTCACAACTGTGCATTGATCAACGCAAACGTTGAAGTCCAAAAAAACTTTCAACTTCTGTTTGAGTGGGAAATGTCATAGGCCGTCACTTGCACATGCATAAAATCTTTCTCACGTGCAACACACAATCTTATAAAATAAAAAGACAAGCACGTCCACCCTCCGTTGAGTTTGCTCTATCGTCGGCTTTGTATCATGTCAACTGAGAAGAGCAAGAGTCAATAGGTTAATACTACAGTGTGATGCGTTCATGAAAGAAGCTTTCATTTCTCAGTGAGTGATGCCTGTCCACTTTGATGGTAGACTAACCGGCCAGAATTAGAGACTCATGATATTAATTTGCACTTCAAATTAGCTCATTGCGACGTGTTCAATTTCTCGAGAGACCGCTGGCTATTGAAGTCGCGAGGCATCAAAACGTCATCTGTTGAGGCTGCTACCCAAGCGAAACTTGATCAATAACAGCGAGTACTAAACTTCAAAATATGAGGAAAACAAAAATGCTTTTACCTTGACATTTTCATTAACTTCGTAACATCCAAGCCTGTTAGAAATTTGATTGGTGGGGGTACATCCATTTGAAACTTGACAGGTAGTCTAATGTCAGTGGTAATAGTTAAACATTAATTATTAATGTATTGAAAATAAATGCTAACCGGAAAAATATTTGGCAGTTTCTGCCTGCTTGGATATCACTCTTGAAGTTTGCTATCAAACTTAATAGAGTTTGGCGTATCAACCTCATAAGTTGGCAAAAGCTGTTGCATGTTTGAATGTGTGCCTTCACTCCAGCCTAATTTTAAAGTTTTATGAAGGTTTGCAAAAAAATTCTGCTTATTTTATTAAATCGCTGTTAGTCTACTGCTTTAATATCTTCACATCAACCTTACTCAGACTCTAAATCCGTCTACCAAAGTTTCAAGAAAATTGTCTGGTTTGTAGACGTGACCTTTGTATTTATATTGTAGTCTCTGTGCCATCACAATTGGTATTTGTGTTATTCCATAAATAGATTTTATGAAGTCGTGAACAGAAGTTTTTGATAAATTTGAAAATTTTAACTTGTGTTCTTCAAGTAACAGTTGATTCATGTCTGTCTTGCCACTTGCCAATGCCACCAGTTGCACGAAGAACAGCTTATTCTCATTGCCATTTCAGAGTTACCATTTCATTTCTTCCCCAAACAACGAAACTAAATGGAAAATAGCTGTAAAGTATCATTCCAAAGGCAAATCGGCGATAGAACTCGCTATCTCGCTCGCGATTTGTAGTCACGAGGAGCTGTTGTTATTGGCAACGTAGACAAGTGGTTTAGCGCCTCTCCATCTTGTCCAATGTATGGGTCGTGCGTTTGACCGCATGAGGATTCTGTCCTTCACTTAATACAACGTATTTCCTGCTTGTGGCAGAAATATCCTATGACGACAGAACCGTTTATTACGAAGCGGGTTTGACCTCAAGTTGCTCTTTTTAAACAGGTAAAGCTTTTTTATTAACGGGGTATGAAAATATATTACTCAGCTTTCAGTCAGAAAAAAGAAGATTCAGGGGTGTTTTGTATCAAAAAGAAGCTCTAAATACAAAAAACGAAACCACGCCAGCCCAATATACCACAAAAGCACGAGCAAAGACTGCGAAAGCCCACTACTAGTGGTAGCAATTTTTCGGCAAGGACCATCAAAGCCCAACAACACGCACAAATGAATGGTTGACCGAAATCTATTTTTGCTAAAATCACGGTTTCCAGACGCATTGACCAAAACTTTCAAAAAGTTGAAATTGTTTTGTTAAAATTTAATGACCTAAAGCGATTAAATCTCGTCACCATTGTATTGCGATCAGCGAGCGTGTTCACGTGTCGCGAATTATCGAACGTAATTTCATTATGACGACATAATTCTATGACTTGTATTCCCAGGGGCGTACACAGTTGTACTAGTGGTTGCGTGGACAATTATTGATTATTTTGTCATTGTAACGACACGAACATAACGCTCGCTTGAATGATTTTGTCCACGTGAATAGTTTATACTGTATATTGACTCAAAGGCATTGTTTGGGAGCTTATACTACAGCATAGTATAGCCAAAGCTCAATCGATTTTGTTGATGTTATTCCCTGATCTTTTTTGGAAAGCAGGAACGTGAAAGTTTTTGTAAACCTCTCTCACGTCAATTTGCAACGTTATGAACTGAATGGTTGCATCAAAAAGCGTTCAAGAAATTTCGAAGTGTTTCGAAGAGAGGTGAACTACCCATTTGCACGCATTTACAGCACCGAGTGTATGAGTTGCATATTTTTGCCCCAATTATAGGGAAACCATTAGGCACGAACTACATTAGCACTCAAAAATCCGTTTATTAGTAGCCAATACTGACGGTGCAGGGAATTTGTGCAACAAGCAATGCAGGAGAAATTATCGCACAGTACTTTTCCCAAGGATACAACAACACAAAAAGCAAGAAAATTTGAACCAAAAATTTCAAAATCACGAGCCAATGCCTTCTCCAATTGATGATAAAAACCTCAAGGTTTTCACTAAAAACCGCACCAGATGAAAATAGTAGGGTTTAAAACATCTTAAAGTTGAAAACCATGTAATTGCCAGTTACGTCGAAGTTTTTGATTCAAAAATGCAGGCTTACAACTCAGACAACCTCTGATCACTGCCTTAGGGTGAATAGTTTGAGTGGTTTTATATTTTTTTATAAAATTATCTTTAATCACCATTTTAAAAGATTAATTAAACGTTACAAATTACAAGAAAAATGACTTTTTAATCAAAACCACTACGAACGTACAGGTGTTCGGTTGTTGTTCAAAGGTAACTTTTTACGGGAAACTCTAAAATTACCTCTCGCAGCCCAATGACTGAAGCTTTTTGTTGAATGTGGAGTTGGCGGAAATCATTTTGCAGACGAATCAACTAAATATCAATTAAATGCCCAAAATATCTTAACAGAGAACCCGAAACACATAGTAGAGAAAATCTACGCCATAAGAGTTATCGTAACCTAGCGGTGGCGTCACCAAGAAAAAAGGGGCCCGCGCACGGCCCGGATGACCGCGCGTAGACTGTAGCTGCGTAGATTTAAGCAAACTCGCCCATGAAAAGATCGTGTTCAACTAGTGGATCGGTGATTCATAAATAATATTATTATTTTATTTGGAGTAATGAGTTTCGAATTGGTCGCTAGTGTAACGATCTGTAGTGATCTCACAACAGCGTATAAGCGCCATTCACAAACACATAGCATCATTCACAGCTTCCAAAGGAAGTAGTAAAACTTATGCATTAAACAAAGTTGCGTTCAGTCGTGCTTCGACGTAACCACTACAGCTGGCACAGTAGATTTCTATCCCATACAGAGCAACCAAATCTCGCAAATCCTGTAAAGTGTTTTTCCACAGGCACAAAAACGCGTAAAAGTATTGTGGGCGTAAAAGAGACAACTTTACGCGCTAAGTGTGATCAACTTGGACATCCAAAGTTGATCGCGTCGTCTTTTGATCATAAAAGCTGTAAAACTGCGTTTCAGCTCACGAATCACAAATAAATTTCATTTTAATATTACTCCAGCAGAAGCCAATGCCTAATCTAAAATGAAAATATTGGGCTAAAATATTTTTTACTTAAACTTCAACCAGAATTTCATTCTAAATTGTTTTATTTCCTATTCTCGGAAATTTACTTTTAGTTATAGTTTATACTTTAGATTGCATTCCGGTTCAGTTAAATAGGCGAAGAACAAAATGCAATTATGTTTAATGTGAAAAAAAACACCCAAGCAAAGTATTGCAGATCCAAATCATTTGCAAATACAAAGTGACAAACTGCAGACAGTGACACTGTTTCGACCAGGTCGAATCATTGTCGCTGGCTGCAGTTTGTTAAGTGCATTGCTAGCCTGTTGCATTACCAGAAAGTGACAAGTTTCCGCATTTTTTCTGAAAAAATTTCCATAATTATAGAAAGCTGAATTCTTGAAATCTCGAAGAGCTTTAAATTAACGAACTTAAAATAACCGGCAACATTTTAAATTCTGGTTTTTAAACTCTTGACTAAAGGGTATTTAAGTGTTTTATAAAGTCATTTGTTAAAAAACATGCATTAAAACCAATTTATTATCCCAAATTTAGTATCTCGATATTAGCATCATCAGCTTACACGAGAAATTTTTAATTAAAATTTAGAATTATGGATTTGGCGAGTTATAATGTTTTAGAACATTGTCGATGAAAATCCAAAAACCAATTGCGACAAGACGAAATTGTGGGTCGGAGCTGGTGATGGATGTTGCCAAATTAATGAAAAGTTTAGGGTTGAAATATTTTTCATGAAATCTTAAAATTTAATTGTCCAACTTATTAACAACAAAAATTTTAATACAATAATATAAATTGCAAAATCCAAAACATTAAATTTTTTGTAAAATTAATTTTGCTTTTTCTTTCATGAACTCATAAAACATAATTTAAAACTGGCGGTCTATATTTCTGAATTTATTATGCTTTATTTAAAGCCTATAGCCACTTGTCGGTCAACAACTGCGCTAAAGAGATCTGATTGGTAGAAACAGTGTCACTGTATGCAGTTTGCTCAAAATGCATCGCTGGTCTTTTGTATTACTTTATTAACCCTTTGAGGACCATAAGAATTTAATTCATAAAATTTGAAACATTGCCGCAATTGTTTGGTAACAACGGAAATATAATGGATTTCAGATAATTGGTTATCACGTCATAATCATATAACAATCAACAATCATGACACATATGTGTGCCAAAGGTTCTCAAAGGGTTAAAAACACATTCGGGAAATTTAAAAAAACAAAACATATATTCTGCAGTTGATCGCATGGGTTGTTTATTTTTATTATCTTGCCTCAAATAAACTTTAGAGGTTACACACAGAACAGAACAACTAGAGCGATGGTGTAGTGTTCTGAGCGTGCGCTTTGCAGTCCGCACACGCGCGTTTGATTCCTTTATCGAGCCATGATAAAGACTTAGAAATCGTATTTACGGATACCTTGCTTGGCGCTTAGCAATTGCGACAGTGTAGAGGATGAAATATAAACCGAGTTTATCCGGTCGTGCTTGAAATATACCCTAAGACTAAAGAGATGTTGCAGATGACAAGTGCCGCAAAACTCCAATTTGGTTTCGGAAGTGGAAATGGCTCTGCCACTGCATCAGCGCATTACCGCAAAGAAAATAATCGCAAATCCTTTACCAAGAACAATAATCCTTTACCAAAAATAGCAACTCAAAACCAATGCAGTTTCGCTAAATGACAATATAAACTTTTTTGTTTATGCACAATGACGCACTTGTTCACGACAAAAACGAGCTTGTACTTATTACGCCACACAGGTATGTTTGAAATCTGCAGCAAAACAACTAACATCAATAAATCGCTATGTATTCATATTAAACGAAATACCGTTGCTATGCTTTTAAATATCCAACTGTAAAAGAATGTAAAATATCCTCATGGTTCTTGGCAACTGAAATGGAGCTCGATTGGGAGGGCGGTTGGATCCTTGCAGAAACGTATGAAACCTGTAATTTTTTTAAAATTTCGACAAAGCGCTCACTAGTAACCGTGATATTGCGAGTTCAATGCCCGAATAGTCTTTACGTTGTCGTGCTCTTGAAATTGCGCTTAACGGCAATTTCCCTTACTTGGCTGCAGGCTTGTGATAGAAATGAAATGCCAGCAGTGCCGGTAACTCTCAACCAGCACTGAGCACAACGATGTTTCGTGCATAACCACAAAAGTTTTCTGGTGACCGATGGAAAAAATATAATTATATTAATAACAATAAATCCAAGCCATTTTGACGGTTATTGCTCAACCTGAATTTGGTGGCCGATTGAGCGAAGCTTAATTGTGCCCAAATATTCTGAGATATACTCGGGAAGTTTTTCTGTTCTATTTCTATTTCTATTTATCTATTCAATTTGCTTTATAAAATTTTAATTGATTGTGGTAATGATTGTGACGTCAGTATTTTATATTTGCGAACAAACGTTTCTGCTAATTATCACTCGAGGATGTGCCATGTATTTCTTTGTGGCTATCTCCATTATCACTCGAGGACGTGCCATGTATTTCTTTGTGGCTATCTCCATTATCACTCGAGGACGTGCCATGTATTTCTTTGTGGCTATTGCCAATGTTGTTCGCAACCAAGTTTTTATAGAAAAATTGTGTTTTTGCAAAAATAATTCGCTGACTTTTATAGTTTTACTGTCCGTCTTTGA
Source organism: Trididemnum clinides (assembly GCA_963675345.1). Classification (NCBI taxonomy): domain Eukaryota; kingdom Metazoa; phylum Chordata; class Ascidiacea; order Aplousobranchia; family Didemnidae; genus Trididemnum; species Trididemnum clinides. Next base: position 29,287,262 of record OY776300.1, on the reverse strand, counting down.
ACTATGTTTTCCACGAAAAATCCTGCTTTCAAGTTCAAAATAATGCTTGAAAGTATAGCCTGCTCTTGGTGAACCCTGAATTCGCTTAATGATAAGTTTTCCTGCCGACAGTTGCAGAATTTGTGGTAGACGTACAGTAGCGTTAATAGAGTGGTCCCAGGAGTAACTAGAAACCTGAAATTTTTAGGAGACCTGGAATCGATCTAGGAGGGGGGCTTGGGCGCGAACCCTACAGGCATGCTTTCCTTCTAACCAAATTCAATTATTTAAAATTTACTTCCAAAAAAAGCCAAAGCAGGGATGAAAAAGTGTTTCTGTGCAGAAACAGCAAATATTTTGGTGTAACTGGATGATAACTAACTATATTTGCTGCATAGAGAGCTAAAATAACTTTTGTGTATGAAAAGATTTGGATTCCTGGTTTTTTATCAATCAATGAAATAGGAAACAAACAATAGGCACAAATAGACAATATAACAACTCACAACAATTTTCAAATGTAAACAAATATTATATCCCCTTATGCCATTCTCTTTTAGGTCTTCTATCTGATTAAGCCTATCAGGAACGTACAATTGACATATACAGGGTGTTTCAAAATTACGTCAACACTTTTAGGTTACAGATATATTTTAAGTAAATGGACTGTGAAAAAATAATCTTCCGTTTACCATGTCCGATAGATTATCTCAGGAGCAAAGAAGAGTAATTGCAAGCTTGAGAACGTTTGTAATCAAGTTGAGATCGTTAAGTAATTTATTTAAAAGCTTACAACGTTTTCTGAATAAACAATTTTTTTCCATAAAATGTTAACATAATTTTAAAACAGTCTGTATAGTAAAGTTTTGGATCAAGAAGTCCAAAAAATAGTAATTTTTCCGAAAAATCTTCGGTCAAAACATTAATCCAACGTTTTTCGGGTAAAATTCTTATAAGCTGTAAAATTTAATTACTGTAATTATCCAATATGCATTCACAACAATACTATAGAGTCATTTTACTTAGAATATTCTTTGATTGGTAACCATTGTCGATAACAAAGTAAATCGTTGCATTTCTTATCTCTGCGAGCCACCTTGCAACACTAAACAAACAAAAACATAAAAATAATATACAAAATCTTGTATGATTTTGAACCCATACGTTTATACTCCAAATAGGTTCACCATTCAAAATAAGCGTACTAACATTCAGTATTTAAACAACAAAACTTATAACAATACCTAATTTTTTTAAATGTCTTAATAGATTTGCGATTTCTCATTATTTACTCACCCCTTTTGACGTCACAGTACGCTAAGTGACGTCACATGACGTAAGCGTGACAAGTCTTTTTTTTATTAGACTCCAGTGCTAAACTAATAAAGACAATCATAACTTGCGAATTAAAAAGATTATAAGTTAATTGAATTTAGTGTTTTCATGATGTTTGAATGCCAATTATGACAAAAAAATTGCTTAGTACAAAATAAACTAAAATTTTGCCATGCTGCAGTAAGAGAAAATCATGAAATCTAAATTCATACATTTCGAAGATCAGTTTTAAATATCAATTTAATACTAGTATTTTACAATTTGTATCGTTTTCTTTAAATCATAAAGAACTTTTTATAGAAGATCTGTCTGAAAATAATCTTGGCAAGTGCTGGCGATTGTGATTAAGGATGTCACGTCACAGTGAATACAAACTCTGTTCAATGCAATTATGCAAACTTAAACTGTCAATGTAAATGAAGTAATTGTGCGGTTATATTCAAGTTTCCGTCCCGACTTCTATACTTGTACTTTTTTGAGAGTTCTAAGTGTTTATATTTATCACAGCTTACAACGGTTATTGGTAGGCGAACCATATTTGTCTGCTTAAAAATAGATAACCTGTACTGTTCTCCTCTATGCAATTTATGAATAAACAAACTAACCCGTGTACGGATATAACCAGTTTTATTCTAAGAAGGCATTAGTTTTTGTGACGTAGTGATAGCAAACAATCTATGATTGTTGATGATTATATTTCTGAGTAGATGGTTGAATATTAACTGATTTAAATTTAGAACAATGGATTGTAATGATTATGCCTTGTTGGAAAACAGTAGATCATCACGAGCGTACAACAGATTTTTAAAAGGGGGATGGGGCCAAAAGTGTAAACAAATCTGCTTTTCATATGAATGCAAATTGTGCTGATTTTTTGCTCTGTTATCAAGGTCAAAAGATTGGGGGGGGCATGACACAATGGATGCACCTCCTTCTTAATGCGCATACGAAGACTAAAGGTCCTAATTGAAATTCTCTTTTGAAAACGTAGGTGTGTATCTTCAATCTACAGTCTCAGAAAATCAGATAAAACGGCTTTGTAGTAAGACCTGCTTCATGATCGCCATTCCAGTTGGCGCAGTGCATTGTTACCGCAAACCCTGCAAATAATCAGAAAAAATTGCCGTGTAGTGCCTTCTGAAAGGATTTCACAAACAAAACAAAAATTCAAATGCACAACCTACCAGTCACGTTACCGATAAGACAAAATTTTCGTTTTTTACTCGTAAATGAAATGTTAAAGCTATTAACTCGTTAAGTATCTCATTTTCAAGAGGTTGTCCCAAAATCACAACAATGTATACACAATGCATGATAAAAAATACAAAAAGTCAAGATACACTAGCACGAAATACAAATAGTTCTCGACTAGCTAATTTTGTCCTATTGGGGACTCGTCAGCAGGATGCAGAAACAAACGTTGTTTACGAAGCTGGGCTTGGATTTTCAGAGTTAGACCATGACTAGGAATCTTACCAAACTTAACCATGAGGGCGGGCCACTGACAGGAACCACTTTTCATAATGAGGCTGAAGCAGGCAAGTAAAGCCTTGGATGGCTAAATAAGCGTAGAATTCTGTAAGTGGTATAAGCGCACAACTACCAAATATTACATGCTTTTCACAAATTATTGAAATTCCTTAGTAGGCTTAATAAACATATTTTTATTCACAAAAATGGCTTATTAATTATTTATTCCTAAAACGAACGTAATTAACGATTTAGAACTTTGTGAAATAGTTGATTGACGTTTGGTTAATTAAATGCGAACATTTGCTACAATTTCTTTCACCGAATTTATATCACGCTTACTAAGATCTACAGTTGTTATCCATGCATAACCAACCACATTGATTTGAATCTTCATAAACTACTGTGTAATTTATACAGTGAATAAGTCTTTTCTTCAAAACTTCTGATAGAAAAGTACAGGAAGTACTAGTTTCTCTAAGGTGACAAAAGATTTCATTTTGTCAGGAATTATTGGAAATTTCAAAAGTATATGAATCATTTTAGGAAATAGCCACCTGTTATTACAAACGTCTCTTTATGTATCTGTGTAAACTATAGCTTTGATCCCAGCTATGTAATTCTTCTGATTTTATCGCAAATCGCAACTTATTTTCATTCTTACTTGTCCATTTTACTACTTAAACCTATTTTTTGTGCGTAGGCGCATGGCCTGCGATAGTTAAAATGTAGTGGTGTTTTGTCAAAAAGATGATGTCGTCATTGTGAGCTGGAATAGACGTGATAAACAAGGAAGTTAAATGCGCCTTTGTTTCATTTTCACATTTTTTGCATTTTTTGACAGCATAACAAAATATTTCATTGAGTTACAGCCTTTTAGGCAAATAAACTACATTGATTTGATGTAACCAAGAAGTTCAGCCTGGGTAAATGAATGAAAAAACTTTTTACTGTTGGTCTTGTAGCGAGGGAGCAATTCGTCTTCTATGTTTGATCCACAAATTGTTCTCGAGCCACGCAAAATATATAAAGTGAAAATACAAAACTCTGGTCAGTTTGGAGAAGATGGGTTTGTGTTACTTCTGTGTGCTAACTGTGGCGTTGCTAAATCGTGAGCATATAGATGGGGCCTATTGCAATAAAATTTGATTGAGGCCAAAGCGACGCTTATTCATAATAGTTTTGTTCTCACTACACTGCGGGTATTACAGAGAGGGCTAACAGTGTGTTGATTGATCACCGAATATTATTGGAAATGCTCTGCATGTTCAACTGATGTAACTGAACTGTTAAAACAAAGTAGGGCAAATTAAATAATAAGTTGTTGAACTCAGAAACAAAAAATGATCGTATAGTAGGGAGACTGCAAAGAGAACCAGTTGCCACCTGAACATGTCGTTGCCGTCAGCGTAAGCCATAGATTGAACACGAAGAGCAAGCCGGAAAGTGAACGATTGCTAGCTTACAATTCTATCTGCACTTTTCATTGTCGCTAAGTTCAACAATGTTTCATGATTCCAGTTTGAAGATGCCGTTAAGCCGATCATTGTTCAATCGCGGTATTATTAATGATTGACTTTCAAACTCCAGGCAAATCAAATAAAGAATTTTCAGATAAAAGTTTTCTTGCTGGCACATAAGAGTAAATGGCTGCTAAAGTTGATAATGATCCAAATGTGCTCTTAACAAAAGGTCTGTTTCTACTGCCGTATTCCTTTTATGCGTTATTGTTCAGTATGTTGTTTGTCCACGTTTCATCACCCTGACACGACTTTACAAAGACCCAATGACGTATTAGTCCAAGCAAACAACTCAGTACCGCCTAACCAAAAAGTTTACAAAACCACTCGCCAAAGAGAATAAAGAAACCAAAAATTGCGGACGTTTTAACGTCCGATCGTGCGTTGCATCCTTTTACGAGCTTACGGTTTTCGTCATCTTTTACCGAACTGTAACTTTAGTTTTCACAAAATGTAAGCCGTGTGTATGTAGCAAGGCAATAGTAGTACTAGTAGTAGTAGTAGTAGTAGTAGCAGTGCTGTGTTAAAACCTCTGTGGGTCCAGGGACCAGAAAACTTCGGGACCCACCATCAGCGCCGTGGTAGCATGTAGGACTACAATAGTGTTGCCTATCTTTGCATGGCATCGATAAGGAAAGGGGTTGTCTTCAATGCACTGTGCGTCAATATTCGCTGACCAGCTTGGAAAACAACACAGACCTAAATAACAGCATACTCAAGTCTACAAAGTGACGGGAACATATGCTCAAAGCCAACTAATGACTAAAAAAGTAGCTTTACCAGAGAATTAAGTTACTTAACGTACATATCCGTCGTGAATATCACCAACTGAGGGAAAACAAGTTGCTACTAAAACGCAAAAGTATAATCTGTGGGTCCCTTGAGACAGTGGGCTACTGCCCCTTTAACACGCCACTGGGTAGTAGTATCTTTAATGCCAGTAAGCGTACTGAGGTCTCCCGAAAATCGGCCGCATTGCCAAATATGTGGATTTGGATACTAATAAAATGGGGAAATTCCGCGTAATTGCAGATCACCGTAAGTGTTTGAGTGTGAGCTAGAGTTAAAATTACAGTTAATTCGTGAAATAACGCGGATTCTTTAGGAGACCGGCAAATAGGGGGTAGATGTTAACATTTTTAAAGATAATTGAGTTGAACACTCGTTTGATAATAAAATTAGTAACAATTAAAATTGGAAAACAGTAATCAAACCCTAGCAGGATAGTCCATCCAAGCGATTTACTCCATATCAGTAAATGTTGAAAAAGGGTCTGCTATTAATAAACAGTAATGAAGTCAGCTTAGACATTTATTTGCCATAAGAAAAATTAATTTCGCTAACGCATCCTCAATTTCTTATTCAAATGGAATCTATTTAGAAGCCATTTGAATAAGAAACTGAGGATGCGTTAGCGAAATTAATTTTTCTTATGGCAAATAAATGTCTAAGCTGACTTCATTACTGTTTATTAATAGCAGACCCTTTTTCAACATAATAAAATTAGTTAATTACTAGGCCTACATCAATTTTAATCAGTTGATTTAGGAAGATGTTTGAGTGACGTTTTAAACAAATGGAGCAGGGACTTGAAAGTCATCGTTTTTCTAAAATGCAACCTTAACGTAAAAGTTTACATTTTTGTTTTTGGTGAAATATAAGGCAGGATGCAAGCCTGCAATTAAGTTCTGCGCACTTAAATGTGAAGAACTGCGAGTTGTCAGTTGCTGCTCATTCTTTTTGTTTTTATTTTGTTTTATTTGCCATTTTTATCCTCCATTCACGAGAAAGCGAATTGTATCGCTATACTTTGGACGGTAAGTCCGCACTCGCTTGGGAGTTGCCTTTTTCGAGGTTTATGGGCCACCTGTCTTCCACATAAAGGCGGGGACGTCCCGTTAAGTGCCTTGCCCAAGGACACAACAAGCGAACTTGCCGGCTTGTTCTCCACAACCTCCCATAAATGCCGAACGCCAAGCAGGGAAGCTATAGATACCATTTTTTAAAGTCTTTTGGTATGACTCGACAAGGGGAATGAACCCCAGGTCTACCGACTGCGAAGCGGACGCTCTAACCACTACGCCATCGCGTCGGTTGGTTTGCCTGTAAACATAGACTTTGAACTGCAGATGGTCGGCTAGAGAGTGTCATCGAGTATATATTTGTCGTTAGCTCAGCAAAATTTGTGAGCGTAACTACAGTTTTGAGCAAAGAGGAGTTTGTTGTAGAAAAACCTGCGAAGATTTATGCTGTTATAAAATTCGTGTATGACACAGATTTTTACAGTTCCCAACAGTTAGTACTTTGTTGGCAACTAAGGTGAAAAACATGCTGCTGGGTTGACAAAAGCACCGTGTTCCAAATCCCAGTCACGTGCCTCAAAAGCCACTACGAATATTTGCCACGAAAACCTTATTTACTAGGCTAGTGTTTTGGTGCCTATTCTTTTATATGTGCATTAAATACAGACAGAAAAGAAACTAAGCTTTAGAGTCAATAAATGTTGAAAGCGGCTGGGATGGTATAATGCATATGTCAAAGAAATGTAGAGTCAAGTACTAAAAACGCTGCAAGCTGATGGAATCCACCAGGTTAATTAGAAAGTAAGAAATAAGTTTCGAGGAGTTTGATGAAAAACAATGCCCTCCAGAAGGAAGGATTTTTTTGATGCTGGAAACGACAATGGACGTGTGACCGTTTTAAAAGAGTAGTTCACGAAAGGGGTAAGTTTCTACTTGCCAAAGTAACTTCCAACTACGGCTACATAGAGATTTACCTTTCGAAGAATAACTGTTAATGTTAGTCTGAAATGCATCATTGTATCACGTGATGTAATTTCACAACCATATGTTGGTATTTAGCTTGTGTTTTGTAGGCTATTGGAATTTTTGAATTACCACGTAATAGCAAATAGGACGAATATGCATTGTGACAAAGAGTTTTAATGGCCTGGGGCAAAAATTTAGGAGGGGTTCCATAATTTCCAAAGTTCTAGCTAAAAGCTTTTTTTGAGATTTCGAAGGGCTGAAATAGCTTACCGGACATGTATTGTGGCACTTGTTTTCCAAAAAGGGACCTGTGATAGCTGCCTCACCCTAAATCCACCACATCAGACTAGAGTATCAAAGTTGTTAGACAGGGAATGTAACCCAAGGGAAAAAGTGCTGGACTAAGGGGATGTTTTTGTAAGATTTTGTCATAACATGCTAGTTAAGGGAAAATCCCATCGCATACGTCATACCAAATAGATGTGTCGCAACTGTATGTTTTAACGTGACGTCAAGGCCTACATTTGAAAGTTTTCCAAAAATATTTTTCCATCTTTACTGTACAGTATATTGTGTTGTGACTTTGCCTCGGTATAACTTTCCCAGTTCCTTATAAAAAGATGCTTATTAGCATGTTTTGAATAAACTGCACTTTGGCTTGCTGTTGTTTTAATGTAGGTTTAGTTTCGCATACAGTTCCTCGTTCTATAAAAAAAAAACTGTTGACGTTCCAGCACCGGCTATATAACGTGCTTTTAAAACAGGTAGCATTATAATTCGGTACTGGCTGTTGAAGGATGTACAGTAGATCAAAATAAAGCAAACATTTCGCTTTAGGCAAGGCACTATGGGTCATTTTCAAAAATTAATTTCCACTTTGCATTCGCCGCTTCGCAATGGATAAATATTGGCAGTCGTCAGTTAGATTAGCTGGCAGTTCGTGAATGTAGAAGCGCCGTCATTGCGAGTTGTTGCTCAGTCGTGTGTTCTTATTTGTGTTAAAAAAAGCAGTTTGCATGACGTCACGGTGATATCAGTTGCTGAAGAAACAATCGATCGGCTTGATATAACTATGAGCAGTGTTGCCAGATGGGTGAATTCATTCCCAATTTTTTGAAAATTGGAAAAATTTGAAAAAAATTTTTGAAGATTTTCCCAAAGGAGAATTGGGGAAATTGGAAGGTGTCGGAAGTAAGTTGGGTACAGAAAAAAAGGATTGTCAGACTGTGCAAAAGTAGTAGAAAATGGATATTTTGACCTGATGAGAAAATTTCCCAACGATATGCAAACCAAAGTCATCGAGTGCTTTAGGTTGATCTCAAAAAGGAAAAGGAGACAGCAGGTCAATCGCTGCTGCTTTGCACGTCCTGCCTCTCGGTTTAGCAAAATTCGGGCATGTGCTTGAGGTTGATCTCCAGAAAAAAAAAGGTCATTTCTTGCTGATTGCTGCGTCCATTGAACTTTTACCTCACGGTTCAGGTAATTTCGGCCATGATCCTTTTTTGGGAAAGTTTGATGTGCGTTGGGAAATTTTTAGATTTTGTCGGGGAAAAGCACCAGCAACCATCTGGCAACACTGACCATGATTCCGGGATCGTTCTTGCGTGGAGAGCCCTGTCCATTGGGGAGCAGCATTTTTGTGGCGCCTCATTATCTTTTTATTGTAGGAATTTTCTTCTATTCGGTATTCTTCTTTCCAAGCCAATTCCAAAGTTGACATGTTGGTGTTGACAGAAAATTTTCTTCCATACTAATCGGGTGTAGCCAAAAACATTTTTCTGTGTTGGGGGATAAAGAAGAAACCTAATCGAAAATCGAAGTCGATCTGTCGAGACTGAATTCAATTGAAATGTTTTGATGCTGGCTCGAAATAGAAAATTTTACAAATAATTGTGAGACCGAATTAGGATTTTGTTTCTAGTTCAATGAGTTCAACATTTCCTGCTACAATGCAATATTGACTCTTATTGGCTGCGACAGGTCATCTTTTACTGGTACCGTGAGAAAAATAATGCTCAATGATACAGGACAGCAGCATATTTGGCGATGGCGGCAAAAACTGTTGCATTTGTGTCAGTCGAACTACCATGTTTGGGAACACATTTATGATTTTCCTTTTTTAAAACGAAGCCTCATATCACTGAAGTCAGTTAGAGCAGCGAAAGTTAACAACAAAGGTTGTTTTCTTCAAGGAGCTTTCAGTTTCTATTAGTGTATAAAGAGATATAACGCAATGTGATTTCCGAACGGTGTAGTGGCCAGAATGTTTTGCTTTACTCTTGCTCAGAGCATACAAACGTCACTTTCGAACAGCATAAAAGCTAGAAATGGCAAAGTGGGCTCAATTGTGCCTAACGTAAATTCAGATCTCGATAAAGGTGGGAGCGTTTAAGTTAAAAATGTGGGCATCGGTAAATTCTAGTGTTGTTTGGCAAATGTGGCGGAGAAGAGGTGATGTATCTATGATTTTTGTGCGTTGAAATTGAGGCGTAAAGGACTAACATTGCGAGTCAATTGAAAAAGGAAAAACTATGTGTAAAAAAATCATTTTTACTTTTCATTATAGTAGAAAATGTCACAAGCATTGCCAATTGCTTACCGTAATTTGCCTATGGCAATGTTGTCAATATTGGTACATGTAAAGTTGCAAGCGTCTAATGCAGCAGCATCTTGTGGCTAAAGTAGCTGGAAACATTTTGGTCGCAAATCCTGAGAGGCTAATGGTGCGGGCAAACGCTATTTCGAATAGTGTTGCGGATGTTGTCAAAAGCTTTGATAGAAGGGTTACTACTCAATGACATATAAAGTTTCAAAAATATTAGGTTGGTAATAGTTGACCGAGACTGCAGTTAAGGCAAAATACTGATGTATTTGCTACTAACTACTTTCTAATGATTACTTGAGTAAAAACATTCATGATTTATTTCATAGCAAAACTTGATCAAGCCAGCAAGTTGATGATTTTCCTTTGGTCGCAATCTCTAGGCTTCGATTAAATTATTCGTAGAACTTATGTTTCGACCTGCTTCGCAGTTGTCATTACTTCTGGCTCAATGTACATCTATCACGAAAACAACAACCAAGAAAGGAAAAATGCGGTTGCAACCAAAATCAAAATCATGCGGGCGTTGAACTCCAAACCTTGTGATAGTATGCCTGCGTCTTAACGTACTGAGCTATGCTGACGATTCCTTTCCACTGGCGTACTCTACATGCGATTGCTGGAGAACCGGTATAGCGTTGCACATACCCTCAACTGCAGCGCGTGATGTGAAAAAATAAAATCGAAACGTCATTCAAAGGACGCTTAAGAGCGTGTGCAAATGGAAGCCGAATATAAGTTGAACGGTAATGTGGCCCTTAATTCGCCTCTAAAGCTTTTAGAAGTGAAACTTGAATTATTATTGGTTGATAGCTCGTACGTGCGTGGTTAACATTTGACAACAAATTCGTGCCAAATCTTCAAACTTGTATTGTTATGATTATATATAATAGGGTCTGGCCAAGCCCACTCGCATTTTATTTAGCAAATTATGCGGATGTTATGATTTTGTCCATATTAAACGCCATTTAATCAAATTAATTCATTTCGATCCGCTATTAAGAACTAATTTTCTTAAATGGTGCCAAGCAAAGACGGGAGCTAGTGAGTAGCAACAAATTGGTAATCGAGAAAGTGCAGCAAAAAAGGGTTGCATTGAATAGCATATCACAAATGCTGAATTCAGCATAGCCAATACTTTTTACTATTTTCCGTCATAAAAAAAACTTGTGACGACACCCAATCCCTCGAGAAACCAGTGCCTCCCCATTCTTTTCACAAGCACTGTAGCCAAACCAGGCAAGGAAAATTTGTAATGAAGTGAATTTTTTACAAAGCACTGAAGCAGATTGCTTAGCTGATGTGGACATTGAATGTATTTATCTTAAAATCTTGTTTCAGGATCGTGATACACGTCATCTTACTATATTTATTTTTTTCAATGTTATTCGTAAACACACGACCTTCCCTGTTACGGTGCGCTTTTAGAAGCTGCACAGATAAATTTAGCAAGTTTTAAGTGCATTTAGTTGCGGTCTGACCTTAAAAGAACCCATTGTATTGTATGAATAGAAAAGCCCCCGGCTAAACGATCCTCTCCGCGTCACGCTAGTTTAAGAACTTTTTTCTTTTTCGTGACTTGTTTTTTCCACGCTCTGCCGCTTCATTACTGTGGCGAAGGGCAGCAGCCTGAATAGCAGTGTACTGTAAGCGAGTTAAGTCGTAGCAGCTGTTTGTGTAGCAAATCGGAGTGACTTATCTTGAATTAGCAGTTTTATGTTCATGAAACCAACAGTAAAAATTATATAATAATTATACTTTTGTTCAGATAATATTCGATTGTTATAATTTGAAAAAAAATTGGATTTATTATTATATCGGATATAAGAGAGAAATTTGCAAGTGCTTATCACGCTGAAGGTAAATTGAAATGTTTATGAAGTCTTTTATTATTTTTTAAGTTTAAGGTCAGCTTTGCTTGTACTCTCTGCATGCGTTAGCTCAAAAACCAACTTCCGATTTTATCGTACATAGAACTCTGCTAGTCTTAGTATCGTGTAATCGCGACAAATTCAACTCATCGGTCTACATTTGATGGATTTATCGGGCACACTGTGATAAGGTTGTACAGCCTTATATGTTTTAAAATCGAACAAATGTAAATGTTGTGCAGTCTTTAGCATACGTGAAATAATTTCATGCTTTGGTTCAATCAGTGCATCAACATGTTGTTTGCAACGGGGTTGTATCATTTAGCTTTAGGGTTACAAATAAGTCTCTTGTTCAATGAGGTCAGTTGGCTTTGAAAATTAAATTCTATTGCATAAGTTGACAAGTAAATGATTAACTGGCCTTAGAAAACATGTTGCAAATCAAAATGCAGCTTCCAAGTTCAATTCTTCCAACGCCAGCGTTGGCTTGATGTTAGATCACGATTATGAAAATTACACTTGTAATTGCTCAATGTTTGCTGAGCAACTTTACGGTCGTTTTTCACAAGCTCTATTATTGACTTCAAATTTTGTCAAAACAGCGCGGCTATTCGTAAGCCTATACTGTTCAATTTTTGCTGGTCACTACAAACTATATTTGAACTTTCATTGCAAACTTTGGAAACATGTCGTCGTAGAAATTGAAAAATTTCCAGTTTGTCGACATTTTTGTACCAACCCGGGAGTTTAGTACTGTTTCGCAATCTTATTAAAGTTTGTGGATCGTAAAATACCCTAGTAATAATTTTCTTATGACGAAAGTAAACTCATTTTGTTGGCATAATTCATGACACGTAGATGTTGATAGAGACAAATTTCTATGTTTAGTACGGCATTAAAAATAGAGCAAAATTTAAAGCAAAAATAAAGTTAATGGATCACAAAATACCCTAGTAACAAATATCACATGGTAAGAGAGAACTCGTTTTGTTTTACATAACTCATGACACGTTGATGTTGATCGAGAATTTTTTGTTTTAGTGAAACATTTAAATGGAGGAAAATTTAAAACAAGAAGCTCTTTTGCGACATCTACTGAGTCGAGAGAAATGCTCTGATGTAAGTAGGCTTGTGTCAATAATACTGCTTAATTCTTTGTTGGGTTAAGCTACAAAACTATTTTCTAATGTAATATTGTTGTGCAGGACGATTTTGTCTACTCCTTTTTGCTCGGTTCACGGTTATTTTTGTCACCGCACCAGCTGTTGACCGAATTACATCGTCTTGCGGTAGAAAACACACCATCGAACGCACAATGGAATTTTGCCCGAAAATTTTGTCCAAAATGCGGCCAATTACCGACAAACAGCGCTAATGGCAGCAAAACCAATTCGACGCGCCCTGGCACAGACTTCCGTTCCAAGAAAAACATCTCAAATTACAACATATCTGAATGTATTGTTACTGAAGAAGAAACAATACGACGGAGACGGCGTGGCCGCAAACGCAATCTCACGGAAGTAGATTCAACATGTCCAGGTTTACCAAGTCAAAACGAACTGCGATTGTCGAAAGACTCTGGTATTTTGTCAGCGGTGTTGGAAACTATAGACTTAGACAAAAGCAATAACAATACACCGAATGCAAGCGAGATGTCAAGTCGATTAATTGGCAACTACAACGACAGTGGTTACATTGTGGACAGTGAAACTGAGAGCTGTAACGGATGCAGTAAACAAACGCATCGCGAAATTTGCATGCGTTCAAAACAACAGCTACTTTACATTCTGCGAGAATGGGTTTGCCATTTTCCTGCTGATTTCCGCAACAAGAAAATTATGTGGACTTTAAATGATGTGATCAAAAGCTGTCAAATTGACAACGAGGTAAAACGATTTGGATTAACATGTTTCTTGAATGACAATTGCAATTGGGCAAAACTTTTTTTTTAAAACGGCATAATAACCAATTTCTGAGTGGAGAAAGAGCTTAGAAGTGACTATTCAACCTACATATTTGCTTATGCAACTTTTTAAACAAAAAATTGCATGGTAATCGGTTTTGATGTTACCTTAGGGAAGGGACTTATAATTTGACTCAATTTTGCAGGCTTTCATCATAGGAATTGATACTATGCTTCACCAGCGTTTCAATGCTTCTCATACGCACAATGAGGCTTACGGTTAAAATTTCCGTTCTTAAATCATGATTTTGCATCAGAACGTCTTTCAACTGAATATTTTAGCATTGATTTTAATATAATGCGTGGCAAATAACCTTTGTGTAGTTGTGTTTATTATTCTAACGTCATACTTTGTTAAAATTAGGACTTGAATGGCCTCTGCACGGAAATAGTTGATTGTATATCTCGCCGGACTGCAACTCAAGAGAGTTACGAACAAGAACTCAACGATTTGGAGGAACAAGAGTTAAAACGACCGCGAAAGTTTCGCAAAACTAAAGACTGGATGTTGAGTTACGTCCTCAAGATGAAAGATGCGACTCATGTAAACGACTTTGCACAACAACTGTGCCTAATTGAAATGGTAAGAGCTGCAAACATTAAATTCATTAAATTACTTCAATTGAATCAATCACGTTTGTATTGGTGGGCGGGAGATATGAAAGAAAAACTTTTATTGACGATCTTTATATATATACACCAATAAAAAACAGCACTTTCTCGCGGTTTATGAACAGATATCCCAAATGGAGAATGATGATAGCCAATTTGGACTGGGCTACTGTTGTTGATGAAATTTATGAAGATTCTCTATGTACATCTCCTTAAACCTGTGAAATTTTAGGATCTACTGCGACATGTTGGTGCCGAGGAATTCCTTCAACTTTTTACAGCAGACGGAGCTGAAGATGTCCGAACAAATCTAGGAGCGTGTGTGAGGTGGTTCAACCGCCTCAGCCGATTGGTGGCTACTCTTATCTGCATGGTGAGTTGGTTTGATCTTTACAATGAGTAAAAATTGGGAATTGGTATGTTTGTACGGTCGTACACGAAAATTTTTGTTGTGCTACTTTAGAAAATACTATGTTTAGTTACAAGAGTTTTTGTTACCAAAAGATAAAAAAGTAGGATTAAATGGCTTTGTACATGCAGATATTGAGGCCTTTGCTCTTCGATGCTGTTTGTGTGATGTATGACGACAGGTTTTTCGTTAATTGAATTTGTTTCTTCAGTGTCGAAAACGAAAACACGCGAGACAAGTGGTGACTTTCTTTGTAAGAGTTGCAAATCGCTCATTCGAGTTGTCCAATTTCAATTCATCTATGGCTATTTTGACTGGATTAAGTTTTGGACCTGTTACAAGATTAAGGAAGACTTGGACGAAATTGGTTCTAACAGAATTAAGTCAACTACAGGTACGCAAGTTGAGCATAGTTTCAAATCGCTTTTTAACTTTGTGGTCTTAATCATGACAGTTCTTCGAGTAATTGTTTTGGCATAACAATTAGTTACCATTTCTACTGATTTTGACATAAAACCAACAGAAACGTTTCCTCAAGACCTTCATCAAATTTTTGTATTTTTTTAGAATGTTTTCGACCCCAGCAACAATTTTTTGAAGTATCGATCGGTTTATATGAGGCGTGCCGAACAGCTTCATTCTCCAAAGGTTGAGGCCAAAATTGAGAAAACTGCAAACCGTTACTCAATAATATCTCGACATTCGATTGGCTCCGTTGACTCCTCGCACCAGGGGGATTCTGGTATTGAATGCGACCATGAAACCCCATCTCCAGGAACCCAAACTGGGTTTAAAGCATCAATGAAACACTTCACTTATAGCTCAAAAGCATCACCGCAGGATGGAGTTATGGTTCCTTTTCTGGTTCTCCTTGTCAAAGATGTGTATTTCCTGAACCATGCAATTCAAACAGTAAACTCGGAGGGCAACATTAATTTTGAGGTACGCAATACTATATTGTTAAGCTCTGTTGGCTAATATGAACGTGTTTGCCCTAGCCCTTTTTTGTTTGTTCAGCACTAACCTGTGCGACACAAAATGCTTCTGACACTACAACTTGACAAGATTTAAAGGTATACACCACCGAATAACTTAAATAAAATGCTTTCTGTCCCTCAAGAAACTAAACAACTGAGCTTATTCAACACAATTCTGCCAGAATTCGGATGTTAAGTATTAACAATTGTTTAGAAACTTCGTAATCTTTCCAACATATTGAAACCACTTGAAGAATGGAAGCAAATGTCATCGCCGTATCAAAAACGGGAGGAGTTACAAGAGTTCTTGATACGTGCACCAGTTCAAAGTGATGGAGGTGAGACAAGCTAATTAAAGTACAATTAAGTTACTGTGTTGCACATGATGTAAAAGTATATAGGTTTTTACTGTTATCCTTAATTCGATTACTGTTGGTCGATTGGTCACTTTAGCAACTACCACAACCTCGCAACAACGAATTCAGTTCAGTAAAGCTGTTGAAACCATGGCGCCGCATGCGGTGGCTTTTAAACACCGCCAACAACGGTGCGCCTTTTTAGCTGTTGTTTTTCGGAGCCTCATCTTGGATTGGATTTACGGCTTCAACGTGGACATCAGCTTTACTCCGTGCCTTCGTGGGTTGAGGCAGTGTAAACAGCAATAACTAGCAGAGATCCTGTACGATAAAGCCCCTTACATCCATTGAATTGGAGAGGACTATCCGTAATAACTGACAAAATTATCTCTTAAACTTTTTTGTTTCAATGTTGGCGTAGAAATAATCTTTCATATTTTTGACTGCGGATATTTAAATGTTACAGAATTGTATCTTCTTTCGTACAAGCGGGAAGCCCCCACAAATCGATTTGAGAAGCAACAGTTGAAAAGCTTGCGATTGAATCGAGAGTTGAAGAAAAAGAATGGGACCTTGCCTCTTAAAAGCGAGAGAAGTAAAACGGCGTGAAGGTCTGGATATCTCAATGAAGAATAAAAGGTGTTACAAAATCCGGGGCCTTGGTTGAAAGTGTTACGAGTTGTGACGAAAAAGTGATCCTATTTTCACAACTTCAGTCAATTTTAACGCAAAAGTGACGACGGAATAAAGCATTGGTTGAAGCTTTGTTAAATGCAGTTTTGGCAATTTTCTTTGAGTAGTAGCTGCTGTGAGTGTTGCTCAATCAATTTTTTGAATTATGCAGAATAAGACGTATTTTTTGTTTCATTTTGACTGTGTATTTATCGACCATGTTTTTAAAATTTTGTGATTGACACGTTCCTTTTAAATTCTGTTTCTGAAATGTTTCGTATTTTTTTACTAAGTTTATTTCTACTGCCGTTTATTCGAAAATAATGTGCCTTATTGTGACAGAAGCATTTTATAGTTGGCAAGCAATGTTTCGTTGAATAACAATCACGTGTTCAGCGAGTTTGTAATAAAATAAAATGTTTGAAAAACCTTGTAACTGCCCAAAAGTTGAGATGAGCGAGATTTGAGAGCATATTCTATTCCTCCAACACAAGACGAAAGAATAGTAAAAGAAACTGCGAAAGTACCTGGCAACATTCCCCTCAGTGGTCACCAACACATGTGCCAAGCCATATTTTGAATCCGAAGCTTTATGGCTGATTCATATTAGGCTTAAATTAATCGCGTTGCGTAAAAATTCTTTATTTAGTTTCGTACAGCAAACATTTTTGCGCGTAAAATGTTAAACACAAAAGAATGTTTACTCTACGCCGTAAACTTGTGCCTAATGAAAGCCAGTCTTAAAGCGTAAACAATGCTTCTACCCGGCCAACACGCAAAATAGTTCCCAGTTGCGCTACTTCACATGCAAAATAGTGCACGTATGCGGGGTGTTGTGAAAACATCCAACACCAGTTCGTGGGTGATAGAGAACCCAGGTTGGTCTTTTAGGGACCAATTGTCCGGTAATGAAGCCTGAGAACTATGTTGTGCCATTTATTCCATGCAAGATTCCCCCTCCGGTAGTCATTGTATCCAGGTCTCTTACTTGCTTGAGCAGGCAATGAACGTCAATAAAAACAACCATCTGCCAAAAAGATTCGCAGCCTAAATCTGAACTTTTAATAAATTGAGAGCATACTTTGTACATTTAAAGGGCGACTTTCAAACAAAATTTAGGCAGGAATCCGCAGGACAAAAAACTTCTATGAAAGGCTTCGTGACTACAAAAAAGTTGAGAGCAACTGCATTAAATCTTTGCAGGATTACTTAACGAAACCATTTTCTGAAACGACAAAATTTGATCTGAACCAATCAACAACCGCCTCAACGTGGTGGTGCGGTCCTCGACCCGTTTTGGGTTGGGTCGAAATGGCTGTTGCCCTTCCCGAGGATCCCAGTTTCCCCGGGTACTCCCCTCACACAAACCATTTTTTTGCCGCGCTGCCCCTGAACGACCGCAGAAGGGCACCTCGTAGCTTCTTTAAAATCGGTCGCCTGTCTTCTCCCTTCTTCTGCCAAAACTTCTCCTGACACTGAATGCGGCCAAATCCTCCATTTCTTTCGGCCGCATCAAACGCCATTCTAAAGCCTGGTGGTCCGCTCAAGTGGAAGAAGCGGTTAGTGAAAGACGCAAAGCTTTCACGGCCGCTCACAGAAGTGATGGAGATTGCCAGGCTTACATTTCCGCTTCTCGACGTGCTTTGTCAGTCATCGCCAAGGCTGAGGTATGGCAGACGACTTGCTCTTCTCTCTCGCCTAAATCTAACCTTAAATCTGTGTACTCTTTCCTTCGTTCTATCGCTGGCTCTCCTTCCTCCTCTCCTAACTTCCCAAACTGTTCCTCTTCCAGGGAATCGGCTTCGGTCTTCGCTGATTACCTGAGATCTCACTTTTCTGTCTCCCAGCCAAAGCCCTTGCGTAGCAGAGCCAGTGGATGCCTCTACGACCTCCGCCGAACCACGTGCCCGGAGGAGTCTCACTCGTCCTTTTGCTCTCCTTTCTCACCCACTGAATTTCATGCGGCTGCCTCCAACCTTTCCTCCTCCACTGCCACTGGTCCAGACAAGTTGCCTATCCCATGCTAAAGCACCTTCCTCGCTCTGGCATGGATTTTCTTCTTCACATTTTTAATCTCTCCTGGTCTTCGCATTCCTTTCCTTCCATCTGGTAGACATCTTCCATTATTCCCATCCACAAGATGGGAAAGCCTCTCGACTCTCCTGCTTCCTTCCGGCTTATCTCTATCACCTCCTGCGTCTCAAAGCTTTTTGAACGCGTCATTCTATCCCGTCTACTCTTCTTTGTGGAATCTAATTCCATTTTCTCTCTTCGCCAGGCCGGTTTCCGCCCTGGACAGTCTACACTTGATCAAATTCTGTTCCTTTCTCAGTCCATTTGGATGGGTTTAACAAACCCAGGCCGGGCTCTCGGACGATCCTGTCTACTATTGATTTCTCTAAAACTTTCGACTCTGTCTGGCATCCCGCCCTTTTCCACAAACTCATTTCGGCTGGCCTCCCTCCTTGCTTTGCTCGTTGGACTCAATCTTTTCTTTCTGATGGGTGCGCTTGCGTGGTTTATCAAAATCATAAAAGTCGTTCCTTTCGAGTCCGTCGAGGTGTTCCGCAAGGATCCGTTTTTGGCCTTGTACTTTTCTCTCTTTTCATCAATAATCTTTCGGTTTCTCTGCCTTCTTCCGTCAGCAGTTGTTTTTAAGCTGACAATCTGGCCATTTGGTCCGGCTCCCCCTTGGTGGAAGCAGTGGAGGCCTCACAAGGAGCTCTGTTTCGATTGGAGCACTGGTATGAGTACTGGTGTCTTCCGCTCAATCCGAGCAAATGTGAGGCCTCCTTCTTCTTAATGGATGCCCACCAAGCTAACCTCCAGCCCAACCTCCTCTTACTCGGCTCCCGCCTCCGTTTCAACCCAACTCCAACGTTTCTTGAGGTCACCTTTGACCGTACTCTTTCCTTTTCTAAACATGTATCTTCGCTGAAGGCCAAAGTTTTCTACGTCGCAAGGCTTTACGCTATACCTGTGCTTCCTCTTGGGTCGCTCTCTCTTCTGTATAAAGCGTTTCTTCGGCCCTTTCTCACTTATGCTTCACCCGAATGGTTTCCTTTTTTAAGCGTTACCAATATCATCGAATTGAAACGCCTCCACGGAGCAACTAGTCGCGCCATCACCGGCTGCCTCTCGTTCTTTCTTATCCCACTTCTTCTCTCCGAGGCTTCTCTACCTCCCCTACGAGTCATCCTGACTCATTTCACTCTGTCATCTTATGAGCGGACTCTTCGTCTCCCAAATTCCTTTCCTATTTCAGGTTTGGCCAGACTTGGAGTGAAGCCAAGACTCTGCAAACCCTCCTGGAGAGCTTTTGCGTCCACTCACCCGCTCATGCTTTCTTCTACTTTTCCTAGGGAGGCTCTTCTTGCTTTCCCTCCCTTTCCTCCTTGGAACCTGCCTTGCTTCACTGTGGAGTTCACTCTTTCCTAACCATGCTCCCGCTTTGATCTTCTCTCTCTCTCGTCAAGGTGCGGCTCTCGCCCACCTTGACTCTCTCCCCCCTTACAATCTGGTGCTCTGTTCCTTTTCCTTTTGGCAAGGGCGGCTATGGCGTACTTGCCAACTGCTTTCTCCGTGACGCTGAGGCCACTTTTTCCTTTTCAGCAGGCTCAGTATGCTTAAGTTTTTCCGCTGAAGCCTGCGCCATTCTGCAAGCTCTTTGCTGGTCTCGGTAGCACCAACAAGTCTGCCACTTCTCATCTCTTCTCCTCCTCTCTGACTCTCGCTCTGTCCTCTCCTCCATCTTTCCTTTTAGCTCAAATCTCTCTCCTCCTGTCCTATCAGGCTACAATGGGTCCCCGGACACTCGTTTCTCCCGGGGAATGACGCGGCTGATGAGCTGGCCAGACGGGGAGCGCTACTTGTGCCCTCTGCAATCTCTCGTAGTCTTTCTCCTCTTATCTCTCGTACCCACTCTTCTCTTTTCTCGTACTGGAGGCGTACTGTCTCATCGAAATTCTTCGACACACAGATTCCCTCGATTTCCACCGAGGAACCTGTGCCCCCTTGTCTTCGCTGCAATGAACACAGCCTTTTGTTAAGCTCTTATTTCTCTAGGATTGACAGAAACGAGAATCCTTGATGCAGCGCCTGCGGACACCCGTCCCAAAACACCTTTCAACTCATTCTGCACTGTCCAGCTACGGATTCTTTGCGCCGCTCGCTCTTTGGCAACTGTCTCTGCGACCTCTGGTCCAGGCTCTGGAGAGTTGCCCGGCTCTTGAGGCTCCACGGTCTTCGGCCATGCCCCCATCCCTTGGAAGGGGTCGGGTAGCAACAACAAAATTTGATTACGCTAAAAGCATAAATGATTAATTTTCCTGTCACAATCAAACACCGTTTACCACATCTTAATTCACTAATTACGAGACTGCAACTCAAGACACTATTTTGAAATTTAATTGACTTTATGTCATTAGTTGGCACACTAATATAACATTTCTATAATAAAAAAAAACTTTGAACACATGAAGATAACAGCAATCACATCTTTTCAGGCCATATCAAGCCAACAAGGTCTATAACGCTTCATAGATTCACTTGCCCTTGCAAGTTCTTTGATGAACAAGTAGACGGTCCAATTGAAATACACGGCCACATACATCACAAGGAAGTAATTGTTCAGCAGACGATTTCCATGCCGAACTGTCATCGATGTCCAGTTTGTTTGCCAAAAAGCGTCCTTTCCCAGCTAAATCAAAAATTTATTGTTACCAGCAATACTCGATGTGATAATGCATTGCTCCATTATTTGTAGATGTACCGTTAAATATTTTTGTTGTAAACCTTAGGTTGTGTTTTGTGGAACTTTGATGGGTTTAGCAGTTTATTTTTGCTGACGCGTAATCAAGGCGTAGTCACCGTAAAACCTCGCTTTTTGGTCGTTCATGTCAAATGCAAACTCGCCTGCATGTAAAGTAATAGTGAACGGTGCTAGAGTTTGTTGTTAAAAATCGAATCGCTATTATTGAGTTAATTGCCCGAAATTTCAATTAGTAACGTGTTCGATTCTTTGTCTGGAAAATAGTTCTAGTATGTCATAGTTATTGCAATTGTCTGCAGATAAGTGAATATGGTTTCTTTATTTTTAGAAACGGAGGTTTAAAGAAAAGGATACCACAACAAATCCTAATTGTGTCAAATCAAGTTCATCACTCAATCATTTGCTTTCGTAATTTAAAGAATTAATCAGAAATTCATTTTCCCGTTGTTAAATTTATTTCTCCGTTGAAGGCTATCAGTCCAAGACAAGAAGTTTGCCAATGTTGATAGGATTTTCCTAGTATCGCAGAGAAATGACTAGATGAAAATTAATCGACATGTACTGTACATTTTCAAACTCATGTTCGGGGATAGAGACAGGTTGAAAAACATAATATCCAGGTGCACAGTAGTACCGAATCAAAATCAGCCTAAAATGGAACGGTAAATTTACCTGATACTGGCCGTATAGAACGATCTTTTTTTGGTTCAGGTTTCTGTAAATGCACGGGACGTAAGCTATTTTCAGCTCGCCACCTTTCTAAGCACTGTGGCTCATGCAAACGGATGGCTAATATGTCAAACTTTCGACCGCAGATGTAGCACACTGCAATGGCCGGAGCACGAAATGACGATCTTCGACGAATAGAAAGCTACAATGTATTTAAGATAAAAGTGGTTGGCAATGATCAATTGCTTTTTTGTATTGGATTTCTTCCAAACTCTGACAAAACGTCACAATCATTGTCTAGACCAGATTCGTAGTTTTTTAGTTTTCAACATTCCGCTGCACTGGTGGCTATTACTTTCGATAAGTTCACAGCTAGCTACAATCTGCTGCAGAGAAAACTATCGCATATTGGCTTTTTTAAAGGCTAAGAAACTCAGTCTCGTTCAAACCACCATTTTTTTTTTTTTTTTTTTTATTTGCCATATTTATCCTCCATTCACGAGAAAGCGATGTATCGCTATGTTTTGGACGGGAAGTCCGCACTCGCTTGGGAGTTGCCATTTCCGGGTCACCTGTCTTCCACATAAAGGCGGGGCGTCCCGTTAAGTGCCTTGCCCAAGGACACAACAAGCGAACTTGCTGGCTTGTTCTCCACAACCTCCCGTAAATGCCGAGCGCCAAGCAGGGAAGCTAAAGATACCATTTTTTAAAGTCTTTTGGTATGACTCGACCAGGGAAATGAACCACAGGTCTACCGAATGCGAAGCAGACGCCCTAACCACTACGCCATCGCGTCGTTTGTCAATGGTCGACATAAAGTATGGTAGCTCCAGCTTTTCTACTCCACTGCCAATAGAACCATACTGTGAACATGAAGCACTAATTACGAAACTAAACACCAACAAATATGCACTGTGCTACCAATACTGGCCAACCAAATCATATCAGCCAAAAGTTATCTCAAAAATAATCGTACAAGCTTTTCAAGTTTGAAAAAATAAGTAAAACAAAGACGAAAGTAATAGTCACCTGGGGTCTGAACTCGTCCGAGTCATGAGAAGCAGGACTTTCACGCCCGGATGAGCCGGGAGAGGAAGCTACAATTGGCTGTAAAATAATGCATCGAAATTTTAAAAAAATAAACGCGACATATAAGCTTGCACTATAACAGTATTCTGCAACTCAAAAAGAATTAACTGAACGAAACAATTAAGACTTTTTCGTTTGTTCCATTTGAGATCAACTGGAAAATTTAACTTCAAACTTTCCCCGCAAAAGTTGCTACTTTTGGTAGAAAGTAACCAACAGTAGTAACCCTGATTATTTAGCCTATCTACGCAGCAAAAGAGCCAAAAACTAATTTGCCACTTAGATACCAAAAACTAATCAAAATGATTGTAACATGGGTGATTTTTGAGGTGGTGTTGTAAAAAACGTTACAATTTTCAGTTTTATAGTCGGTTTCTACAGACAAAATTTAAATTTGAAAACAAGAAGTGTAGGAGCGTTTCCACAAGGTAGCTTAAGCCTACTGCTTAGGTTACAATTTGGAACTCTTGACTCTTTGTTGTATGCACATATTGTTAACTTTAATTTGTCAACCCTTTGTTAGATGATTTCAACTAAGCCAATATACTTCAACATGATCATGAACTTTGATACATAAGATGAGTCCGGACACCTACATTAACCGTGGCGAAACTGCATTTCTCTCTTTTCTAGCTAGACTAGAAACTTCATATACTATCTGAGCCCTTGGTCTTCAAAACATAAAAATTTTCGATTAACGTTCCTTCCTTCACTTTTGACGATTACTGTGAAAACAATAGGCATATAACTTTCACACTTTCTTCATGCGCCAGCTTTACCCAACTTTACCAGTATGAACCAGTCCCCCCAAAAGTAATTGCCAGTTTACACATACGAGGTCAAATGCAGAAGTTAAGTGTTAAAGTTAAGCTTGCTACACAGAGACTGTGGCTCATTAGGAAACGTCAACAGAACGAAAATTTTGTTTTGAACATCAAACTTTGCTACTGTTCCTTTAGCAAGCAAAAACAAGCAATGCAAGATCATGACGTGATGTGATGAAACCAGTTAGTAGCCTACAGCCTACTAGTTCAGTCAGTTCCGTTTGATTTTAGCACTACCACATCAATATAAATGGGTGGACAGGGTCAAGTAGAGTAACCTTTCCTAGGTTATTTCTCTAAAAGCAAAACAAAATAAATATTAAGAAGTTGTAAGCACAGATAGTAATGGAAAGAGAAAATGGCTAACTGTTCCAGACAATCACACCTGCATCACAATAACAACGCTCAAAGAACCACCCCCAAATAAAAGAAGTAAAGCCCCTCATTCTCCCAGATATTAGTATTTCTGTAAAGCCTATTCGAGAAGTAAAAATGAGTATATATAAAACCGTAGATAAAAAAGTTGTTGAATTACTTCAGTGATGAGCACATGCGATTACAAGACCCTAAATTTAGACTGGGCATGCCTTCCAAACTGGAAGGTTTATGTGCAAACACCAACAAAATGGCCTAGAATTTAGAGAGGTAAAACCCTAAACAATATGTTCAACAATCTTGATTCATTTTTTAAAGATAACCTCGTCTGGGTAAACTTGCCCAATGGTCTTCAAGCTTATGCATTATCATTGAATAGTACCACTGGCTGTATACTTCAATTTTTTATAGGAGTCACAAGAAACTTCTGGATCATATGCAAAATTAATTCAAGGTACGTCAGTGAAGCTTGTTGTTTAATTTATTACATTGCTCGCAAAGAACAATCTCTTGACCCCACGCAATGAAGTCTCTTAAGTTATTCCCACAATAAACGGTAATTTCTGCGCATGAATTGGTCATCATAACACCACAGTAGCTACATATTAGCAACTTTAGCTTGTCTGATACAAATGTTGTAAAGCACATTGCAACAATAAAAACTTCAAAGAGATAGATGGATAAGAAAGTTTAAGAACGAACGTTTTAAAAACTTTCAAGTGGGAGACTCATAAGAAAGTTTGAGAACCAAACTAACAGAACAATTATTAAGCTTGATTTCCCATCGCATCGCTTTTACCCGGGTATGAAGAAAGCATTTATCTGCTTTTAACATCAAGCATTCCAATCCACATCATTTTTTCAGCAAGCAACTTAATAAATTAAAAATCATTTTGATTTGTATAACATGTCGCATTTCCAACGTTTTCGACTTTTGCAAAGATCTTTTAAAGAATTAAAATCTTTAAATATGACGTTTAAATTAAAATACTTAGCAATAATTTCAAATAATACACATTATAAATATATTTCCAAAGGCTGTAAAAACGCAGCCAACTTTAAAATAAATATAAAGAGATGGCACGCAAAATTCAAGAAAAAGCGCAATTAAGGATCACATTTTGTCATGTCCCACCTGCTCTTATTTACACTATAACATTAATTCTTTTGGAAATGTAATTCAAATTTAAAGCCAAAAATTCATGAAGCTTGCTTATAAAACGTCATTGCCCGAGTCTTAATAAACAATGCAATGCAAGTGGAGCTTCATTTTTGCAAAACATAAAAACTACAGACAGTGGCACTGTTTCGACCTATCAGGTCTCTTCAGTGCAGTTGGTGACCAATAAAAAGCTAGAGGCTTTTAATAAAGCATAGCTTAGACCGTCACACTTGTTGAACCTAATACTGGGTCCACTGTAGCGGATGGTCTGTCAACCTCTGCGAAGCCGTATCACTCGTGAATGAGTGGCGGTTGTCGCAGGTGCACTAAGTCTAACAACTGCTAGAACAATAGTGCTGTCACAGCCGAGTGGTCACAAGGTCTTACATGTATAGTAATGCAAGAGGCTAGCGATGCACTTAGCAAACTTCTTATTGGTCACCACCTGCACTGAAGAGACCTGATAGGTCGAAACAGTGTCACTGTCTGCAGTTTGCTAAGTGCATCGCTAGCCTCTTTCATTACTATACATGTAAGACCTTGTGACCACTCGGCTGTGACAGCACTATTGTTTTAGCAGTTGTTAGACTTAGTACACCTGCGACAACCGCCACTCATTCACGAGTGATACGGCTTCGCAGAGGTTGACAGGCCATCCACTACAGTGGACCCAGTATTTGGTTCAACAAGTGTGACGGTCTAAGCTATGCTTTATTAAAAGCCTCTAGCTTTTTATTGGTCACCAACTGCACTGAAGAGACCTGATAGGTTGAAACAGTGTCACTGTCTGCAGTTATATAAAAACTATTTTTACAGCTTTACTCACTTCACTTAATTGTAACGCCACATTCCATATTGGACTTTTCGCATAATTCTGAAGAGCTTGCCTGTTCTGTAATGTTGCAATCCTAATTTTAATGAGCTTAAAGATTTTTGCGTCACATCTCCCTTAGTTATTTATTTATTTCGACGTTGGCTACGTTTTTACAGCCTTTGGAAAGATTACATCTTCGTAAAGTATACTATTTGAAATTAAGGTTGATTGCTGTAATTTAAAGGTCACATTTATGTTTTAATTTTTGAAAAGGGCTTTACGAAAGTCGAAAACGTTGAAAATTTAAGATGTTTTACGAGTTAAAATGACTTTTAATCAATTAAAGTTGCTTGCTGTAACATCAGTGTGAATTTTTTAAATGATTCAAATGTAATAAGTGCAATTAAACTTTCGGAAAAATGTTTGTACTACTGATATTTGTTTAAAAATGAAAGCTAAATTCTTTGAGTAGGCACTGATACTCAAACATAGGTTTGAAATAAGTTTGCTTCTCGAACTCTCTAGTGTTGAAGACAAATAATAAAACAATTACGTTGTCATCAGGCAGTTGAATGTTATTCGATTCTTTTTTGGAAGAGTTTAATCTGAAAAAAATGGTAACATTTTGACTGCAATAACTATTCTTAAATAACTTTAGTAGTATTTGTATTTGAGCAGACAAAATTATTGTGTTCAACAACTAATCAGAAATTTTTATGTTTTCTCTAATTAGTTGTGTCAACTACTTTATGTTATGACCAATGTTTATCAACCCAATTCTGCGCTTTGATAACTTAGCAATAAAAACGGTTATTTTGGTTAGAACCTCTTGTCACTCATAGCCTGAGTTTGCATCTAAGGTATCTACGTGGGTTCAAATCTCCACAAAATTTCAGATTTTTGCCATTGCTGCTTTGGTGCTTTAGGGTAGTGATGTTGGCAAGCCTAACACTATTGTCTTCGAGTAGATTTCTGCTGAGCACGAACCCTTACGCCTCTGTTGATCATCATTTCCATTATACAAGTATTTAAAAATTACAATGTTAAAAGCTTGGCAACTAAAGACGACCAAAGGTGAAGGGTTCAGATTCGCGAACGAGATATTTATAAAATTTCACAGAATAGAAATTTTGTAATTTGCTTTAGTAATACAAAATACCTACTTACTTTGCGATGGTTGCAGTTGATTGTTTTATTAGTTTAGAAACACTTTGTGGAGTGTAGTAAACAAGGGAAGGATCCAAAAAATTGCCAGTAACTTTACTTGAAGTGGTATTGTCAGCATGTTGCGGAAGAGATTTTGATGTTGAAATAGGCAATGAATCTAGGGTTGAAAGCTGATCAGCTAAATTGCTTTTACTTGTTCTTTTTCCAGCTTGTGTATCTTTCAGAAATGAAAAAAATTAACAACATAAACTTTATAATCCAAGCCTGAGACAACTTTCACGAACCTGATACAGCTGTAGATTTCATACCGGTATTTTTGTTCATTTCAATACGGCCTCCTATGCCTTGAATAAGTTTTGGTAAAGTGACATTCAAGCTTGTGATACAAAAAAAATACCTGCTTTTTCATACGCAAAATCTTACAATCAGGTGATGACTTGTAAAATGGCTTCATTACTTTCTCCAACATGTGGTTGACACTTAATTATTAACATTTTTTTGCAATTATTTTTTTACAAAATTTCACATCTTTAAAATTTGAGAAAAAAACAGTAATTGTTTACAAAACCAATAAAGAAATTTTGTGCATGCCAATAGCCCTACTAGTAATTACAGTATCTCAGAAATATAGGATACAGCTAGGCAATCAGTTACTGATCATTTGAAATTAGCACACCAGTAGCTTAGAATCATTTGATTAAAGATAGTTTTAAGCAAAATTTGTAAAATCAAAAAATTAATTTTTCAAACCATACCACCACACAGCTATATATAGGCCTATGTAATAATAGACTACACCCAGAAGATCTCTGGCTATAGCACAAAAACGGTAACAACATAAATTTATGTTACCATCCTTTAGTTTTATAGCATGACAAGATGTAACATTTTTTGGACAAAACAAAAAAATCTTTACAAGCTAGATCTTCCTACGTTGGCTGCAGTCACTAAACACTGGTATTTTATGGCTAAATCTACCATTTGTTAATTGATTTTAATTTAATTTATTAAAAACAAAAAAGATTTAAAGTACCTATTTTAGTTTATTGAGCTATGTTATCTGAACATGTCACTAATCTGCTAGAAAATGTGAAATTCTATCGGTTTAGCCTAACGCCAATAGCCTATAAAAGGCCTACCAGGTGTAAATGCAAAAAAACTGGTTTGATTAATCACGGTCAAAGCAAACACTTTGCTGTAAGTGAAAATAAAATTAAGATGTAGCTATATGCCTGAAAGGTAACTGACGTGATGCTAACATAGCAGGATAGGCATACCACTTAAAACTTTGTTGTCTGCTGCGACTGGCTTCATTTGGCTGCTGACTAGCTACTGTTCTGAAAATAAACACAACCACACGAAATGTACCTTACAAGTTAACACTTTACGTATAATAAATGCAGCAAGAAACGAACAGAATAAATTATCAAACAAGTAAATATGCATATAGGCTAAATCTTGTCTTCAGCGATCACAACATTTCCCAAGTCTAGTCCAAGTCATAGCTAAATTGAAGCAAATGATTCACAAATAAATTCGCTCACAAAAACATTTTTGTAAAGGCTATCATATCATATTTCATTGCAAATAAGTAGCTACCTTTGTGACCCTAGCTATGGGCTAGCAATTGCTAATTTTCAAAGTTCGTTAAAACAAATATGCAACAACCACAATTCATAAAAATGGTGTATGCTTTCGATGATATATTTTTTCAGCCATTTATTATCAAATTTGCAGATTTTACAGTTATTCAGTGGTGGGCAGTAATTAGTGACAATAGTACGTAGTTAGGCTACTTTTTCAGTCACTGTATCTTCGTTACTTTTTTGCAGAATTACCCGATTTGATGCTACTTGTAGATTAGGCTGTACGTGTTGCGGAAATATTTAACCTGCAGAGTTTTTGACTTAATGTTTTTTTATGCTGTTAATAGGAACTGATGATGACTAATAGTCGAAATACATTTTCCGTAAATAAAACATAAAGCTGGATGATTGCCTATGTTTTATTATCTTAAAGATGTTTTTTGCAGAAGTAACGAAACTAGTAACTAATTATCAACTAGACATCATAAAAGTCACAAGTTACAGTTCTTTTCTATTTTCTACTTGCGCAGTAAAAAGAAAGGATAATCTATTGATTTGACTTTGTATAATCAAAAAAATAGTTTACCGGAACGTTTTTGGTAAAAATTTTTTATTTTATAGGGTGCTTTCAACAAGTTGGCAATTTTAAACCTTTTAACCTTGACCTCATAACTTGAAATTGTAACTTCAAATTATTTTCAAAGTCAGAAAGTCAGAAAGTGAAACCTTGAGTCGTTTTAGAGTACCGGTAATTTCATGATGAAAATGGGTTGGGGCGTATTTGCTTCGATCACTGCCGAAGAAGGGATTAAAGTTGGTGTCATTCACCTAATGGAAATTCAATAAAATATCTTAATTTTGGTCGTTGGCAAACAGATGTGAGAATGACACGAAAGCAGTACGAACACATCTGCTCATCCGTTCACATATGTCAACGCCCAACGTGTTCAAAACAACAGTTGTTGCTGGGTGCTTTAAGATAGTAGAGTAGTTGTGTTCTGTCCTGCAGTTCAGGACTGCCGCAAACTCGAAAGTAGTACTGGTCACTGTTTGTTCCAGACATTCGTTCGAATACCATTCGTCTCAATTTTTATCCGACAATTCATCTAGGACGATTTTCAAAGCCACGCATTTTTGCAATTAACATGAGCCATAGAACTCTGGCAGAAACGGTAGAGCCCGGGAAGATTGGACCGTCTATTGAAAAATCTCAAAACATCACCAGCACGATTAAAGATTATCGTAGAAGGGTACCCATTGAAAGTGTTTTTATTTGCTGGCTTCTGCTTCCTTTTGACAAGGGTGCAAATAGCCTTTAAATATTAAAGGGGAATATTATTTCCATAGTAGTAGATTAGTAGTATATTTATTTATTTGTTTGCCTTTAACAAAATAATAAACAATAATTAAAAAAAGCGAAAATAGAATTTAGATATGGATTTTCAGGGGCCAGAAAACTTTAAATTAACCCGAAGGTTTTCTAGTCAAAGCTTCCTGAGAGAGAAAAAACGAAAAAAATGTTTCCGACAAAGTGATATTTTGAAGAAAAAAGTCATTTACAAACTATAAAACAATAAAATAAACCACAGTAGCATAAAAATTTTATTAAATTTGAGTACATATAATTATTAGTGTAAGCATTAAGCGGTTACAAACGTACGCAATTTGTGGTTTGAGGCAAATTCAACTATTAATGATTTTTTAAATATTGTTTTTCAAGTTTTTTAAACAAGTACATTGTTGCAGTTTTTAAATATTCATCAAGAGTAGCCCATAATTTAGATTCCCAAACTCCCAATTGATTATGCGCAATTGATTTGTTGACACGGAGCAGAAAGTAATTATTTCTTTTCAGTTGCCTAGTATTACAAGAGTGACTTTGTTCTAATTTTAAAAAAGTAATTATTAAATATCGACGGTGTTTCACACATTGGTAATTATGGCATAAACTAAGACAATTCTAATTTGTAGATATCGTTTAATTTTCAAAGATTCAATTTTTTATTCAAGTTTATATTCACTTGGTCATACTTTCTGCTCCATGTGATCAAACAGAATATAATACTTAATCTTACTTCTATCAGCCTTTGTCGAGTTTTGGTAGCTATTCCTCATGGCATTATTCTATAATAAACCCAGTTGTACACCAAACTGTAGAATAATAGCGTTAACATTTTACCATTAATGAAATTCCTTAATCTATTTCAGAATTGCTGCAGACTTCGCCAGCTACAGTAACAATTCTTTAATCTGAGATGACCTATATAGATAGCCATCCGCGTACATATCGAGATATTTTATGTTGTTAACTGTATTTTTTGCTGTATTTTAGTATCAAATGGATAATTAATTGGCTTATAGAGATGCTTGTTTATTAGTAAGTATTTTGTTTTTGAAAAGTTTAAAAAAATTTCTTTTTGGTTAGCCATTCATTGATTTTTGTAACTCGTTGTTCACTCGACGTTGAAGGGAATGTAAGATATTATCAGATAGCTGTAAGTACGTGTCATCACCAAAGAAGAGTTGTTCAAAATTCCGAGGCTAATGGCAAACCATTGATATAAAGTAGGAACAACAGAGGTCCCAATGGTGATCCTTGTTGAATTTCACAAGAAATTTTTCATAGCTTTGATTTACAGTAGGCCACTTATGTATATTGATAGCAATTATTTAGGTAATTTTCCATAAAGCTTAGCGCCGTACCTCGAATTCCAAACTTTTTTCTAGTTTATAAATTAATATATTGTGATTAAGTGCTTCAAAGGCTTTAGAAAAATCTAAAAATAAACAACAGTTGTATAGATTTTTGTAATTGCTCTTGAGTAGTTCTTCGAATATGCTGCTGATCGCACAAATGGTTGAGAAATTTTTGTGAAAGTCATATTGGTGTATATTTTACAATTCATATTTTTCACGATGCTAATATAATCTGAAGAAGGTGAGTTTTTCAAAAATTTTACTGAATTGATGATTCAAAAATATTGGCTTATAATTAGTGGATTGTTCCTAGTTATCTTTTTTATGTATAAGAATTACTTCATTAATTTTGAAAGAATCGGGAAATATCGCTTGAAATAGGCACTTATTACATAAATCACTTAAAAACTTGCTATTATTTGAAAACTGTACTTGATAAATTTAGTTGGAATGCTTTAACTTTTTGCGCTTTATTACCTTTAAGTTGAAGGATAAGAAATGCAACCTCACAAGAAGTTGTTGAAAAAAAAAATGATCTGTTTATAGATGATGATTGTAATGCCATAGATAATGCGGAGTCATCAAAGTTATCATTTTTTAATTTTTCAGCCATTTTAGGTCCAATGTTTACAAAAAATTGTTGAAGGTTTTGGCAATAATTTGTGGGGAATGCACAACGCCATCAGAAATTTGCAATCTAGCCGGAAAGTTATGACTTTTGTTTTTCTTTCTATTATGCAAAAAGATTAACAGTTTTCAATATTTTCGCTGGGTCATTTTTGTTTTGAATTAGAATTTTTTAGTAGTGGTTTAGCTTTGCAGAATAAATTACACTGCTTATTGCGTTTTGTTACAACTTGTAGTTCTTTATTGTCTCATTATTCAAATTATTGGCTTTCTTTAGGAGTTTTTTATGCATGGTAGAAAGCATATTATTTTTTGATTTAATATATTTAAGTATGTTATTTGTTGACCAGGGTTTTTCCTTAATCGTTTTTTTGAGTTGTTTTTTTTTATATGGAGCAACTTTATTAACAGTGCCTAAAAATATATTTAAGAATGTCTCGGTCTGTTGGTTAATAGACCTAGATGGTTTAATACTTTCATTAATTGCTTTCTGCAATTAAAAATTAAGATCAGCCCTATCAAAGCTTCTCGTATCACGAACAAAGATTTCTTTTCTTACTTTGAGTATGGATTTATCTAGTGGAATTATACAAATATATGCCAAGTTATGCTTTTATTCATAGCGATTTTCGATTCTAAACATAGGAATTTAAAATTTTGCATTCTAAACTAATTCAACAGCGTTTACAATTGATGGTGTATTTTACCTTGCATTGCAAATAGGTCACTTTTGCATTTTGCTTAAAAAATTTTGGCCACTGAAAGTAACGGTAACAATCTACTTTTAAAAATTTGTCACTGAAACTGTAATGAAGTTGCCGTACATTTTTTCGCTTCATAACTGTAACTGTAACTTATTTACTTTAAAAAACTAACCTAATGACTAGACTTACCATATATTTGCATTTAAAAACCGGACCGCTTCAGAACTAAAACCTTTATCAGATATAAAAAAATTTTTGCAAAGAAATTTTTTGCCTAAAAATTTAACAATACCTAAAGAAAAATGTTTTTTTTTGTCACCTCAAGGGGATTAGAAAAAATGGGACGATTTAGGTGGAGTGATAAACTCTACAAACTAAAATACACAGAAAAGATAAAAGCAGGGACAAAAGTTACTATCGGAGCAAATTAACAAATTAGACAAGTTCTACTGCATGAATTTACAAATTCGCCCAATCATGTTTAACTGTAGACAAAACTTTTTTCAAAAAATTTTTGTTGGAATCGACTTTCTCGTAAAAATCGCAGCAAGAAAGATTCGAATTGATTTTGCAGGTGGTAAGCGCTTTTACATAGTGCTCCAGCGTTTTACTTCTGTGGTCAGACCACATGTTCATGATGGAAAAAATTCTCTCAACCGGAGCTGATGTTCTAGGTAAACCTCGTATAAATTTAATAAGCTTTTGAAAATTTGAAATCCCGAAGTCTTTTTCTCAAATTTTTTAATATCTGGACCCACTTAGGTTCAAGAGATGCTTTCTTCTAGCTATCTTCCTCGTAACATTTGGAAATATGGTTTTTTACAATTACTTCCTCATCAAATAGAAAGTCGCTGTCAGGCATGTGCTTCCGAAACATGACCTTGATCTTTTTTGTAGATTCAAGCACTTCGATATTTCCGCCTTAAGGTCAACTCAGCGGTGAGAATGCAAATCTTATTAGCTCGATCGTAAAGACCAAGATATGATAAACACTTATCATAAAAGTCTCTTGCTTCTTTGAAAACCTTTCTACGTTTACTTCAGCTGCCTCTTCTAACTTTCTCAGGAGCACCATTGCTTGGGATGGCAAGAAATTGTTTTCATTTTTGGCAAGTACGTTTTGCTTTAGTTCTGACAGAACAAGCACCATGTCTACAGCACTGATGCTTTCTTTTCTAGCTTTAAAATAGTCTGATTGAAGTATTTCAACTGCCCATGAGCGAATTTTAAATAAAGCTCTAAAGTTGGGTATTTAAAACAGTTTTTGATTAGCGTAGGACAATCTTTTTGGGAGTTGAAGTAACTTCTTAATCCCTCAAACATTTCAAGAATTCTTTGTAAAGCTGGTATCAAAGAAAGAAATCTCGTATTTCCGTGCTGCAAGATTCTCTAATATTCAATATCAGCAAAGTCACAAAATTGTTTGAGCTCTGAACGCGAACAGTGTATATATCAGAAAACTTTTTGATTTTTACAACTAGGCTTTTGACAGCTACGGGGAGATTATCTACGGCATGTTGAATGCAGTTGTGCAAAATGTGAGCTGCACATCCGATTTCTGTCACAATTCTTTCAATATTTTCTTTTACTTTGAAGAAAACATTATTCTGTCCTCTTCTTTTTAAACCTCCGAAGTTGGTGTTACAATTATTTATGCAAAACCCAGCAAGTTTTTCTATAAGACAATTTTGCTCGAGAACCGAAACCAGTTATTCGCTGAGTATTGCAGCTGTGTCACCTCCAAGTGATTTAAATTCTAAAAGTTTCACGTTTACACCAACATCAGGTACAAAATAACGAACTACAGCAGGAACAATTTTGATCTCTTTTCTGTTTGAAGCATCAATAGAAGCCGAAATAAAATTCGCTTTATTTAATTGTTGGTGTAGTTTAGCAGCTATCATTGGGACAATGCAAATGTCAGCACTGCTTCACATTTTGTTCTTCAAAGAGCAAATTTAAGTTCAAATAATTTTGAAGCTAGCTTAGAGGTACAGTCGGAACTTTTAAAGGACTGCCCATGAATAGCCGTGTGATACGCAAAAGTAGCTTCTTTCGCTGCTAAGAGTGGAGAGTCATCAGAAGAAGCAGCTTTGAAGAAGTTTGTCAGACGAGATGACGAAATTACTGCCTCAAGAGAAGATTTGTGTTTCTCGGTTTCCAAGTAGTCTTTAATATTTGAGCGTCCACCACAGCTAATTGAAAAACAGATTGACAATAATTGCAGAGAGCTTTGCTATCAACAGTTTCTTTTAAAAATGGATATTCTCGTCGGAACTACTTCTTTTGGATTTATTTGTTCGTTAATTTATCGGATGTTTTGCTTAAATTTATTCATGCGTTAATTTTGTACTTTACCTTTAATTGTGTAACATCACCTCATTTTAATTTACTTTGTTGATTATTTTGCCTTTTTTTAATCACCGAGTGGTTTCTTGTGCTCACGTTGGCAAATTAGTAGGTGCTGTAGTTTAGTTTTGCATTTTTTTAATCAAGAGGAGATATACATCTTTTAAGTTTGGAGACATTTTGGACATTCGAGTTTTTTTAAGTTTGTAGTTGGCAAAGAGTTTAAAAAATAAATTGTTTTAAAACTATTTTCGTAGTTTTCCTATCTACACGGAGTCATAACATAGAAAACCGCTACAGTCTCTTTAAATATCACTGGTAAGATTGTATTTTCTTCTAGGCATTTTAAGATAAATTCTAATTAAGCACAATAACTTTAGCAAGATTTAAATTGAAGGCTAGAGTAGAAGGATAAACTGTTAGATCAAGAAAAATTGCTTACCGCTATTTTCAGAATACCTACCATAATTCAATAAAATGAGCAAAAATATTTTTTGCAAAAGAAAATCCAAACAATACCATTACGTAATAAGTCTTTTCATTAACTCAACAGCAAAAAGCACATGCCCTCTTGCTAACCTACTGTTACTGAACAGGCGAATACGCTAACAATTACAACCAATTGTTGTACGTACCCGCTACAATGACATAACAATTGCATTGCACCCAACAAAACGAAACAAGATGTCGCTTCGCTCTGTTTAATATAATAAGTCGGGAAAACATTAGGCCTAAAACACACCATAGAAAAAAAAAAATTTACCTGTAGGGCTATGTGAGCTGGTTGAAGGGCTAAACCGGGACTCTTGGACCGACCGGCCGGGATGCCAGGAGAAGGCCTTAAAACCGGGACTGTCCCGGCTAAATGGGAACGTATGGTAAGTCTACTAATAACTACTCAAAAAAAAACTTACCCATCACTGCATTTCCAACTAATCATAAAATACATTTTTGGAAAAAATATGAAGCTGAAGTCAGAGCGCAGTAGGCTACTTTTTGCAAAAATAGCAAACCTGATCGCATTTAAAACATCTTCATTTGCTCAGCAATTTGTTGCAAATTTCATTTGAATGAGGTGTTCTCACGCGTAACTGCAAAACAAGTTGTTTTGGTGGTAGGATGGTTGAATTGTAGTTTTCGATTTTTATTAATATTGGAGTGGTTTTTAGTGTAGAGCACTTTGTCTATACTTGTTCGACGAAGATTTTTCTTTGAATTAGTACCCGCTATTTTTGTATGTTTTAGAAACAGCTAGATTTATTGAATGGACAGTACAAAAACATAAGTCCATAAAATAATTTGTGCAACAACAGAATAGCATTATAAATTTGTAGGTAAAAGTTCTAAGATTCCAAATTTGAAGAAATTTCACCCAAAAACTTTGTGCGAAAAAGAATTTTGGAGGAAATATGTTAATTTGCAAGAAACTATGAATAAAAAATTTGAATAATTTAGAAAAGAAAAATTCTTATTTTTCATATAGATAATGCTGATACAATTATTTTGAAAAAAAGCCTCTCGTATGTTATGGTTCTTGCAATTTCTTGACAAGAAAGAGTTTGCTGCCTTACCAATTAGTTAAGATTGTTATTTTCTTGCCTAACAAGCATAGTTGCCAATCCACCTCTTGGGTTTGCAAACAAAATGGGTAATTTTTTGAGAATTTT
Source organism: Trididemnum clinides (assembly GCA_963675345.1). Lineage (NCBI taxonomy): Eukaryota > Metazoa > Chordata > Ascidiacea > Aplousobranchia > Didemnidae > Trididemnum > Trididemnum clinides. The sequence continues at coordinate 29,250,227 of OY776300.1, read as the reverse complement.
GATTTTGTAAGATGCGTTGAGAAAAATCTTTTATGTTTTTGAAATCAATCGTTAAAATTTTTCTCGTTTTGGATAAAGAATTTTATTTTGGCGGTCACCCTAAAGTCAGCAAATTTGTTGTTTGTTTTTGGATAAAGACCAGGGAATTTTTGGTTTAGTGGATAGTGCACTGGTCTTGAGATACCATGGTTGCAGGTTCAAATCTCAGCTGGCAGGGCATTAAAAGAAAGGCAATATACACCAAAGGGGCAGGCCTGGTATGTAAATGTACGGGGCAGTGTACACTGGAATGGAGTGTACAGGGTGGGGGTTAGACACTGGGGGTGCAAAATTTTTTTAATTATTAAAATTGATCAATCAGAAACGACCAAAAGTCACATGTTTACTACGTCATTAAGATTGCCCAATCACAAATGACTCACGGCAAAATAGTCTCTGAGGGTAAAATGCTGTTGATGGCAAAATAGCCACTGCCTTTATTTTACCATTAACTTGATATTTATGCCATGCTGCTGTGATGGGTTGTTTTACTTTTTATTTCTGATGGGCAGTGTTTTCTTTGTTTACTATTTAGTTGTTGAAGCTACCCCTGTTTATTGTAATAACCAGATAACACTGTAACAGGTAAACTCTTGTGGTTTGGATGTATATCATTCAAGGTTTTTAAAAAATGCAAAAAATAAACCACTTTTTGTGTTTTTTTTAGAGAAAAGTATGTGAGAAATTTGCTTTTAAAATGAGGAAATAAATTCCTGAAGGGGAGGAAGCAGAACAATTTTTTGTGGAAGCATTGGTTAAGTTAGGTGATCAACACTACAGTACCAAAGCTTGAATTTACATCCGTACATAGCCATTGCCAGAGCTAACATAGCTATCAAGCACAAACTCAAAGTGAGGCAGTACTAAAATAGATAGAATTTTACAGATTAAAACTGGTTTTTTGCAGTTCCAAATCTTGTAAAATTTCAAAAAATTTGTATTTTTGTGAGAAAAAAGGACAATTGGTTAAAGAATGCTTTACTGCTGTAGCATTAATTTTTCCTAAAATGGTGAAAACTTTCTTTAAAGCTATTGACATTGCCATCACTGTATTTGTCATTTGATTTTAAGTATTAACATGTTTATTTCATTCTTTTATTAGATCTTCAAAGTATTTCATGTAGTAAAATTATTTGATTGGTTTGATGATTTTGAACCCAGTGCACTATGGTACTTTCAAACTAATTTTGAATTGTCATTTGTTCATTTGATGAGCTAAAAATCAGCTCGCTATAACTTGGAGAAAAACTGAATTTAAGTATTAATTATCTTTTTTTAGTAATTTCAACAAATTTTTGTTTCTTGGGCTTTTTTTTGTAAATATTGGATGTTGGGGAATCTTTATCTGAAGTTTTTTAAAAATGATGTTAGCTGCGCCATGCAGCTGTAGTCAATAATGCATGTTTGTTACTCAATGTATCATTTTTATGTTGTGGAATAATTCAGAGATTAGTTTATCATCACCCCCAGGCATGTAAAATAAATTAATAACAGTAATAATAATAGATGCAGTGATTGGCAATAATTGTTGCTGTAACATAAAGGCCATTTTATGCATCGACTTAATGATAAAAAGCTTTGAAAGGACTAGAAATGCCTGGAGAAGACACTAAAAATGAAATGAGTAAAATTGGTAGGCACACACAATTATGCTTTAGAGCAATACTTCTAAATATTGGGTACATGGTTTATTTGGGGTTTGCAAAGGAATTTCAGGGCACAAATCAAAACTTAAGTCTTTTCTGGTCAATAGCTCATATTTTTAAAAGGTATTACAGGGTACTATTGTAATTTTTTGTTATAGAAGACTGTGTGGGGATAGACATCACTCACATACATGAACCTAATTCTTGCCTAAAGAAAAATTTAGATTGGTATTAGACATCAGATTTTTTTAGCTGTTGTTTCCTGTTTAACAATTTCTAGCATTTGTAAATCAAAAGTTTTGTTGCAACTTTTTGTGTCAGTTTGAAGGTTGTTAGATTAACTGTTTGTTCCAGTGCATCAATAAGGAGTACAATTTTTTGGTAAAACTTCAAACTTTGGCAAAAAATTGTTAGCAATCTTAAAGAGGTGTTCGATTTTGCTTCCATAATCTTGCATATAAGAGTATGAACCTTGTCCAGTAGACTTTAATTTTGTTCTAATTCTTGCAGTAGACTACATCATACTCAGTTCTTGCATGTTTTAAGTCAAGGTTGTGTAACCTGTTATCTGTGGGCCAAATGCTCCTCGAAATGTGAAATTTTGTTTTTTTTAGATGGTAAACCTATCAATTATATCTTGGAGTAACCAATCTCCAAAAAAAAGGTTCATACATGCAAGATTTAAAACATCACAAATGTAGCTTAGAAAGTATTGATCTCCAAAAAAAGTCTCCACAACTTTTTTGAATAAACACTGCCACCATCTGCTTCATCAAAACTTACTTGTGTGTGGAAATGTGCATAACAAACTCTGACTGGCCAGCAAAATTTTCAAGAAGTCTGAAATTGGCTCACCTGTGAAAAGGTTGCAAACCCCTGCCTTGAACTATTACTTAGTGGCGTCAATTACATTGAATTGAGTAGGTTTTGGTAGAGTGAATGCATTTAGTATTTTTTCTGCAGGTTGAAGCAGTAAATTTGTTCTATTGTTTAGGTTTTATTCATCAGTTCTTTTGACTTTTATCACAAAAAATCTTGAATTACATAAAATAATCATTGTTCTGACCAACTTCAAAATTGTCTTAACTACTGCTGCCACACGATTTTTTGCCCAGTTGCAATGCTTGTCAGAAAAGTCCATTGTGTCAGCAGTATTGGCAACTTTGTTGAATACAAAGATGTAATCGATTTACAAAAAAGCACTTCACTTAAAACAATATTAGTGGTTTACTTTCAATTGTGTTTGAACTATATAAAGCCTTTAAATAATCTGGTGTCCTGCACCACAAGTTTTTTGGGTCGTATATTGTGCAGTTCTGTTTTAGACTGTCACAACTTCATTAAATCAGAGTGTATTGATAATTAGCACAATGTATTCATTATGTGTTATCCATGCAGAAATTAAGTGGTTTTGCCAATTTAACAAAAGGCTTTAAGCACAACTGCAATATATTCTCAACCATTTTTTAGAAATGGAAGCTTTCGTTTTTTTGTTTATTTAATTTGCTATTTTGCTGTAGGTTACAATTTTTTTAAATTGATCGGCTTACATTTGTCTGTAATAGGTTTATGATTGTTAATGTTTTTGGTAATTATTTGTTGGCTGCTTTATTGTTTTCTTGACTACCAAGCAAATAATTGACATTTTTTGAAACTGAAAAGTTTTTTGTATTTGTTTATACTTTGTAAATTTGTTAAAGAATACAAAAATGTCATCTGAGTCATCAGAGAATTTAAAAGCAAAACTTCGTACTCGTCGCTTGCAGATGGACAATACATTGCAAAAAAAAGAATCAACTAAAATTGATTTTAATGTTCATGATGAGTCTGCATTTGAAACTTCTGCTGTTGAAAGCTTGGCAGAAGATGATAATGTGACAGAGTTAAAATCAGAATTAGAACATAGACGAGAAAAGTCTCGAAGGCTGTTAGAAAAGGAAGAAAGAGAAAGTATCCTGCAACCAACAGATACACCACTCGCACAAGTGAGTAAAGTATTATATATATGTGATAGCTAAAGTTACTGGAGTAGCAGCACTGAATTACAAAAGTGCTCTAGAATTAATCACACATGAACTATGTAGGTGCTGTAGAAGTGACCGCTCAAACGCCATCATATACTCGTAGGAAATTTAGTTGCTGTGTGTGTTGTGTACAAAAAAAGGGACAGCTTGTAGGAATCGTAAATTGAAGTTAGAGTTTTGTTTTTGCTATTTAGGAATCAGAAGAAATGCGAGTATCTGAACTTGAGGCAACTGAATCACCACGTCCAACAAGGTAGGTCATAAAAATGTTGGTGTATGTGTCAGTGATTGTGAAATTATTTCTTGTTGTTAAATATTAGAAACTGTGTAAGCTGTTAGGGCAGGGGTTCTTAACCTGGGAGCATGCATATAAAATTCATAGGGGACCCAGTGCCAAGGTGCCAATTCGTCTTCAAAAATTGAAATTGAAATTTAAAAATTGACCTCCCAAAAAAGGTCTTTAGAGAGTAAATGAGGGAATATGACTATTTGGGAAATTAATCTCTCCATAAAAGGATATTGTTTTTTTTTCAAAAAACTGATCTTCCTCAAGAAAAGGTTACTTATTATAGGTGGGTGTGGGTCTTTATTGTTATTGTCAAGGTGGGGCACGTTTTAAAAAGTTTAAGAACCCCTGTGTTGGAGCATTAAGGTTGTGCTGATTTGCGTTTTTATTTTTTGCAAATTATCAAAGCCTGAATTGATCTTTTAGGTTTGGTATGCATTTCTTAATTACTTAGTGAATAAATGATATTTGGTTTTGTCGCAAAATTTGTTGAGTTAAAAGCTCTAAGCTTTTTTTTGTATTTTTATTAATCATTATTTTGCAGCTCTCTAAGCTTCAGCAGAAGCAGTACACCGTTTGGAAAGCGCACTGGATCCCATTCTATCTTGCAAAGCCGCATGCAAGCTAGATTGATGAAAAAAGGATCCAGTGGTGCATTGGAAGATAGTGGTAGATTTGAGCGAGCAAGAAGATTAAGAGATAGAGTTTCAAAATCAACCAGGTAATTGTTTTTTAATGACTTATTTCTTATATCCCTGCAGCTTGATATTCTTTTGTGGCAGGAACGTACAACTGGCAGCTTTTGATGCGAAATTTTTGTGGCCTGTGGAAAAAATTTGGAAATTTGGCCAAATGAAAGCTCTAAAATTTTGGACAAATATTGATCTACAAAAGAACAAAAAGTCACCACTGACCAAATCGGAAAATTTTGACAAATTTATAGCTCTGAAAACTTGTGATCTCTAAAAAGGTCTTTACTGCCATATCGCATGAATACTGTCACTTAAGCACTGTTGGTGTGCTAAATAAAGCCCAGATACGAACTTCAACTGGCCCGCAGAATTTTCAAATTGTCAGAAATTGGCCTTCCTTCAAAAAAGTTTGCACACCACTGCTCTGTGGGGACATCAAGGAATTTTTTGTGTATTTCTTGATCTGTAGCCAGTTTTTGATTTGCAATAAATCTATGTTGAAGTTCTGCTCCACTAGAAATTATTTTGATCTGCATCTGTGAGCTCTGCCCACTCTTTATTAGTGCTTATAAAGCCACAGAAGCCGTTTGTTTTATCAGAGAGTAATAAAGTAATAGCCGTAAGTTGTTTACAATCTACTTTTTAGGTTTATGCTAGCTGCCCGAGAAAAAGAAGAAGAGTCAGAGCTGATCAGTCAAATTGAATCCAAGCTGAAATGGAAACGAGCTATTGAGGAGGCCAAGTACGTTAAGTGTTATTGAAATGTGCAGTTGCAACGTTCTTTGCTTTATATGGCAACGGTTAGGTTCTGTTTTAGATGTAATGAAATGCAGTGTTGCAGTTCCAACACGTTGTGCACGCAACCTTGAACCTTAACATTTCTTTTTCTATATTTAGTGCTAGAAAGTTAAACAGTCAACTTCTGGCTGTCTTGCGTCAGCTTTTTCCCTGACAAAGAAAGTTTAACAAAGCTTGCGGAAAGGCTTGTTATGATTGGACTTTTTTGTAAATCCTGTATACAGTATTGTTTTTTATTTTAAAGTTATTGTGGTCGCAAGATTTTTTACGTTACAATAGTGACTTTTTGCGATGTGGTAAGTGAGCAGCTTTTATATTTAACCCTGTAAAGCATAGATCTGTTTGTCAGTTTGTTTGTTTGTTTGACATCACTACTTAATATTCACAGGTCTTTACGTGGGCAACCAACTGAAGCTGAATGCTATGACTTTTTTACCAAACAATTTGAAGATGCTCCTCCAGATGAAGAAGTTCCTCCTACTGCTCCTTTAGAAGAAGAACAACAACAAGCTGAAGCTTCTCATGAAGGAATTGCTCCTGATCAAAGAGGAGAACGTGCTTCAGAGCAAGAGGCTACTCCAGAAATGAGGGATCAAGAACAGATGGCTGCAGAGTTGCAGCAATTGCAGGAACAAGGTGCTGCTTAACGTAGCATTTCAATCACATGATGTTCGGAAATCGGAAAACTGCTCAAGTGTTCTTATTTTAAAGTTAACGACCACCCATAGACTGTTATTGCAGCACAAGCCATTGTTTAAACAAGTGATGTTGTAAGGAAATTTTTTGTCTGCAAGCTGCAATGCACAACCTGTTTTTTGTGTGCATGTTTCTGTACTGCAACGTCTTCTGCAATTTCAGTGCGCAGAAAAATTTTATATTCGATCCTAATTATCTTATTGAATATGTAACTGAGCAAAATGGAAAATTTTTTTTCTATTTTTAATAGCGGAAGGCGTATTTGGTTGCACACTAAACGTGCAATGCTGTTTGCCAGTCTTGAATAACACACAGCAAGCTCCCTGAGCTAGTAATCTGGTTACTGGCTCGCTATAAGTCAAAATTTTTTGAAAAGAAAAAAAAAAGGAAAAAATTTGATGCAATTTATATACATTGCGCAGAAGTTTTTATACATGTTATAGCAACCACTGCCAAAAACGCGAAAGCGGCTGCGTTGACATCACTAGTTTGAACCTGAAACTTAAGAATGAAGGAAAACAAAAGGTAGTGCTGCTTCGTCATGCTGCCTTCAGCGAAATGCTCTGGAAACTAAACTCTCAGTAATTTGACTAAACCTAAAGGGTTTAATTTTATCATGCATTTTCTGGCAATTTTTCTTTTGAGAGTCTTAGACAATGAGTTTTAGAAATATTGCGGTATTTAAGCTGTTGTATCACAATTATCTCTTGTAGAAGAAGCAACTGAAGAAAAGAAGTTGATCAGCGAAATTATTCCAAAAAATTTGGATTGGAGGTTGTTTGATCTTCTTGCCGCTGAATACCCAAGCTACACAGTCCAGGTGGAAAAGGAGTCACTGTCATACTTCATACCGAGCAAACTACCTGCTGCGAAGAGTGATATCACAGCAAGGCCAAGGTTTGTATAACAATCATATTTATTCTCGTTAGGAGTACATGATTGGGATCTTCTGACGATTCTCAACAAGAAAACCAGAGCCAGTATACTGCTGTACGTATTTTAATTAGAACGCTTCGCTGAAACTTTGCAGCTAAGTTGCACTATTTCACTTGACAATACTAACATTATTTAGCAACAGCAATGCTAACAGTTGCACTAGTTTTGTTGACAATGCCAACAGCATTTAGCAAAACGTTTTAGTGAAAAATGTGCAGCAGTGTACTGGCCTGTTTTTTGCTTTCTGGTATGGCATGTTCAACCTCCAGTAGCAGAAAATAGCATATAAGACATGGGTGCTCAAAGTGCCGCTCGAGGCCGAAATTTTCTTTCTGGGATTTCGCCTTTGCTGCTATGGTAACTCTAACTTAGCGCTAGTAGAACCCCCAAAAAATAATCTTTTTGCGGCTCATCACGACCCTACATTCGTGAAACGTAGCCCAAACCTTAAACTTAGGGAACCCCCTGATATCGAACAACTTATGCGTAGATTCACTTTAAAATTACCTGCACTGCTGGCACAGTGCATTTCTTCATCGTACTGCCAAGAAGCAGGACAATTTGATGTGAACTATTTCTATCTTGCTGCTGCAATTCACACCAACGAGATTAAACTGACGATTTATCTATTGGTGGTTTAGGGTTGTGTCGGTGTTGTTGCCATTAGTAGTTACATTCTCTCAGAATAAATTCAATTGTAAGCTAGAAAAGTTTATTTTTTAATTCAACTTATAAACGTTTTAGGTATTTGGAAGACGAAGGAATATTTGTTGGCGAAAAGCCAGTGGTCTTGCCCACGAACCGCAACCGGCTTGAGAATCGTTTATTGCGGAATCCCGATGGTTATCAAGGCTGGTTTGGTCCAGACGGAGAAGTTGAGAGCCTTCCGAATCCCTTAAAGAAAATCTGGACAAAACCTTGGGATAATTTTGATTATGGATTAGATGAAAATCTTATTACATACTATAGAAAGGCTTATAAACCAAAAAATGCGGACAAAAATATAAAGGTAAGTACTGAGCTGAACTAACATCATTATGGTGTATAAATTGCAAATAGTTTATTTCTACCTATAAAACACAAGGGGCTGATGAAATATTACTAAAGATATCGAAAATATTTGACACATCGGTTACTACATGATTGACCCCAGAGCTTGCCAAGCAGCGGGACGTGAATTACTTTCAAGAGGACGGCGAAGCATTTTAAATTCTTAAGGATTTCGGCATGAAAAACACGTTTCTTAAATATTAGAAAATTTGTTACAGTTATGTGCTGCAAGCAATTTTGGTGCCATTTTCCAGTTGAAGACGTTGCTAGTATTTTTAAGTGATCCATTTGTTGAAAGCGATCCTAGTGTCTTTTTACGACTAACAGACTTTTTTGTTGATTCGGTAGTAAAAGCAATTTTATTGCTTTTTTCGAGTTCGAAACTTCTTTTTTGGGAGGTAAACTTCTTAAAACCAAATTATGTACCTTTTTTCGGGAGGGATGACAACTGTTGGTCACCCGAAAACAACGTTAGAAAAAGTGGATTACGAGCTAAAAAAAGGTTGGGGAAGCATTTGTCTTAAGCTAAATTTAAATTCAGTGCGTGAATTGCGTTTTTGTTGTTACCTTACTCTTTCCTTGGATGGGTGCATGGCAGAAGACCATGGAGGTCTATGATCAGGAATTCCTGACGATTTGGGCCAGAGGTCGGTTTAGAGAGCGCGACGTAGAGAGGCTGTTACGTAGTTGCCCAAAATAAGCTGGAAGGTGTTTTTTTTGTGTGACTGTAGGGGCTGCATGAACTCTGTTTGAGCATAGAATTTTCAGCCATCGATTTTGTTGTTAGCTAATTTAGATTACATCGAAAGTGAAAGTTAAATGTGCGTAGTCGATAAATGACTGATTCCTTACTCGGAAAGGTTGATATTACAATTTGTACATGTTTTTCCATTGCGCTACCTTTAAGAAAGATACATTGCAGTGGTTTCCCAACTTGGTTGTACCGTGTGGTCATTACGTTAACCTTTGAATACGAGTTGTTTTTTGTGTAATTGTAAACAATTTCATTTCACTACGATATAAAGGAGTGTAATTAGTAACAAACTGATTTTAGGAATCTGGTGAAAACGAGTTACAAATCGATATTGGAACCGTTTCTTTCCAACATCATCCTCTCATGAGCAAAGAACATGTTCTTGCGTCCAACATCACGCAAATGTACGATGAATACATCGACATGCGACAGAAAAACTTCGTCCTGTTCTTCGTTGACAAGCTGACTGCACTGAGAAATGCTGTCAGTGATTTGAAAAATAAATCTTTCTCTCGATCAAACCCAGGTAGTTCAAACTTAGATGTTAGGATTTAAAATTGTTTTAAGGAAAACCGAGTCGAGAATGAAACTTCTTTTCACTAGAAACTAGTTTTTAAATACAGCTCTGAGTAAGATTAAATCATAACTTCTAGCACTGCCATTATACTTCTGCTACACACTTAACGTTATACCGACAGTTTAGAAAGCGCTGTTTATGGGTTTACTGCTTAGAGAGTTTACTGCACTTTGTGCTCTGTCAAATGTGTTCTTTCATGTTTTTCTTGTTTTCATGTTTTCATTCAATGTTTTGTGCTCTGTCAAATTGTGCTGTGTCATCTGTCAAATGCTTTGTGCTCACCCAGACTTTCAATAATGCTGTATCTATGGCTGTACTGTGGCAATTTATCTTGACACAACCTATTTTTTACCGCGACGCTAGGATTAGTTGAGACATAATCGATAAGCAGTTGCAGCTAATGCCATTTTTTTTCAATAGCTTGGACTGTGTACCTTTAACAAATTTGAGAATTGGTAGAACGACAAACCGGATTTAGTTTTTTTTGTAATGCTTGATGAACAACGTTATCAAATAATTTGAGGATGTCATCTGGAAATATCAAAATTTAAAAATTTATTTATACAAAAATTAAAAATATCAAATTAAACAAATTAGTTAAATTTGAAAATATCAAAATTAAAAATTTCTAAGCCCCCTAGATGGGTTTGCGTTTTTTGAAAATTTTGATAATTTAATCAGACTTTATTTTATTTGTTGTTGTGTCTGTCAGATGAAGAGAGTGGGCAGGAAGCTCACTTGCTTGACTACATGTGCGAGATACGGAGGACGACTCGTCAGCTCAACATGGCTGAATCAACTGAGAGACAATTAATGAGAAAGATTATTGAAGAGTGGAAGGAAATCAAATTGCTCCGTGAACAGCAAGGATACATCAACACAGCTGTGAAGCTAACTGTGAAGAAGGAAGAAGTAATTGGCATTTGCCCGACTGAGAACATTAGGGCCTTATGAGTTTTAACCAAAATCCTATTAGCTTTTTATTTTGCTATGTACCATCTTGATCTCTGTTACCGTGCTTGCTAACACTAAATGCTGTTCCAAGGAATTATGCTTTATCTTTTGCGGTGGTTTTCTTTGCTGATGCTTTTGCCGCAGCACTTGGTGCTAACAATGGTGCAGCACTTGGTGCAGCAGCAATGGTGCAGCAGCAATAAAGGAAGAACACTTTTTCATTTATCTACCTTGGAAGCGACTTTCATCAAAATGCTTAAACCGGAGCTTTGCCGCCAAAAAGAATTCGTCTACGCATTAAAATTACGTCATTGACTCGGACTCGAAGAAACGTCTGGTTGTCTACCAATCAGAACGTTCCGCCATTCTCACCAGCTTCGTTCGCTATAAATACCTCGCCATCAACACCAGGCTTCATTCTAGCGATAACTCCTGATGAGAGCTAGACGAAAACGTTAGAGTTTTCACTCATTCTTTGCAAAAGAGTAATATGAAATGGTCGATAACTAAAGCTTTAATGGTGCAGCAGCAGCATTCTTGCTGCCAATCTTACTGCTCTATCTGGAGGATCCTACCAGTCATCTATGCTTTTAACTCAGGTAAATCGCGATCAAGATGTCACCAGATGGAAAGAGGAGGTTCGGTTGGAAATAGAAGAGAGACGAGAAGAGTACAAGGCTACTGTGCAGCAAACCTATCGGGAGGATATGACCAAGTATAGAGCCTTATTACAAGTATGAACCAGTTGGTGACTTTTTTCATCAGAATGCATGACGTTCGATTAATAGGCCTTGAAAAAAGAGTTGTTTATGTTTCTATGCTTTGGACACGGAAAACCCTATTGTCGGTTATACAGGAAACTGTGTTTAGACTTGCTCTGGAGTTATCATTGCTGCAAAAACATTGCATTTCTACGATGGTAGGAGAAATTGCCGTAAAGCGCCTTTTTTTTCTGACATGAAACGCGCTATGACCGCCGCTGTAAACGCACTTCAACTTACTTGACAGTAAAATAGGGGAATAAATGGCATTTGGATCTTCACAAGGTTGATTTAGATTTTCCCTATTAAATAAACTTGTGTATCCTTTTTGTGCTGTCATCTCAATTTTTTTATTATTTTGCGGTGTTTATAATAGTACGCTTCCGTCGAAAGGTAGATGCTGCGGACATTCGTTTCACGATGTCGCAGTTTTAACCTTTTTCTTATCTATTGAAGCTCGATGTAGCTTACATTTGTTTTGTTGTAAGACGTCATAAGAAGTCATTTTGAAAAGATCTTAAGATACGTCAAATAATGAGACAAACCAAGTATTTCATGATTTTTTATAATTAATATTCGCCATTTATTGAATTCATTTGTTGTCAGAAATGGTTTTTGCTGTGAGCTATGTGAAGGTTGAAAAATATTTATTTCTGCAGCAATGGAAACAAAATCGCCAGAGAATTAAAGAGCAACGGAAAAGTCAAATAGGAGCTCAAGAAAATCTCCTCCAATCTTCCGAAGTAAGTTAAGACCGTGAGCGCAATTAATGCATTTTTGTGGCTCCCTAGCCTCCTCAATTTATAGTTTTTCTTGTTTTGTCACTTTTTGTTGAGGCGAAAAATAATTCAATGTGCGAAAAATACCCATGACGTACCCCTCTTTTCTGAGATGTTGATTGCATATTTTGGTGATGATGAAAAACCGAAACATGCTGTCAATAGCTTTTTTGTTTTCAATTTGTATTTTTGCGATAAAAATCAACAACGCCAACTAGTGATCGATCGAGCTTGATTGAGTTAGAAAAGAGAAACTGCTCACTACTCGCCCAGCATGCTGTGAGACTTCTTTTTTCGGAGAAAGAGGCTCCAGCGTTCTTGCCAATTGTTTACTTTGTGACGTTAAAGTAACCTTTTTTTTATTCGGCAGGCCCAGTTTAAGTTTTTTTCTGCGAGAGCCTGGGCCATTCTAGTCCGCAAGCTCTTTGCCGGTTTCGGCAGCACCAGAAAGTTCGCCACTTTTGTTCTGGCAGATCTCATCGTGTCCTTGTTTCGCTTTTCTCTCCTTCGTCTTTTCTTTTTCCAACATTTTCTGGCACAAATGGCAATCGCTGCCAAGTCCCTCCTCATCCCGTGTTCTCGGCCTGCTGTGGGTCCTCGGTCACTCATTTCATCCGGGTAGCGACATGGCCGATAAGCTGGTCGGACAGATGCGATGCTTCTGCCATGCACAGACCCTTGTAGTCTCTCTCTCTTACCTGTTGTATTCACTCTTGGATTAGAGACTTACTGTCTTCAAAAATTTTCGACACACAAGTGACACAAGCCCCCTCCAGTAACCAGGTAATATACGAGAAAGCTGCAAGCGAAGACAACTAGCTCCTTGACCTGGTGAGCAGCGTTACTAGAGTGTTTCCTTTCATTAACTTTACTGTATTTCAGGCTGATGATTCTGAGATCAACATCGGTGGAAACATTGATAAACCTCGAAAACCTGATAAACCACCGGAGTTCGATGAAGAAACCGTGAAGAATGAGATTGTGAATGACCTACTACAATGCAGAAGAAACCCAGGTAGATATCTTGGTTTGATGCTGGTATAAAATAGTCTGTTATGTTGTGAGCTATTTGTGGCGCACTTATTGGTACCGAGTTGATGAGAGGAAGATCGATATTACTATGGCGTGATTGCGTCAAGTCTGTAGCTCGTCTTCTTTCAAACGGGATCTAAACCTATCGAAGCCAAGTATATGGTCGTTTGACAAAAAATAATATCTTCAAGAGCATCAGAGATGAACCGGAGAACTTGATGCCTAAATAGCAGTTTTCTCCTGGTGTTTAGTTTGTCTTTAAACGATATAGAAGATCAAGTATAAAAGGGACATCGAGGCCACTGAATGGATTTAGGTTTCGGAGATTAATCCACGCACGGCTCAAACTTTCCATGTAAGCTCTGGCTACGAATCCCGTTTTCGTGGTGTGCTTGACTGAAGACGAAGTACGTGGCTTGTTTGCAGAACACTGGCTCAAAAGAAAAATAGGTCACTATTGAACTCTGGTCGATGAGATACCCGAGTAAAGAGCGATGATTTTTGTTTTTTTTTCTTCCTCTTAATCCAATTTTATGTACATCTGCCTCATGAGTGGTGACAATTGTTTCTTGATTATAGGTGAAGATAGAATATCATTGCTACTTACCAGCACAACTAGCATCACGCCGCTCAGCGCTGTGCCTTCCAATGAGTCGGCGCGTAGGAAGGCTGTGCAGAATGCTTCGATTCTACTGAAAGTTCGCTTCAATGGGAAAGAAGTTTTTTCCACCGATCCCCGACCCTTATCTACTGATTTCAAGCTTCATTTCGGGGCGATCTTTCGCATACGAATTGTGCAATGGCCGGAATCACTCAAGGTTTGTTATCTTCTGAATTCAACATTTTAATACAAACTGAAACTTTGAACTTCTGCTGTCTTTTACTTGAAGCTGTTCGGTTAGACTGCCGAAAATGGCATCTAACGTACTTTAGGATACATACAATGTTTTTTGAGGTGTTTGGAGAACCCACAACGGTCTCATAAATTTCTGTAACGGCAACTCAAAATTTATACAACAGTTGCTATTCCTCGTTTAATTTGTACAAAACGCTTTTTTCTCTTTACCTGCTGAATGCCGCTTTGGAGCATCTCAACACGCTGTCACTTCTGTTTCAAACAGGCAGGTGTAACATTTCTCTGAATCTGCACTTACATTATGGCATATAGATTTCAAAATCTCAACCATATTAGATAGGGTAGTTACGATCTTATTAATTCTTTATGGGTCACCAAAGCCAAGTCTTAACGCAGCCGTAAATACATATATCTTCCAAATTTGCTTTTTCTTTTTGTTTGAGATTCGTATCAGCAGTTCCCTGTATATCCTATCCACAGTTACTTCTAATTGGACTGTGTCAATACCATTATAAGGCAAAACATGGTGCTTTTAGATAGATTTATTTGGCAAAGAGAATATTAATTTCAGATAATCCAATTTTATTTCTCTGCACTTGTTTTGTACAATAGCAGAATTTTTCTAATTTTTTTTGCTGATCCTTCGTTTTTGTGCAATATTAGCTTGATAAAAACTTCGATGTATTTTGTCTGTAGCTTTTAACCTACGTGTTTTGCGCACATTTTGTAGTTGGAACCTCAATAAAAGCACTTTTTCGGCCATATATCTCAAGTTTTATTTTATCAAGGTTCAATTCTACGATGTCCGCTTGGTTTTGGACTCATTCTTCAGCGAGGTCTTTCTTTGTGTCCCGGACACCTCCGTTCATGCTGGTAACGTCCAATTAGGCGTGGTCAACTTTACCAGCAACCAAGTGGTGGCTGCAGTGGACACGGCCGTGGGCAGTAACTCCCCTTTTACTCTGAAGTCAAATGACCAGATTCCAATCACCTGCAATACCCACGGTCAGTTGATATGCTCAGTGTCCTGGGGCCTCGACGACCAAGGGCAAGTTTTGGGTCCCAAAAAAGTGGCAAAAGACCCCTTGTTTAATGAAAACGATCCCGTCAGTGCGGACCCAATCAGTGCTATTGGGGCAGATGCGGCTCAGGACCCCAGATCGGTATCCAAGTGGGTCCAGGACAACCGAATCGACCCAAACGACCCCGAAAACGCGGCACTCATTCCGTTTATGCAGGATGTGGAGGGACACGCACTCGCACTCGATTATTTCAGACTCGAGCAACTACAAGTGAGTTGGACATGTGGTAAATTTTTATTTTCCTGTGGTCACAGTCAAGCCTGACGATTACGCCTGGGACAAGCTGTGTTTGGACCGGCTGCATCGCACCTGCTGGAGTGGTACAGTTTTACCACCAGCAGGGAAATAGTGTAAGTGTTTTCCAAGTTGGCAGTAAGATAGTTACCCAACTTGTGATGTATTTTTTACAGCATCTAGAGGCAATTCGTTGTATCCACCTTTCAGTTGAGACCTACGGAATGCTTTTGTTGTATGGACTGCTGTTGCAGTGGTACAGTTTCACCACCAGCAGGGAAATAGTGTAATGTGTGTTTTCCAAGTTGGTAGTAAGATAGTTACCCAACTCATGATGTATTTTATACAGCATCTGGAGACAATTCGTTGTATCCACCTTTCAGTTGAGACCTACTTAATGTTTTTTGTTGTATGAGCTGCGCAGAACTTTGATGTTGCTTGCCATTTCTGCAGCACCATCTCTAGGACTTGTTCTATCATTTGTGCTGCAATAACCTAAGACGTTTGCGGCTATCTAAAACTACCAGCAACAAACCTAGGTACATACCTGAAAAAAGCATGCAAAGCTGCATAAGAGCAGGGTAGATCTTAGCTGTGTGCTGCAGAAATGGCAGCACTAATCCTGAATAAGAACTGTTTTTGAATCTGCTACCGTGGAGGCGTGGTTGTCACTTTCACTTTCTAATCGAAAAATCATATAGTTTGAAACTCCGTAAAAGCGCCATTGCTATCCTACAAGAAGATCATCCGAAACTGAAATGCTACGTTGCTCCAGCAAAATTGTGATGCAGGAGCTAGTGCGGTGATTCTCAATTTTTCTTTGTTGCGGCACACTTTTAACGATTTCAAAATTTGGCGGCGCACATCGAAAAAGATAATTTAAAAAATTTTTACTTACCTATAACACACTGCGTAAAATAGTTTATGATAATAATTTTAAATATGCGAAATCAAATGATATGTACTACAAAAATAACAGTACGTTTATTAAAGGATTAATTACAAGTTAATAATAAGAATACTTCTAATGCGAAATATATCTAAAATTTGGCGGCACACTTTTATAATTTCGCGGCATAGTGGTTGAGAATCACTGAGCTAGTGAATTATGATAGACGCACACTGAGTCAATACGTTTGAGCCCACAAAAGCGGGAAAAAAAGAAGTGAAGTCAAGCTTTTAATGATAATGAACTGCAGGAGGAGTTCAACTTTATCACAGATGAGGAGTTTACTCGCCTGAACCGGTTCCGGCTACTGCGGTTGCGACACGAGGAGATCAACGAGTTTCGCAACGTAACAATGGTGCCCTGCCAGGAACATGAAATCATGGATTCCGCTTTTACAACCTATGAGCGTAGAGTGAAGGAGCGTGCATCATTTATGAAGGAAGGAGAGAGATACTTGGAATCTGGTGAGGAAAAACGCTAGTCGAAAATATATAGGAAAAATGCTACTTTTCGCCTGAAATTAATCAATCCATGTTAAATTATTGGAAGTGCATCTGAAAAGGCATTTTTAATTTTATTATTTCATAATGTTAACAGTGTTTTTGTTTTCAATCTGTTATTAAGCAAAAAATCTTTGAAATTTAAATTTTTTTGGACTTAATAAACCGTCATTTTCCCATCAGGTGCCCTTAGCGCCCACCGTCTCGAAGTATTAAAATTTCGCGCCCGAGTCCAAGAACAAGTTCTCAACCGATTCTACGCCGCCAGACATTACCGGACGTTTGAGGTGAGGGTGAAAAAACTGCGAAGTTTGTATCGTGACATCCCAATAACGCTGCAGCCACCTAGTTGTTGTGATAATTGTTCGTGACTTCGAAACGCTTGGTCTGGAGTTTGAAGCATTAAAAGCATTTGTCTGAAGTGAGCCCCCGGAATTAAAGGTGCTATATTGCTGATGTAAACCATCTGAGTGGAAAGTGGGGGCTCGTGGCAGGCGCTCCCTGAGCCAGCCCTGCAAAGCAGGAGAAAGGACGAAAAATGTTTCGTGATGTCCAGATATCTATAACTTTCATTTAATCGAAATATTAATAAAAGAGCAAGTGGCATTCGTTATGTGGTTGATTTTCGTTATGTATTTGTATTGAACGAGTGTTTGAATTATTTCGACTACTTGAATTCAAATTTACAATTTGAAGTCTATGCCGCAACTCTGTTTAACATAGAGTCCAATTTAACATTTCGAGACGTTGTTCGCTCGCTACACAGCAAAAGCCTTGTGCCTTTGCAGACAATGTTTAAGTCTCTTTTGTAGGTAAGCCTTATCGTTGCGTGCAAGGACAGATTTAAACTAGAATATATTCAAGTATAGTCGGGAAGATTGTTTTACAGAGTTAAAATGTAGCTAGCGGTTGTCTCAAGAAATGCCTATGTTAACTTTGGGTGAAACTTAATTTAATGAATTGGAACTGGAGAAGAAAGGTAGCGTGCCCCCCCCCCCCCTACAATTTGTATTCATGACATATTCCGTAATCAACCGCCGCATTTTCTCAGCTTGACTTTAGCCGTGTAAATCGAAATGTCCTGTTTTTCACCGTAACCTTTATTTTAAACAAAAGAAGAGCAAACAAACAAAACTAAGGTGGATGAGAAAGAGCAGCTTCACTTAGTCAAGGCTCGTCATTAGCGGGTATAGCCGCAGGTTGAGAGCTTTGTAGAGTTTTAGGGCCAATGTCTCCGGACTTTCTAGAGGAAAAGTGTTTTAAAACGGGTTTAAATATAATTTTTTTGCGTTTTAGGACGTTGTGAACGAGGAGCAAGTTCCAGATATTGGAACATTGGGCCTTGCTGTGGGAAAAATTGTTGCCCCACGTCGCCCACTAAAGCCTGTTCGTAGAGAAAGGAAGAGGGCGACCGCACAGACCCTTACTGAGGGGTCGGTCAATATTTTAGTGACGGTGGTTAGGGGATACAACATTCCAATGAGGGAGACAGGAAACGTAGCCAGCACCAGCACGCTGCGAATGACTCAGTCACAGAGATTTGCAGGTTTGTGAGGACTAGCTTTTGTATTGCATATCGTTGACTCATTGCTTGTTCTTTTCAATAAGCCTTGTCACACTGCTTTCTGCACTAGCGCATGATTTGGGTGAAAAATTAAGTTGTATGTGTGAAAAAAGACTGCTTGTTGCGGCGTTGCTCGCAGGATCAGGAGAAAAACAAAAGTTTATGAAAATGGGCATAATTTTAGATTATTCTTTACCATCTTGTGTCAAACGAAAACATTTTCTATCGGGAATAAGTATTTAAAGAAAAACGGCGTTTCATCAAGTTTGTCGTCTTCATCCAGATGTTGCTTCCCATTTCCGTCTGATTTCTTGATCTTGTTCTTTGAGTAAATGATTAGTTAATGTGAAATATGTGATTTTAAAAATCGCCGTAAAGTGTTTCCTGCACCTTCTGTGGTAGCCTCATCCGGAACAATTGTTTAATGTGTTCCGTCCCTATACCACTCCTTGTTTTATGCGCTTTTCTCTTTCTATTGATTCCAGTTTCTTTACTACAGTTGTATAATTAACTTTAGGTCTGTTCAAATTGAAGACTATGAATTCGTTGTTTACGACTTCCTTGCCTGGGAATTACTATTGAAGAAATTGTGAGGAATTGTCCGTTATGTTTGACTCAACTCACACAGTGATTGTTCTTAGCTTCGCAGTAAGCCTGTGAAAGGTCTACCCAAAGTGTTCACAGCATTACGACATAAACGGCAACTTTGATTTAATATGTAAAGAATTACCCAATTCCAGGAACCCCATTGTCTCACACCGGAGTCTTTTCCCAGGAAGGGACCGGATCCCAACAACGATCACTCAAGACGCAGTGGTTCCGTCACTTAACCCTATATTTTGATTAACTATCTCCACAGGAACTTCAACTCTGCAAACTGCTGGTATTGGAGTCCCCGGTATAGATGTTCCTGCAAACACATCCTCAGTGTCGCCGTTTGTGGCCGTTTCGTTCCAAGACAACGTAGTGACCACCCATGTGGGTCAGGGATCCACTCCAAGTTGGAACGAGGAGCTTAAACTCCCATTTTCAGCCCCAAACAGTGACTACAACCCCACAAGCTTGCAAACTGTAGACGATACGTTGTACGTTCATTTATTCGATAGGTGAGCGTTTGTTGAATTTTTGTTCACTTGCTTATTTTCAACCTCCAGTTGCAATAAAAGCTTTGCAATAGACATAGCACAAGTTGTGTTTTAACCTGCGTCGGAGTTGGAAGCATTGCTGACGTAATGTGTTGCTATCTCAAGCTCCTGCAACGCAGCAGGAGGCATTCCCCTTCGAGTCGCCCCGACTCATTTTGCCTGTTCGTTTTGGCAATGGCGACTCGGACATCCTTGCCAACTGCACACTTGGTGGCGTCCAGGCCACTCCTTCCTTATAGGCAGGCCCAGTTTTTTTTCCACTGAAGCCTGCGCCATTCTAAAAGCTTTTGCTGGACCTGACAGCACCAACAAGTCTGCCATTTTTTCCTTCTCTTCCTCTTCCACTCTCGGTCTGCCCTCGCTACTTTGCTCTTTTCTTCGTCTTTCCTTTTACCTCAAACTCTATGACGGATCTGACAGGAACTACCTTCTCGCTTTCTTCCTTTACTATCAGGCTACAATGAATTCCAAGACAATCTTTTTTCCAGGGAACGACGCGGCTGACGAGCTGGCCAGGCGGGGTGCGCTGCTCCTGCTTTGTGCAATCCCTTGTAGTCTTTCTTTTACCTCGTATCTACTCTTGTCTTTTCTCGGTCTGGAGGCGCACCGTCTCATCTAAATTCTTCAACGCACAGGTTCTCTCGGTGTCCACTGAGGAGCTTTTGCTTCCTCGTCTTCGCTGCAGCGGACACAGCCTTCCGTTGAACTAGAATCGACGGAATCGAGAATCCTTCATGCAGCGCCTGTGGTCATCCGACCCAGTAAACCTCTCATCCGGCACTATCCACCTACGGACTTTGTACGCCGCACGCTTTTAGGTGACTCTTTGTCTCTCTACGACTTCTAGTCCAGGTTCCCTTGAGTTGCCTGGTTATTTTGGCTCTATGGTCTTCCGCCGTGTCCCCATACCTCGGAAGTAGTCGGGTAACAACAGCAACAAGCAGAAGGCATTGCAAAATTGTATGTTTTAAAAGAATCCCCTGGAATTCATGCTAGCATTGAACTAGTGGCCTCTCCATTAGTTGGCTATGGGTTTAAATGTTCTTGGCTGTCATTGGCTGCAGTAACTTTTATTTTAGTTGGTCATACATGTAGTAATACGCTGACTGAATTATTTTGGTGGAAGGATCATCTTAGCCACTAGTATCATGAATTCCCTTTCTCAAAGACATGTGTATACTAACAGCACGGTTGTCAAGTATTTAATTTCACGGTCAGTGGTTTATCGTTTAAGAATTTTTATTCGAGTTGATGTTTTGGCGGCATCTTGAGCCAAAAATATTTCCTAATGTAATAGAATTTCGTGAACAAACTTAAAAAGGGATTGATCGATGTTTTTTAACAGGGAAGTAGAGGAGGCGCCCCAGCGTTACAACGACAACAATCCTTCTCTCATCACCCACAAGATCACCAATCATTGGCTCGGAACCTTCCGCCTTCCTTTCTCAACGCTCTACCATCGTGGTAGCATCGATGGGACTTTTAGGCTGAAAGTGCCGCCCGTGTTGCTGGGCTACACCCTTGAGCCACCGGTAAATAGAAGCTGTTTGTCTGAACTTCATAGTGTTCCACCGTTTCCCCATCCGAGTTTTTCTGTTTATGACTGGTTCGAAATGGGCAGCAACTTTTCCCCAAGCTTAATTCAATTATGTTGACGGGTGAACTTAGATTGCCGTTTTCGCCGGACCTCCATCCCAAGGTAGAGGAAAGTTAAACCGACCAATCAAAGAAGGGTCGGATAATATAGTTATTTGCTTTATTTTTTTATATATGAGCTTATGTGAGCTGGAAAAAGGAGCAAGTTGAAAGTAGAGAACTAGAGTTGACCTGGCCAAGTTGTTTTTGGGAAAAGCACTCCACTTCATCTTCTCTGCTTTGTTCCAGTGCTTGTGGTGAATACGCTGTGCCACAGTACAGGTAACTCCGAAGCAGGTATGAGCTCAAGTTCAGCGTAGAACTGGAAAGCTTTGCTTCTGGCTGAAGATGAAGTTGAAAGTTACAAACTTTTATCCGAAATGCAACGAAAGCATGTGAGGCTGTGGGTTTCAATTCCATCTCAATTTTTAACCTTTTGCTCTGCTCCATGCTAAACACAAGTGCTCCGTTACAAGTTTCTAAATATGTAGGAGCCGATTGATGATCGAGAACAGTTCAACACTCAGTTAACCCGGTTGACCAGCGGAACTTATCTTACTCTCTTCATCACTCTGGATCCTATCTTGCGCCCTGTTGATCCTGTGAGGAATATTTTTGAGAGCCATGAAGACGAAGTCGTCCTTGCAAAATCCGCCGTTTTTCTTGCGAAGTGCCATGGCAAGTACCCACAACGAAATGTTAAAACGACTGTGGTCAACTTGAAAGGGGAATCCATATTGATAACAAGGTAGGTGAGGCATCATAAATTTAAGCACTTGAGAGCTGTACCGCCGGGGAACATCCGTTCTTCACCAACTAAAGTTTCCCACCTGATTGTAAGAGCTGTCAGCAGTCCCTTGATGGCAGCCCTCTTTAGTGGTAAAGCTGTCGGTATGCATTGACAATAGGCTCGAAATTGGCAACTGCTTCTAACCCATTGATATTTAGCGTGGGGTAAATTTTATCACTATTGGAGATCTATTTCTCAACACTACCTCATTGGTCGTCAAAATTGAATGAACTTTTTTTTTAAATTGATATGTTCTGAGCTTTAATTTTGCAAATTTGCATCTCAACTTTATTAAACGACCTTTTTCTCCTTTTTTTGGAGTTCATTGGGTGGATCCTTAGCGAAATGTGTTTTGTAGATATATCTGGTGACACCAAATTTTTTACATCCGTTTTTATTTCCATTGACGGAAGTGCCTGGATTCACCTTATGTTCCTCGAAAATTCATGAACAGCATTGCCCCGCTTTGTTTTTGTCGATTGCATCTTCCTTTTTTATTCTTGTTTGTTTTTCCGCCTGCCTTCTCAATGTCGTCTTCGAATACTTTCGCCTTCCTCTTCCAACCACTTCGAAATGTAACGCTCTTAACGCATCATTATTCGTTCTCAAATATTTAATGGATTTGGTAAAGGAGTAAAAAGTAGAAAAAGGTTAAGAACCACTTGCCTACAAAGACAAAAACAATGCTCAAAAGCTACCTATTGAAACAGATACGTTAAAGCAATTCAGCCTCCCACTGACTTAACCGAAGGAACGGAGTTCGCTTCCCTGAACGCCGCCGAACGCCTGGCTCGTTTCGTCTCGCTCATTCCATTTGTTTCCGACAACGTTACTTTCGCCGGCGTGTGTGATCTGTGGAGCACATGCGATCAGGTACCAATTGTGACGTCGCAACAGTTTTTGTGTGATCATAGTACTACATTAACATTCTTATACCGACTTTAAGTTGAGCACGTGTATCAGATAACTTGCTGAAGTACCTTTCATTCCCGACAATAAAATTTAAGCTACGTATGTTAGCATGAGATTTGAAAATAGCTTTACTAGTAATT
This sequence comes from Trididemnum clinides, assembly GCA_963675345.1. NCBI lineage: Eukaryota > Metazoa > Chordata > Ascidiacea > Aplousobranchia > Didemnidae > Trididemnum > Trididemnum clinides. The sequence continues at coordinate 29,227,396 of OY776300.1, read as the reverse complement.
TGTAGAGGGCAAAAATTGTAAAATCTCCGTAAAAACTATTTTGCTAAAATTATTAAACAATATTTTTTTGAATAATCGCGTGATTATGTAAGCGCTTGTTATTTGTTCATTTACAATTGATATGTTGGTGAGAACATCTTTTAGATATGATGCCCAAAAGCTCTTCCATTTGACGCGATACAGCTACATGCGTCATGCTCTCTCTTAGAGCTCACTTATGCTTAACATGGAGCAGAGCGAAAGGCTAAAAACAAATACAGTGGTGCAGGAACCCGCAACCTTCTGATACAAAAATCAAGGTTGAAGCTTTCACGCTGCTCTGTGATAAGACTCTCCGGGCGAATAAGTATAAATGGTGTGAAACAAAATATAAACCTATACAGAAGTCACTCGTAGATTTATTTCTAGTTCATCCACATGCTACGAGGCGACGAAGAAGAGCACGCCGTACTCCTGCTCAACTACTTCCTCTATCTCGGAAAGCAGGCATACTTGTTGCTCGGCAACGCTGTACCGGAGGGAGACACGGCTTATGTCCTCACAATAGAAAGCACCACTCAGGTTGGTAGTATTAATTTCTAACATGAAAACACTTTGATTAAAAATTTGATGATGATTCGATGATTTTTATGTCTCGGGATACACCTATGTTGCCAAACAACACTGATCAACTCATTGTTAAGTATTCGTCATCAAAAAGAAAAAGGGACATTTAGATGGTATTAGGGCAAAGCCACAGACGTTTAAAATCGGTCGTAACTGTAGACTGACCTCACCACCAACAAGGCAGACTACAATTACAGTGGTTCTGCTCCTGATTGAAGAAACAGTTCTGAACAGCTTTGAAAGTATTGGAGAACATTAAAAAACGTACGACACTTTCGAGCGTGGTCTTTCCTCTTGGGTAAAATTCCTGCATGATCTGCAGTATACAGGCAGGTGTGGTTCTCAATTGAAGTGTTGTTTTACAAAACAGCTTACTTGCAGGAGATATACATTTGGAATGCTAGCACTGGAGAGTATTACCTACACAATGATAGTCTCTGTCCTCTGAAGAGTGTCGGCGCTCTCATAAACGACCAAAACGTCTGGTTCAATATCCAGTCGCTGGATATGCCTGCACGAGTGAGATACGATGTAAGTGGATGACGTTTTGTAGTTAAAACCAACTTGGCCATGCAAGTAAAAGGGCTACGCAGACAAAAGCTAGATTTATATCAGAGCATAACTGCTAACAATGCGCACAATTTCGACCTATCAGGCCTCGTCAATACACTTCTATTTTTGTAGACTAGGATTCTCCTACCGTATGCCCGCGAAGACGATATGAGTCGCCCGCCAGCCTGTTTTAAAAATATCTTTTACCTTTTTTCGAAAATTGATGGTGGATCTCCAAAGGAAAGAAGTTCTACCCCCTCGATTCTGCTTGGAGAAGCGTACATTTTTGGGCCCAGGAATTTCTCAAATAGTTGATTTGTCACATGATTTCTGAAAAAAAAGATCTTCAACCCTTATTGGGATTGCAGAAGCGTAAACTTTTTGTTCACAAATTTGTCATATCGAGATACAAGAACTCCAAAAATAGGTCTTTACTTTTGCTTTGGAGCAGATATACCAGAAATACCCATTCACTAGTATTTCAGTTTCGTGGAGCGTTGACAGAACTTCCCCTTCACGGCCCTGGTGTAGGTTTCACAAGTATAAAGTTCTAGGGTTGGGCTGTGCCTTGCGTAGCAATTTGTGGTCGGTACTTGACCACCAGTTGCACTTTACACACCTGACGGATCAAAACAATGTATGCTGTCTGCAGTTACGCTCAAACTTGGTCGGTTCTACCACGTCATGGCATATGTGGCAGTAATAGTAGTAGTTATTCAGTTTTTATCCGATGTTGCCCCCTTAGCAGATATGGCCGGATTCACTCCATTCCTTCTGCAATTGCTCGCACTCCATCTCTTCACTTTGCTCGATTCAGGGCATCATCCTTCAAACCAGTCTGTCTCTCCTCTTTCAGATTTTCTTCGGTCGTTCCCACTTTCTTTCGCTACTCACTTCAAGATGCAGAGCAATCCTCAAACACTATCGTCATCCCTCCTCAGCACATGTCCATACCATCTACCTCCATTCGCTGTTGCTAACTGGTCTATAGTTTTCATCAACCCAGCATGTCCATCCGTTCTGTCGTCGTCTTTTTGTCAACAACTTTCTGACCGCACATGGCTCTCACCAAAGCTCTCTCCATTTTCCTTAACTCTTTTGCTCCCGCGAAAATAGCGAAAAAAAATGTCCGTAAGGTGGCAGTGCGAAAAACTGTCATAATCATAATTAATCATGATTATGTACCTCAAGTTTGTTTGTAAATCATTACTCATCTGTTTACTTCTACATCAAGTGTTATATATGGTTGAAATCTACATTTCTTGAGGATTTCAAATAGAAAAAAATTTTTTTTTTGAATATGCAAATTTTATGCAAATGAACCCCCAACTGGTGCTGAGTTGTCTTCGAAATTAAAGTAGTACCCCCCCACCTCAGAGATCACTACAGATTTTATTTTCTACCAATTTTTTTTGAAATGGTCGCAAGATGATGCTAAGGAAATAAGCTTTCAAGGTACATCACTCAAAACTTACCTAAGAGCCTAGGTTTTCTACAATTTGCAATTTTCTGAGGCCCATGACCTTTTTCTTGACCGGTACCAAATTTTGGTAGTTAAATTTAATACCTAAAATATGATCAGTCATTATCTGCTAGAGGTTAGCCTAAACCATGTAACATTAAATATTTTTGAAGAGGGAATTTCTTCAAGATTCAGAAAATATTAAGTTTTAAATAGAATATGCTGTCATTGACAATAAAGCAGAAGCTTTTTTACACCCTTCCCATTTCTTGAGAAACAAGGGGGATACAGCAAACTTTGATTTAGAGAAGCCAAACTTCTGCTAGCTTTTAAACTTGTATTTCAGTTTTTGTCTCCTTGGAAACTTGATACAAAATGACAACTTTAGTGGTGAAATATTTGCAATTTATTTTATCTTTTTAAAGGGTGTAGTTTTTGTAAAAATGATAATTTAGTGAAGGTAAGTCAAAAAATTTTGGGGGTTTTGAACTGATATGATGTGCAGTACTCATTTTTGATCAGTAAATATCATATACCACTTAGTCTAAACTATTTAAAGTTATATATTGCTGGAAAGCAAATTTCCTAAGCTTTCAAATGTAACCGGTATTTAGCAACATATCATATACTTTACGCACTAAATTTACTTTTATCTACTTACCATTCAAATTTGTTTGGGGGAGTTTTGAGACCCCTAAAAAATTTGGAAATTCAAAAAAGTAAAAGTTATTATTATCGCTTGAAATTTTGTCAAATGATGCCCCAAAAGAGTAGTTTTCAGACTGAGTTAATGATAAAGGGTGAGGTGTTGTGGTAAAGATGTAATCTCAATTTGATTTTAGCGTAGTTGACTATTGCTGAGAATTTGTCAGGTTTTGTCGTCTGCAACTGGGTTCTTGGTCTTTTTAACCGCTTTTGGGTATAAAAATCCAAGAATTAGGGTACAAATTATACATCTTCCGATGTGTGAGAAAATAAGCGTGATCTTTTGAAAATTTTATGAAAATCGGATGAAAAATAAAGTCACAAATCGATTTTTTAGTAAACTAATTTTGTAACTCGATTTGAAATATTTAGGGAAACACTGAAAACACGAGATCATCAGTTGATGATCGTGGGAGCGAAAGAGTTAAAATTGCTTTTTCATTCTCCTTTAAACACCATGTCTCGCTTCCATAAAGTATTGCTGATTTTATGCAACAACGATAAACTTTACCTTTCATCTTCAGAGGAAACTTATTTCTAAGTAACAACTTTTCTCATTCCCTGAATCTTACCCAACCAATTCTTACTCTTGGGTGACTGCCGCTTCACAACCACCACTAGCATTTAGTCTGTTTACCAAATAACAAAATTCATTCACTGTCTCCACTTCATCGCACAACTTCTCGATCGAATCCATCGTCCCTTCCATTATACCTTTGCATTTCAAGCAAACAAAGTGCATTGCCAACTTAGCGGTAACTCTCTTTATTTTTACCCATCTGCCATGAACCTAGTTTTGACATTTCGTGCACAACACTGAGTTAGCCATTACTTTCCTCCCACTAACCCCACATGGATCTATCTTGCTTTTGAACAGTTCTCCCTCCAACCCGCATATCATCACTTTTGTTTTTCTGGTGTTGGCCTTCAAATTCTTACTTTCCAGTGCATCCTTCCAATTCCAAAATCTTTTCTTTAAGTCTTCCATGGTTTTGCTCATGAGAACAAGGTCATCTGCATACAGTAATTCATTAACCGCACCCCTTCTTTCATTTTCAGTAATAACGTCCACAACTATTGCAAGCAATAGTGGCGACAGAACAGATCCTTGATGTACGCCAACTTTTACTTCAAATTCCTATTACCATTTCATATTGGTTTTCAGTTAACCAGGAAAGGGGACTGGTCCCCCTTGTTTCCTTCCGGACCCCCTCCCACGCTACTCCCTTCCATTCAACCGGATTCTATTTTTTACGTCACAACCGATCTGAGGTTTGTCACCCGACTTACTCAAAAGATTTCGGATACATTAAAGGTGAGTAATGATCCTGTGGTTGGTCGCCTGCGAACCCTACATCATGATATCAATAGCAATATCAAAAAAGTGGTTTCGTAGCTTAAACGAGTCCGAACATTGAAACTGTTTCCCCATCATGTTATGAAAAACCACTGTCTGCTACCAACAAATGCCGCACAACCTTGTTGGTGGTGGCCCGTAGGTCCACGAATCTGCGTCTATGGATTTGAAAAATAAACTGCCTTTGACTTGATTGTCAATATTCGTGCTTTGGGTGCTGGGCTGAACGTTTCGTTTATTCCGTATCGTGTCTTCATCCCAGGAAAGGAAATACTGCGGTTGGTGAATTATGATCGAAGAACAATGATGAGTTGCTCGATACCTCTACCGTCATAACGCAAGGATAACGTTGCTGCCAAAAACGCCCAATTAACAGATTTTTAGGAACTTCTAGAAACAGTTGTCACACAATCCTCCATTTAGAAGGAAACGGTTATTTGGTGAAACTTTTACATTACACAAGCGAACCGGCTTCTCCCTCCCCCGAAAGCTTCTTCCTTGATTTGTCGGACTTAAACTGATATTTTCTGACTACGAAAACATCCTCTACCTTTAAAGTTTTGCAAAGCATAGAACTTTTGTTCAGACCTGTTGTCAGTACTATTAGCACAGCGTGTTTCAACCATCAACACTGCTACCAAGTGGAAGGAATTGAATATTATTCAATTCATTTTCTCAGGACAAAATCATGTCATGGAGATCGCATCACGTGACACGTTGGAACCGATCATGCAGCAGCACGTTGCTCGATGTTTTGCGAGGATTGGAATTACAGAAACTCCGGAGAGAAGGTAACCTTGGTTAAGGTCTTTCACAGTCGCATCTGTACAAACGCGGTACAGGTAAAACGTTAAGTTGCTAATAATTGAAAGAATAATTGATGTGCGTTTAAAAAGTCTGGCTGCTCGTTGCGGTGTCCGCAAAGTTAGGACATAAGTTTTCAAAGCAGCTATATGGTGATGTGCCCATGTACACCGACATTTAACTTAACCTTTAATTCGGGTAATTGCTTGTGTGTGTAAATTATCTATAAGTAATATACGTTTACTTTTTAATCGTGCTTTAAACGTATTGGCCAATAACCTTTGTTCGATTTGGCAATATAAATCTGGGTTCGCCTTAGTCCCAGCAGCCTTATTTTTGACAGGTTGGAAGATCTGGAGGCAGATCCAGTTATTAATTTTCGTGATTTGTAATCGCCTATATCGCTAGATGAGCCCATTCAGTAGCTCTTAGTTGTAGCATATCCCATATCAGATTGTGCTTGTTGTTAATATCGGAGGCATTAATACAAACAAATACTATGGGTGATAAAAGATCTAAATTCATAAATGTTGTTGCCTACTTTGTTATATATGTTAGTCAAGTATATCGTTTGCAATTCGTATGATGAGACCACTCGATAGCTAAAAAGTGATGTGAGAAAATCAAAGCTAAAGTTTTCTGTAATGAAATTACGACTGGGCCGGGCAAAAAAGTAATTTTGACAGTCTTTAGTGATTTTAAACTATCTCCAAAATTGTACGTGTCTCAAGTTTAATGACTTAAAATATTCAGGCACTGTTGATCACATTGGTGAGTTGAGGAGACGATTGGGCGAGGTCAAGTTCAATGGATTTCCGATGGATATGCCGTATACTGACGTCGATTCAATTGTATCAGCAGTGCGTAGTACAGAGGTGCACAATATTCAAGATCCAAACGTCGAATTCTCACTGGCAGTTCACATCCATCCATACCCTGCCTCTGTGCTTGCAGTGTGGGTCTACGTAGCAGCTATTATTAACAGAAGAAGAGTGGAGATATAATTTGGGGGCAGTTTAAGCTTGCGAAGAGTTACGATACCGATATTCACGAAGCCAAATCACTTTGGAGACAAATTTTATTACTGGAATATTTATTCGGATTCCGTTAATATTTCAAAATGCAGAAGCTTAAGGGCTTGGCTATTATTTTACAAAAACAAACTTCTCTAGATTTTTGGCTAATCCATGGAAGTATTCTGAAAAAAGTCATTAACTAATTTTTTACGTTTCCAGTTGGCTACTTTTCAAAACTTTAAATTGTCTCATTCTATCCGCTTGAGTTACAATATGTGTTGCACCTTAGAAGGTCGACGCAACAATGTTGCGATGCAGCTGTGATATTTGCGTTACTAGATCAAGATATTCTGTTTTGTGGCGGATATGTGTTGGGTCAAAGCACTGTGCTTTTTGATATTAAACTAATAAATTATATTTTACTGCTATTGCGAATGGAGGGTGCTGTTGCAGTTCGGTCAGCATTTTCCTTATCTGTAGCATCATACAAGCCAGCTCGTAGAGCAGTATTAAAAGGTCTGCGCCGTCGTTGTAGTGTAGTGGCGTTTCACACTTCAATACTTCATCAAACCACAACCGGTATTTTCCAAAAAGAGGTCCCAAAATTGCTTCTGGTAATTAAAGATTTTTGATTCATAAGCGAGCGGTGTGCGGCAGACACACACTGAGCCAAACAAATGTGAGGAAAATCGATTTTATCAATTTAAAAAACAATAACAGCAAATCCCCACCACAGCATTCTCTTCATTATTGGGAGACCTTCAGCTTTTTTCTATCAGGATTGAAAAGACCATATTTAGGTTAAATTACAAGTGCTTTATATGGCCACAGTATAAGCGCAAGGTGTTGCACAAATACGCCTATTGTATTCTAGCAATAATAGTTGCTTGTGAACCACAGCTACGTGTTTCATTGTTATATGTTCTTATTTTGTTGTAAAGACGTCACCGATAACTGAAGCTAAGAGTAGAACATGAATTCAAGCGCACCGCGTCGCCATTTTTTAAAGGTCTATTGCACAGAATTTTCGAGGCCTTTCACGGATAGCTTTAACAGGTAATTTTAGCGAAGCTGCTCACACAGCCCCTCGTAAGTTACTATAGGCTACTCAACCATGGTAGTCTGCCTTGGTGGTAAAGCTGCCAGTATGCAGTTTTTATTCATGAGTGGTCTGAAATGCACTTTCTCCTTCCGGATCTTGATTAAGCTTTTGGCGTGAAACTGCATTACCGTTTCATGCCAAGCTTTCAAACGGAGCAACAAGCTGGGAGGAGCGTAAATACTAGACCACAAATCTTCCGCAGAGGTGTCGTGAAGAAGTTCTTTTCATCTAGATATAATTCCTTTGTCGAGTCATACCGAAGGTCATAAAAACGCCATTCAAATACCTGCTTGGCACTCAGCAAGAGCAATAATATATATGAAACCAAGTTTACTCAAATCACGATTTTAAAATACTTTCCGACGCTCAAAATCGTTGCACTAAAAAAGCACTAAAACCTTAATATTCAACATCGAATTTTCTTTGCTACCACCTCCCCAATTGTTTTAGTAATCACTAACTCATAAAATTGCTCCGACTAAATCATGATCATAGGTAGTTGTAAAATCACTCAATACAAAATTAATTAGTTAGGTTTGCCTGCGAACGAAATTGCCAGCTTTCCTTTCGGTCTGCGTCCTTGCTGACTGGATGCTTTTACAACGGTTGGTGCAGGGGCTTGAACTTGAGCAGCTGTAACAATTCCTGATCGCTGTGAATCAGAGACGGCTTGAACATCACAAGAACTTGAAACGGCAGAATAATGTTGAGCCATAACCTTTATAAGAGAATATATATTAGAATAAGAAAGTAACTTGTGTCCTTGTGAAAGACCCTTTACGGCAAAGTTCACTGCTTGTGGTAAGAACGCATTAGTACAGTGGTTATTAACCTTTTTCCTTGTCGCATCCCTTTAAAATTACCAATTATTTCTCGCACCCCCTTCTAGAATTGCATTTTCCTGCTCTTGTACATTTTCGACGAAACTAAAATTGTGTAATTTTTAACTTGTAACTGAAGTCTGCTACACAAATAATGGCCGAGTATTTATATAATCATCCTTAATGATTCAGCACCCACGCACCCCCTAGGTACAGAACTCGCAGCCCTGTACTAGTAGCTTCAAAACGGCTCTCGGGGAAAATTGCTTTATATGTAGCAATTACGGTTTTTCGTGATCGAAAAATAAGAGAACTACACGTAAATGTGTTAAAGAAAAATAGTTATTAACAAATTTCCACACACTTTCTTACGATGAACTACCTGTGATGGAATAAACGGAAAGGTATTCGCCATTCTTGGATTTCTTTCCATAAAATAGGAGTCGCTTTGTTGAGATAGCAACACTTGAGCGGGATAGAACTGTGGAACGGTTGGCGGAGGATTGGTAGCTCCTGCAAGTAGAGCAGTAACCATCACGCTACGACAACTCAATACCAAAGTCGATGCAAGCCGTAGTTTAAACCAGAGGCGTAGCTCGAAAACAAATCTCAGTTCCACTCATCAATGCACCGCAACGCTTTCTGCGTTTAAGTCGCAGCTTTTCCACAAGTTTGCTCTCAGTCGATGCATCTCACCATCGAGCACTGTCATGCAGTAATGAGAAAAACCGTAACGATGCACTTGTGACAATAGAACAAGGATATTTTATTGACAGCAATGGGTTTGCAAAATAAGGCACTCACCAACAGCTAGAGGTGGGCCACTCGCAGAAGGCAGCACGGGACGAATGAATCTATTGTTTTCAACTGGAAAATATCCTTGACGAAACGCATGGGCCATGATAGGTGGAGGGGGACCAGGAGGGGGATACATTATAACCCCGTCGGGAGCCATGGGGCTGAAACAAAAATTGGGTTCAAAAAGTTATTTTTTTCATTGAAAACCAGAGAAAAAACTGAATGACAATTTATTTTATCCTTGACCTCCACGCATAATGCATTAAACAAAATCATGCTGCTAGAAATCGAACAAAGAAAAACGTTACCCGACACCAAACGTGAAGACGCCTTCCAATAAACCTAATTGGATTAAGCATCCGATTAGCAGTTGTTACAGTTCAGGTTTAACTCCAGATCGGATCAAAAAAATGCTTTTAGCATTCACAGCTTCTATTTCTTTCGCGATTGGCATTTATACAAAGTGTGAAGGATTTTGTGTTATATGCTGTTCGCCTTAACTCGATCAGCAACTATTTATGATGTTGCAATGTGCCTGCAGTGATGTACTCTAAATGTATCATGGCCGTATAATCACATTATTTCACCATATACTGGTGAAACAATGAGAGCATTGTTTGCCACCAATCTGCCAGGCATTAAAATGTATTGTAAAATTCATAAGCTTCAAAACAACTGCTTCAATATAGTGCCTGGTAGCTGAATAATAACATTTTATGCTTCTCAAATAGACGTAAACACAATCCAACTTGTAGGATGTGCAACTCAAAAGTATTCATTAACTAATAAACTGAAGCAACTTACACGAAATTTAGAGGAGGGGGAGGCAAGCCAGGAATAGGAAAAGGTGGAGGAATTCCCACCATATACGGAAATGAAACAGCGGGATGACCTGCTAAATACAGAACTTTTGATCAAAACTTGCCCCACAAACTTCTAAAAAAGTTAATGATGCGCCACCAAGTCACCGAGGTAGAAATTAACCACATTTCACAGGATTAAAATAGAAAGCTGCCCGTCTTGCATGTCGTGACAGGAAAATACCAGTGCGTCTTAAGGTGGAGGGGATACAAGTCTCCACGTCTAGTTCGATAAAAATGCCGCTTTCCACAACCAAATGATCAAGTTTCCACCTGCTTGATTATGTTCACTGCGAGAGGACTGGCTGTTTCTATCCCAAGAAAACAACAACAGCACCTCATCTTTAAGTCGAATGCAAAAACTCAAATGCTCTGCCAAACAGAGCAAGAAATCGAACAACCAATGCTTACAGCAGTACTGTTGACGTAGCTACAAACATTGGTCTTGCTTGACCGTCCATTTACTCCGTTTTTGATTTGCAGCGCTGGTTGAGTTTTTATTTGCAATGTTCAGCAGTAGTTCTTTGTAACAGCATTTTTTGTATCTATTTTTATAATTGATGATGAGCCTTTAATGAGTGAAATGGATTGGTTTTTAATATATACAGGGTGGGCCAAAAGTAGGTTTACAGTTATTGAACTTTTTTTGAAAAGTAGGTTTACAGCAAAGAGGTTACAAGACCTGTTTTTTTAAATGAAGGTGTGAATGGACAAAACCATTTGGAAATGCTTCGTGAAGTGGTAGTGCCACAACTCCATACCAAACCTAACTTTCATGAACTCTTCTTTCAGCAAGATGGGTCACCTCCACTTTTGCAGAGTAAGAGATTATCTTAACGAAGTCTTTCCACGGCATTGGTTCGGAAGAAGAGGTAGCATTGAATGGCCACCACGCTCACCTGACCTAACAACAATGGATTTCTTTTTTTGGGGTGTTGTAAAGAACAAGGTGTATGAGAAGAACCCCAAAACAATAAATAAATTAAAAGATTACATTCATGACGAATTCAAAGACATTGATGAAGACTGCAATTTGTGCCGCACTGTGTGTCAGAGTGTTTTGGACAGGTGTGAAGAACGGTACAATGTTGGTGGAGGACATTTTGAGCACTTAAGAGATTAAACAGTTTCTGTGTAAGATATAACTAGCATTCTTGAAATTTAAAAGTACCTACATGAAAACAATAAACCCACTTTTAGACTCAAACCCTACTTTTTATAACTGTAAACCTACTTTTGGCCCACCCTGTATATTGCACTTAAATCATGGTCTACCCTGAAGCCAAGCACGGTTTGCGACTGAGTCAAAATAAAACAAAGAGATAAGCCTCAACTTTGTTTCATTTCAACGTTGTTTTAAAAGCAATGCCAATCAGACTATTGCGTTGACAAGATTACATTCCTTTTCTTGAAATAAAGGCACAGAGTGCGCACCATAATATAATCAAGAAATAACATGCTGATCAAATAAGAGAATAGCGTCAGCCATTTCAAACTAATCACCAATGCAAATGGTATCCCGGCCACCATGATTGAAAGGTAATTTTGTATAACCAAACGGCTAATAGACCTCAATGACATTCTGGATAAACAGATTTAATACTCCAACTCGGTGAAGCACAAGGATAAATTGAATAGGAGTGAGAAAAAGTTAGGTCAAAGTTGGTAAAGCAGTTTTAGTTAAATAATGACTTGCCACACCTCTAGTAATCACAGGACGCATCGGATGGTTGGCGTGCGTCGATGCAGAGCTGGTATGGATTGAATGTTGCACGATAGGATATGAAGAATAACTTTTCTGCAAACAAAGTTTTGCATCGCATGATATTCCGGGATTTTGAATGGCAGAATGGGCGGGAGGAGAGTAGACAAAGCAGAAAAAATTGCCTACACTTCCTTTTTCTACAACGCTATCATAGTGAGATTAGAAGGCATGACCAAAAGATTATTATCGCCACAAAATGGCGGTTCAACTCACTCAACCACGATGTCTGTTGCTGAAGCACCATTGCTTCTCACACGCCCTTCTCCTTAAAAAAAGAAAGTCATCATCACTAGCTCAAAGTGAAAGGGAAGATATGCAGCCAGCAATGCATGACACCTCTCCTATCCAGTCGCCCGAACTCCCGTTTGTAGCTTTGCAGTACAGAGATTATTGCTTTTTACATTGCCAGATATGTTTACACAAGAAAAAAATTGAAAGGTTGCTGGTAGAGATGACTTACATCAGCACGTATACGAATGAGCGCCATCAAGGCTGCACCATCTTTGCAAGCCTCTTCATTAGCAGCAGGCAAACTGGTAAAAGCAGCGCCGTTCCATAATTTCACAGTGCACATATGATTGTTAGGACCCTGGAATAGAAAAATATATTAACTTATCAAACGCATTCCTGTACTTCAGGAGGTTAGAATAGTAAAGCTGCTCACCCAGCATGTCGTAAAAAGACACTTTTGGGTACCAGTCTGCAGGTGGGGCAATCAGGCTGCATTTGGGACTGGTTCTAAAAGTTGGCCGCTTTCCCCAAATGATCGCGCCGCAAGTGAGACCTCGAAATAGCGTTTCACATCCCGTTTTCATCCCGAAAACAAGGTGGGATGATCAAGAACAATAACTCAAAAAAATAATCGTAGTGACATCGTAATCACGTTGACTGTCACGCAATAATCACCGAATGTTGGGAGTTGAAGGCATAACTCGGCTGCGGCAGATTCCTGCGCTGGCACCACATTGACAATTTCTCGACTGAAGAATTAGGCTCATCTGCAAATAATATTTCTTAAAATAACATGTTTCCGAAAATTTTTGCCTCTCCACTCTTTAGGGAAAATCGTCACAAAACAAACGACAGAATAGCGCTTTTATAGCAAAGGTAAAGCTGCGGTTAAAAAAGAGATAGTCCACTTTGATTGCCTGAAAAATACGAAGTCGGCCATTTTTCCTTCAATCACCGCTTTCCCCTCTACTACAATAGCGCCGTTTATTTCTGCAATTTTTTTCCGACATTTTCTTCTAAAGAGTGGTCAAACAAAAATCTTTGGGAATATTCCATTTTAAGCAATTTCTCAATTTCGTGCGTTAATCTACTCGTCAAATAATACTTCGACGTCATGCAGAACCTACTCATTTCGTAAAAACAAAAAATTTAAAATTCGAATTCCTAAGAAATAATCAGCAATGTTGAAGTAAAAAGGTGAACTTTTTGGCGGTGTTGCCAGCTTTAAACACAAGAGTGGTATCTTCCCCCCCCCCACCAGTCTTCCTTTCCAGTAACCCACCACAAACTTCCAGCGATCTATCCGTTTGACTTGATTCATCATCTTCTACACTGGTTGACGAACTTCTGAAAAAACGCATTTGCATTATGATGTCACACCACACAATTGTTGCGTCAAAAACTCACGAAGCTCCGTCTTGCTCATTGGCGAGATTTTCTAGCGGAAATTTCTGATCTGCATAAAATAGGTTGAAATTAAAAAAAGGAACCGTTTTGCATCACATTCCTTTTTAAAGAAACGGGTTAACTTCAGAGAGTAAATGCAGAGTGTGCACAATGTTTCCACCTAACAAGTCTCATCAGAGCAGCTGGTGACCGACAGGTCGTCACACGCTGTTTTGTCAGATTTAGGCTCAACAAAAGTACGCTGGAGTCCGTGGTGTAGCGAGGATTTTTGAAAGGGGCGGTAGACCTGCGGTTGGTGGGAGGATGACTTCGTTTGAAAATCGTTTGTGATCGGAGCCCTTTTTAGAGATGACAACCATCTTTTTTTAGATCAACTCGCGGTGGAGGCTCGTACGCTAACCTGATCTTTGCCAAGACCCAAAAAAGGGAGACCGTGATACAATCCCCTAACTACATATGCGGGTGGAGTACTTCCGCTTCTAAACCTGGTCCAAAAGCGCACACTGCTGTGAGCGTACAGCCAGCAAAATAAAACAAAATATTCCCGCGTGATTTTAGCGCACAGAGCGTAACGGTGCGTGCGGCATGGCGGAGTTGGAACGTCGTTTGCATTCAAGCTCTCGGTTCGGGTCAAACTACGACTTGCACCGACCGCGATCGGGTGACTGCAGACTTGAAGCCATGAAGTCATTTCGCAGTTTTCCAAACTCTCCGTTCACCTTGCGTTCGATGATATCAGTAATTCATCGACCCAAAACAACGGGTTCTAAAGCACACTATCAAATCAAACAATTACTTGACAAACTTTCTGATGACGTAGTCGTGATGTCATCGCCCATTTTCTCTTCATTATTGGTTTTGAGGAGTTCCAACAATTTATCAGCGGCCTCCTGAAAAACAAATAAACAAACTGAAAAATAATGATCATCTTTGTAGACCACAACTCCTTTTACTAGAACTAGAATAGAAGTGCAGGGGGATGCTCGAGAAAGAGCAAACCCCGAGAAATAACATCAGTCTTCCCATGCCCCCTAGATAATCTGAGAACCAGGACTCCAACTAGGGCTTGGTGTTCTTCCTTGCTGATAAAGCCATTAATTAGTTAATTCTTTATTAGAATGGAAAGAACATGTTAGCTATTGATAGAGGATGTTGTCTTGAAGGTTCGCTTTATGTAAATTATGAAGAATGGCCAAGGCAATCACTTCCCTCATGGGAGAAAAAGAAAGACAATTAAATCCACTTTATCCCTTATCTATCTCATGATGTAACACGCTGTTTTTTAGTTTTTCTCACCGGCTGATCAAGCAAACGGCCAATTCATTTTTTATCAGATACACGTACACACACATCTGCTAAACCAGATTTGTGACCAGCATCCCCAAGAGTTCTAATGACCTTCATAATTTGCAGCTGCATCTGTTAACTTAACTGGTTTAATAACGCACATTGAATTATCCAACTGGCCCCAGAGTTTACAATGCTATAGAAACGAACAAACCCTTTACCAATTGTACTAAAAAATACATTTTAGGCCACTGCGGGTTTCTATACCTTGATATACCAATCTTTTTCGTCTCAATAGCGCGTAGACATAACAGGGTTTGTACAAAAGATAGTGGATAATACACACAAGACAAAATGAAAGGTGGTTGCGATCTCCCAGAACGTTGAAGTTACGCAAGACATAACACAAATAGCAACTAGCAGCTACATTGACAACATTACACTAGATCAAATCAAGTTTTACTGAAAATCACAAACATCGATAAATCTACCATAACAAACTTTGATTGTAAATGTTCTTTGCTTAGGATTGTCGCTGAGGTAGCGACCACGGTGAGGTTTTCTAATCGCTTCATGATCTCCAGCTATCTGCCAACCAAACAGACTAAGTGGCATGTCTAGCCTTCGAAACGGCCAAGCTCAATTGCACTCACTTATGATGTTATTCGCAAGCAGGAGCGAAACTTCTCGCTGCTACTGACGCATTTTGTTTCGAAGCCAGAAGCGGCATGTAATAGCGGCCTAGTTTCGAAACTGGATGATCAATCGCATTTACACAACTGGAAGAACGAGTGTGAGAAACTATGAAAGGGTCTTACGATCTTTGAGCCTACAGTCATTCACACATGCCGCTGCGATCCAGGAAAGCCTTAGTTTGAACCCAAAAGTACAAACTAACCTTAGCCCTACTATGCCTGCTGAAACTAATCCTAACCCTACTATTTCCATTGGCCCACTATGCCTGTGCTATGCCTAATATGCCTGTACCATGCCTACTATGTCTACTATGCCTACTTTACCTGTGCTATGCCTAATATGCCTGTACTCTGTCTACTATGCCTGTACTGTGCTTACTATACATGTACTGTGACTACTATGCGTACTATGCCTGTACTATGCCTACTATGCCTGTACTATGCCTACTCTACCTGAACTGTGCCTACTATGCTGTACTAAGCCAACTATGTCTGCACTATGCCTACTATGCCTGTTTAGCACAGCCGCTCCCAGAGTTCAACGCGACGTCTAGTGACTGGAAGTGTCATACCAATTGATCGCATCACGTCAACGACAAAAGCAATAAAGCAGTAGAAATAAAATTTTAGTTTGTCGAGCACTACGCTGCTCCTGTTTTAAAGATGCCTGATAAAGTGCTTTTCAACTTTACGTGAGATGATCTGCACTTTTTGTTTCAAAAAAATTTCATCCGCACAACCGATTATACGAGAGTTGCTAGGGAATAGCCGTAAAATTAGACCTCACTTTAAAACGTAATAGAAATTCTTTAATTAACAAAAATAGCGTCGTTGTTGGAAAAAAACATAAGTTTTCTGAAAAATTTTGCTATTTTAGAAAAAACTGAAGCAAAATATTTTTTTTTCATTAAAGATTTTTTGGGTATTCAAGTAGATTTTGCATCCTACAGTAAGTTGCATGAAATGGTTTTGTTTGCAACTAGTAATTGATTATAACAAATTCAAGATAATAACCTCCAACATTTGAAAAAACAATTAAAAAAATCGCAGTCTCGCTTATTGTCTGCGCTGTAGTCGGGGTTTGATCCTACAGCCTGGTTCACACTAAAGCCAAGCGTGACTCAACCCTTTGTGTGTTTTATTTTGGCTCAGCCGTCTGAAGTTTGCGACTGAACCTAAATAAAACAAACAATAAGCTACGCTTGGCCACAGTGCAGACCAGGCTTTAGAAAACTTACATAACCAAAAAGATAGTCTCCCATATTGCTGAGACGTTGGTTGATATTGAAATACAGTCCCACAAAGTATTTGTTATTTGTAGCGCTTAGTTATATCAACTGTGGCAAGCGGTAATCGCGACCTTTTCGCCGCAGATTTGTACACTGGCTGAAAGGATGCCGCGTAAAATATATTCCGTCCTTTTTCTTCAAAAAAATTTTCATTCTAAGCAAAACCCTGTGTTGTCAAATATTTCATCTTGGCTTGACTTTCAAAGGAGTTTTTCTAACAGGTAATGACAGGGTTAGAAAGCTGGTAGCTATCTGACTGCATTGTGGAGTTCTCGAGCACAAGATACTCAGGTGGCTACCACGTTGACAACACAGTCAGCTTTATGCAGGTGCATCACATTAGGTGAAAAATTGCGGTTTAGTTTAGTGTCTACGTCCCAATCACAGGTACAATAAACTGAAGAAATTTTCTCCACTTACAAAGTTGCATATTTGGTTGGTTTACTGAAGAATCGAAAATGACATTTTGCTATTTGCCGTGTGCTACCGAAATTGCAGGAAAAGGCTAATTCCCAGCACAATTAGTCACCAATCATTTGAATCAATAGCAACCAAACAAAATGCACTCATTGGTTTGTGAAGCTACTTCCTGCACAGTAAAAAATGCGCAAGCCATATAACTAGTAGAATGCCTGTGCTACTACCAAAGTAGTTTCAGTACAGTAATATACCCAGCTCACATTTTTAAAAAGGGGCCAACCAGTAAATAATTTTGTTGTTCTTAATCATATAGGTAACTTCTTAATTTGCGATTTTGACCCTCCAGGTTCCGACCTCCCACGACAAGAATGGGTTACCCTCAACTGTCTCAGAAATAAAAGAAAGCCGTTTAACTCTTCTATGGCATGCTGGGGTCTAAAATCTTCTTTGTGTTGTTATCGCGGAGCTAATGAAAAAATAGCTGATCTCTTCAATCCAGCTCTCATTAGCATGACAAGCCTACATCCGATTTATGAACTAGTAGAAGATGGCTGAACTGCCAACTTTGCGGCGCCGCATACGAATGATTCAACACAGGCGACAGCGTAGCAACAAAAATTTTTATATGAAATATGATTAACAATTATCGTGGTTGATGAGACCCAAGAAATAAAGCGAAATGAAACAAGCTAAGCCACTTAATCATGAAAACACTTTGGAGGGCAATGAAGTCTAGAATTTATCCTACCGATAATTTATTTCATAATCCATTCGTTTATTTCAGCACCACCATGGAAGACCACCGAGCCAGTAGGGCAAAAAAGTAGGCGGCAAAGCGGTGAGTGATAAAGAAAAGCAATAAAATCACGAGTAACGACATTCAAACTACAACTTCTTGCAGTCGTTGGGAAGAGAGAGAGCGTATTTGTGAAATCAGATTGAAAATAACTGTGCAATGATGTAGCACTTAACACTTAACTAAGTATAATAATATGCTTTACTCAGTGCAACCCGTGAAACAACAAGTCTACTACAAAAACAAAGAGTTTCAAACTTTCATCAAAGCACAACAGGTCTTCAATGCCAATCTCTCGGTTTCAACTCAATCATAAAAGTACGGATATCGTTGTCAATATCACGTGACTTAGTACCAGTAATAATCATAATTGTGGCGGACATGCAGCAAAGTAACCAACAGTAAAAATAAACGAGCATGATATACTGACAATCTGGTTCTTTTTCGAACCCTGGTAATCGATATCGGTTATTTGGAGAATTCTGGGCATAAACCGACAACACTACTATAGAAACTGTACTAAAGCATAAACATATAAGCGATGATGATAATGAGCAAGCCTCAAATTACTATGGTCTAAACCGCAGTGTTTCTCAACTTTTTTCGTGCCGTGGCCCACTTCACAAAGCGCCACAAATTTTTTTAGCCTACTTTAATAAAAACTTTAATACAGGGGTGTAAAAATTTTTTTGAAATTTAGCAGCGCGTAGAAAATGTTGGTCGCACACACATGTATAAACCAGTGTTGTCAAATGGTTGCTGGTGCTTTTCCCCAACAGTCTAAAAATTTCGACAATTCACATCAAATTTCCCCAAAGGATCATGGCCGAAATTACCCGAATCGTGAGGCAAAAGTTCCATTGACGCATCGATCGACGAAAAATCACTTTTTCTTTTTTTTGGAGATCAACCTCAAGTACCGGCTGATTTTGGTCGTCACATCGTTGAGAAATTTTCTCATCGGGTGCACGTGAACTTTTTGGTCGCGCGGCGCGACCGTATTTTTGCACCCCTGCTTTAAAGTAATAATTACAATACGATATCACTGGAATAAGCATAAGACATCATGGCAGTGAAGTTGATCTCCCCCAAAAAAATGGTCACTGTCCCCCACTTCACAGGTACTGGTCCATATGACTGTTCATGTTCATATGGACCAGTATTTCCGCACCTTATACGGCATGCAAACCCATTTTCAAAATACAGAGGTCCGTGGCCCACTTATGCATTAGCATACCAAGCTGTGGCCCACCGGTTGAGAACCACTGGTCTAGGGAATTGAAATGTAAAAAGTCTAGCTGCTAGGTAAACACGCACTTTTTTCTTGTTCCAAATCATTTATTCAGCGTCTTTTATTTCTCGAGCTATCTATAGCACATTGCCAACACAGTATTATCAGCTAAGTCCCTATGCAATCCATTATCAAACGACGCCTAGGCTTACACTTCCACCAGTAATATACTGCTTCGCCACCAGATCTCAAGTTTCGAAATAAAACTTTAATGTTTGATAGCTTAGCTTGAACTGAGGATTCATAACAGTTTTTCGTCATCACGCGTCATAAGTTTTATTCCTGGTTCAGAAAGCAAAACCGAGTGACGCACATTCAAGTCTTTGTAAAACCTGGTTTTCCTGGAGCATTGAGAGTTCGTGGCGAAATCAGCTTCACAATGCGGTTTTAGACAATCGATTATTTGTCCCATAAGCTAGACAGAGAGCATCACTTTGGCTGATCTAGCATATAAATGATTTAGTTTCTATTAAGATTGCAGGCACTATTGATCCAAGCCACATACAAACCGTAGTAATATGAAGTCAAGGTCTCGCAGTTCTTTTACAGCACATTGACGTATTTCGGTGGCTAAGCAATACTTCTGATTACAACTAAAAGCCTGGATTTACATCCGCGGCAAGTCGGTGAGGGTAGTGCGTTCTTCCAAAAGTTTCCGTCACAGTTACGTATTAACTTGTCTTCATCGAGACAAACATCACCACTCAGGGCTGGCATCCAGATCTCTATGCCGCCATATTCCTTCGTGCAACCCATTCTTGCTTTAAATGCACTTTTACTACATTTTTCGTGTCGCACTTATCGGTAGCAGCAACCTTCTTAAATCGAGTTCGAAAAATTGTTGTATTGAGTCAAGTCACTTGAAAGGGGTCCCCGGGGACGCTTTTTTAGGGATAAAACCTTAGTAATCTTTAAAATGAAAACAAAATTACCTCTAATTGGGGATCAGCAAAAGTTATTTTTAACTTGAAGAGAAGTTTTTCAAATTAGGTCCTCGATTCATGATAGTAACGCATTACCGTGGTAGGAAAAATTTCCTCTTTTGGTTTCATTCGAGGCACAATTCACAACTCTATCAATTAACTTTTTCAGTTAAATGACAACAAAATATTTCCGTGCCTTCTAACGATTTTTAAAATTTAATGGCGATTTTACCTTTGACCTAACTCACTGCGCATGTGCAAAAACACCTTGGAAAGTCTTTTCATGGCTTAAGCCAAATTACATAAAAAAGCACGAAGAAGCTCAGAAGCAGGCTCAGGCTAAACAAGAAAATAAAGCCAGTTTACGCGCAATCAGCCCTAAAGCAACATGTTGGTACAACCATGCACCACGTCACAGCTACGATTGCAGAAAGACTTTTTGATAACCAATTTAAATTTGCTTAACACTATGCCGTATATACCTCGACACAAAATTTACTTAACACTGCGATGCAGAGTGGCAAAGACGTCGAGTGTGTTGGAACGCAGCTTATGGCCTTATACGTCTTCTTTTGTTCCTTCTACTCCTCTTCTTGCTTTCTTATGACGTCAATAATCGTTCAAACAACACGATAACTACGTTTTTATGTCTTCAAGAAATGCACTCGACGATAACTTTCCTTACTTGGATGCACTGCTTGTGGAAGAAAGGCAACGCGCCAGAAATACTGGCGACTCCGAAGCAGGTCTGAGCACAGCGTTGTTCCAGAAAAATTGGCAATACATTGTACCGTGCCCGGAGGATTGAAATATACAAGGTGATTTAAAAGGCGTTAAAATCATTACGCGATATATCAAAAACGGTAAACATTACAAAACTGTGGCATGAACACGTGTGTTGTAGGTACATTCAAGTTTTATTTCGTGTTTTACAAGTGTTCAATGAGCACCACCGGCAACACGGACAACATCAAGCCGGTATGGGAATTCCTCCCAAAGGCGCCTCAGCATGTCGTGATCCACTGTGTTGTTTGCAGCAGTTATTCGATCTTTCTTGTCATCGTTATTTGCTGGACGTGGTGGAAAATGAACTTTGTCTGTAACATACCCCCACAAGAAAAAGCCACACGTAGTGAGGTCCGGGCATCCGGCAGGGCAAGGGCCGAGAGTGAGGTCTACACCTCTCCTACCAATCCACAACTGAGGCACGTTTTCATTCAGACAAACTCAAACCCCTAGATGCCAATGGGAAAGTGCTCCATCTTGTTGAAAAATGAAGTCATTCGAATCTGCTTGCAGTAAAGTGAAAAGCCAGTTTTCGAGCGTTTTGAGATAGTTTGGTCTTTTCACGGTGTTTCCTTCATAGATGAAGCACCGTCCCATTGGCATCTCGAGGTTCGAGCTTTATTTGAATGAAAACGTGCCTCAGTAATGGATTGGTAGGAGAGGTGCTACAAACTTCATTTTCAGCGCTTTCCCTGCCCGATACCCGGACCTCACTGTGTGCTGCTCTTTCTTGTGGGGGTACGTTACAGACAAAGTTTATCGTTCACCACGTCTAGCAAATAACGATGACATGAAAGATCGAATAACTGCTGCAATCAACACAGTGGAACACGACATGCTGAGGCGCGTTTGAGAAGAATTCCCATACCGGCTTGATGTTGTCCGTGCTGCTGGTGGTGCCCACATTGAGCACCTGTAAAGTGTAAACATAAAATAAAACTTGAATGTATGTACAACGCACGAGTCCAAGCTAGATTTTGTAATGTTTGTCGTTTTTGACACATCGCGTGATGATTTTAGCGCCTTTTTGAATCACCCAGTACAATTCAACTTAACTACTTGCTCAATTCACAAATACTCTACAGCTAGCCCGCGTTAAATGGGCTGCGCTTCTATTTCGCATCAAAAACTGATGACCTACCCTATCATCTTTTTCAATAAAACACTAACATGAATCCGTCTCAGTAATTCGTAAAATAAGCTTATTCGCTACGACAAAATGATTAAAAAAAGCACCAAATTGCTACCTAACTTGCTACAGTGATGGTAAAAAATGCAGTGTTCGATGAAAAAATATAGTAGTGACACAAGACAAATGAACGGCAATTTATCAGTACATTCCTTTGCTTAGGTGCGGGCTTGTGTTAAAAAGACACTGCACCGGCAGTCCAGGTAACTCCGCTACAAGTAACAACATATCCAATGGCCAGCATTAAACAATTAAAACTCAACTCACAAACCGTTTAAATTAACTCAACAATAGAAACGAAACCACATCAGAAATTATTGTGCTAACTAACTCAAAACGTTTTCACAAGAGTCTCAATTATATAATAACTTTGAAACTGAAAGCTTCAGATTACAGATAACTAAGCTAAGCGAAGCGGCAATTGATTTTTATTTAAGTCGTTTTACATAGAAGCTCATTCATTATAGAGCTACCGACATTTCCGGAGGAATTAATTAAGTAATGGGACATCTTGCCACGTCACGAAGTGACCACTATGACATCATACGTTGGTAGCACTGCATAGTAACAGGAATGAGGCGAGCTTGCTAAACGGAAACTTTTCCTTGCCAGCTTACAGCTCCATGCTTGTGCGATTTCAATGTTGCTGTAGTTTTTGGTACTACCCATTCAAGGTGCAAATCAGCATTTACGCACGAGGCAGATGCTCTATCCATCGCGGGATCAAAGTAACTCCCATTTTGATAAGAAAAAAGCAATGCTAACTAAGCAGCATTTTCAAACATTATGATAAACTGTGCTAAAAACAAACAACTAAAAAAGGAACGTTTATTATTATCGCACCTTGTTATTGGTTCTTGCTTCCTGTGGCGGCAGTGACGGAAGAAGATGTTTTGGTGTCAGTAACTGAGGCTGCGGAACGGTGTAGATGGGATATTTGGCAGCGGAAGGAGGCTGCGAAGCCAGGAACTCGACCAATGAAAACTGCTTCTGCGGTGCACCACTGGGTGGCGGAGAGTTCAACTTAAGTGTGGTCATGAATTTTTGCAAGTCTGCTGATTCTATGATAAAAAAAGCATTGAGGATAAGATCCGCATGAATAAATAATGTGCCATTATTTTATCAGCTAAGACACGGAACCAAAACGATGTTTTTCTAAGTCATTAGTCATTTTGGAGAGTCTTAACAAAAGTGGTTTAACAATAATAAAAGTAAAGTTTTCCTGTGGCTTTGTATCACGCATATAGAGGTTGTTTGTTTCAACTTGAAAATTGATGGCTGCCAACTGATGTATATTCTTTACAAATACTGCTCCCCGTTTATAAAGCAAATCAAATTTGCAACAGCAATACAAATGAGTAGCAGTTGCTCCCAGCAATACCTCAGCGTAAAACATTTACTAATCAGGAATCTTCGGTCCCGTACATATCCTACGTCGTTGATGTTTAACTTTATCGCCTATTGTCCTACTTTGACTAACAGATCTTGAAATTTAGGAATTGAAAAAGGTAAGCAAGCACTTTTGCATTTAATAGGAACCAACAATTGAGTTAGATTAGCTTGAACATGGTGTTGCTAGTCAATTTCAAAATAAGTACATGCATGTAAAGTTAACTGATTTTTTTGGTTGTAATTTCTGATTAAAACTTTTTTAGATTAAAAGCGGTTGAAGACGCAAACCGCTACGTCACGATATGTTTGCAATAATATAGGATCTTGGTTTTTTTCGGCAACAATGTGCGTAATCGCTACATAATGCAAGCGTGTTCTCGGTCGAATTGACAGTGTGCTCTGTGGCTAACCCCAGAGCAATAATAACAGATTTTCACGTAAACCTTGCAGTTTTTACTTATGACTCTAAGCTTTCCCTAGTAGTCTTCTTCCTGACCATCCAGCGTTTCATACATTTCTGTAATTTGTGTGATTGTTTCACTTAGACAAATAATAAGTCTTAAGTCGAAACAAGTTGTAGTGTCTGTAACATATACGTACAAGTAGGGATCTGTTGTGTTAATAATTGTTGGATACATGTATGCAGTAAAGCATTCTTCTTTCACAATTTTTTACACATTAACTTTTTTACAATTTAAGTAAACATATTATCCGCTCTCGTGCTTCACCGGGCTAAAATAAAGAAACTGCTCTTCCAGCATATTCATCCTATTACTACATGTATTAATAGGCCACATGTGGCTACTCAAAAATGCCAGAAGGTAACAAGCAGCACTTTGTGCAATTCATTGATTGGAAAAGGACTGCAATATAGCGTATATAGACAATCACTTTATGTCGCGCTTTTACAAGGCTTCACTACAAGCAAGAAGAGGTGAGCACGCGCACAGGTAATTACCTTGAGTTGAAGATGGAGACTGAAGTTGTTTGTTGTTGATTTTCAATGCAGACTTTAATGCATTAGAAAGTTCAACATCCTACAATAAAAAGAGTGATATTTCTATCCCAACCAAAAAGCGTATTAATATTTTGAAGTGTAATGTAACATATCAGGCTGCTACTACTGCCATCAACAGAAAGTAGGAGATCGCTAAACAAATTATGACTTGTTACAAGCATGTGCAGAACAATTAAACGCTTTCGACTTACGATTCACAAATTTTGCAATGTTTAGAATAACTCAGTTATGAGAAGGTTTTCCTAACTTTTGTACTAGCTCTGAGAACAGCAACATGTGACACAGAATTGACATCAATTTTCTTTTATAACGCGCCATAATATGTTTTTTATGGTGTATTGTCGATAGCAGTAATAGTATGTATACTTCATGAATAGAAAATATAATTTGTCCTGCCTAACCAACTAGTAGTAGGAGATAGAACTGTATACTTTATGTTACTTCTCTAACGAACCTGCCACGGAGCTGCGAGGCGTTTACTTTCTATAAATTTTTTGCTTCGCTAGTCGAAGAAAAATTATCGTATAAGTGCCTCTCTCACAGCACAACAACGCTGTCTCCACGAGATTTGAACACATGATGATCCCATTACTGTTGGTGTAAAACAACGCTTCAACCTACTCGAGCAAGTAGCCAATGATACGTGGTAAAGAACAACAAACATATAGGGTGTCTCAAAAGTAAGTAATAGTATACACTTTAAAAATTTGATACAAATTTAATGGCTTATCCAAGTTGGTTAAAAGTTTACGAAAATATCCTACAAATAACTAGAAAAATTTTAATTAATGGATATTAAGGCATATAGGCTAACTGAAATCAGTTGAATAAAATACCACTTCCACGACCGGTTTTGTTCCTATTAGAACTCGTCAGGTGGATTCAGGTATTGAACCGACGGTCACATGAATTGCTTCATGCGGTTTATGCCACTCACCAGCTCCTATAATTCGTATTATAAGGTAATAAAGGCACTGGCTTGGCTGGGAATTAAAGCATATATCGCATCAAGCTCATTGTAGTGAGCGTGCACCATATATAAGCTTAAAATCAACAGCATCAGCTGAAAGGACCGATGGCGGAGTGGCATAAACCGCATGAAGCAATTCATGTGAGCGTCGGTTCAATACTTGAGTCCACCGGACGAGTTCTAATAGGAACGAAACCGGTCGTGAAAGTGGTATTTTATTCAACTGATTTCAGTTAGCCTATAAGTAATATCTTAAACAGGCTAACACCAGCTCCTATAATATCTCGTTGAATTTACTTATTCACGGGATATCAGACCTCAACTTGGGGACCATCAATTTCGAGACATTTCAGCAATCTTTTGACGCATTCTTAAATGACAGTTTGCAATAAATCTTGCGTAATTAGTCCATATAATGCTCTAATCTGTTGTTCCAATTCTTCAAGGGTTTGCAGTTTTGTGGAGCAAATTTTGCTCTAAAGAAAGCTTGTAGGGAAAAGCCTAAATATCTTTGCGTATTTTTCGTTGAATGAATGATCGGCTGATGTCCAGCTCTACCGCTGCACGACTTACAGATTTCCCTTGATTCAATGCATAAGCCTCTTCTAACTTCTGAATGTTTTCCTCGGATCGTTAGCTCCCTAGTCTCCCTGATCGTTGTGTGTCAACTACAGAGCCAGTTGCCATAAATTTATGATGAATCGCATAAATTATTTGTCGTGTAGGAGCTGAATTAATTACAAATTCCCAGTTAAAGAGGCGCTGAGTTTGCCTTACCGATCTATACGCTTCTTGCCAAACAGGAATTATGCTTCTTATTTCTTGAGTTAATCTTCCTGTCACTATGTGAGCTGGTGAAAAACTATAAACTATGCCTAAAATTTAGTAGTTGTCCACGCTATCTTCTCTGAAAAAACGAGTGCCCTACGATTGGTACATGAAAAGAAAATCAAATTTGAAAGTGTATACTTACTTTTGAAACACCCTGTACAATCCATTAGCAAGACGTAAACATGTATACCACAACAATAAATTGCTTTGTAGGATTTTCACAACAAAGAAAGGTGTTGTTAAACAAACAGGCGTGGAACTTACTGCTTCAGGCTTCCTTTTCGCCTTCTTCTTTGTGTTTTGTTTCGGACTAGTGGCACTACTTGAAGGCTGATCTTCACTTCGTGTTTGTTTTTCTTCTTGTTTCTTGGAAGATAAAATGGATGGAGAACTTTTAAGAGTGTGAATGTGAGACGATTTGACTGGAGATTTTTTAACAATAGGTAAAGAGGACGCAGCCTGGCAAGAAATGATGATTAATATAGTACCAATGATTTCTATGAACAGGATATCGTTATCACGACTGGCACTCTAAAATAGCTTTCACCAAAGAGCTTTACCAGAACTTCACCAGAATAAAACAATGATACCACATAGTCCGCTCGCCAAGCATGTCACAAAAGGGCCACTATTGATCGCCAATAAAAGCCAGCCCGCTTTGGTGATGTGGCCACCAGTTTGTAGTATTTAAAGCTGATTTGAAAAGTTCCTCAACCGGTCAGCACTCAGCATGCTCCTACTTGCTTTATGTGGATTAAGGTTTGAGGCTTGGATGTTTCACGCCGCACCACACCTTCACACCGACAGGGATATGGGGTTGGCATCATCGAACGAAGTGCGTTGCATTGATCAGCAGCGATATTGCGTCAAATGAAAAAGCTTCAAGCAAATAGGGACATTTTTCTATTAACTCACATCTGCTTTGAACTGCTCTGTAGTAAGAGCAGTGCAGAGACAAAAAGCAAAACGAGTTCGCTGATAAATACAAAATATGCCACCTGCTGCAGTGATGAGCTCGGAGACAGAAAAGATGAAATGGATTGCTTTGATTCGAAACCAGGAAGAGAGTGAGTGGGCATATTGATGGAGGACAGGGACGATGCGTCAACAACTTTTAAAGACCCACTGTAATTAAAGCAGAATTTACACACGTTATGAAAAATCTCGATATTAGATATATTTTCAACTTCCAGTTATAACGAAAATTTAAGAATACATATAGAACTTGAGTTCAAAACTTCTCCGGAGCAGCCGGTACTGCTGGCACGAGACGTTTCTACCCAACTGAACAACACACGCGCGTTTTCCCAAAGCACAAAAAACACGGCTGAGCTTACCCTGCCATGTCTTTCTTCAAACACTTTCAACGCTATAAAGCTTTCATATCAAAACATATCTACCTCTTCACACTTTGCACATCCTTTTGCAGTAAAGTAATGGCAGGTTGCGATTTACTGCCTCGAAATACACTCTGAAATCAAAAAAAATCAGTTGGTCTCGCAGAAATTTCAAATAACTTTGAAATTAAACTCGTCATCAGTACGAAAGCAAAGCGTGTATCTCTCTCACGTCCGAGTTCAAATCGTATATCACCATGTTCACCAGGGTGGCCCTTAAATAGGGTGAACTTTTTTTCGTAAAAAATTTAGGTCTTTTTTTTCGTAAAAAAAACTCACCCCCCCTATTCGCTTCTCCATTGGCAGAAACCAATTTCTGCAAAATATGGTTACCATATTAAAGTATTTTGAAGTGCGCTCAAGCTACATATTTGTGCCATTTTCGGAGAGATATTTAAGTACGGTAGTATCAAAACAAATACACGACGGTTTTTGACAAATAGCATGCCGAAATGGCAACATTGCGTGCGCAAGGTAGGAGTATACCAGGTTGGAAGAAAGAAAGAGCCACTACACGGCAGTAAACTACCTTCAGTTGGTGATGTGCGGCGTGTGTATCTGCATAAAATGAGTTGAAAAGGAATGATAAACATGATGCAGCAGTACAGAATATGAAAGAGGGACAATCTTTCTGGAGAAAGCAAACGTTCTTGTTATAACTTTTTAGCATGCAGTAAAGCAGCTGGAAACAAAGAGAAAGTAAAGCATTAGAAAAGAGAGCCAGATGGAATGAAAAACAAAGTAACGAACTTAGTCGGTTTGACAGAGAGATTGTTTTGGAAGATTCTTTTCCATCTTTTTCTTCTTCAGAGGAAATAGAAGTTTACCGACCTTCACCTGGGGTTTCAGGCCACAGCAAGGAAAGAAAGCGAAAAAGAGGCAGAAACAGCATACTCACCCTGCAGTTTCCTCAGCTCTAAATCGAACTAAAATGAGTGATCGATGTGTAGTACACAACTTATCTGCAGTTCTTCATGCTTCAGCTGAGCAGATCAGCCATTTCAATATCAATCGTTCCTCCATTCAGCGAGCATGTCAAAAGCATCGAGAAATTAGATCCAAAAAGCTAAAATCAGAATTTGGCAGAAAAAAAGCCCCTCACACTTCATTGGGATACAAAAATGATGGCTGAACTGACAGGAGACAAAAAGGCAGATAGATTTCCCACTATAATATCTAAGAATGGAATTGAGCAGTTATTGTGTTTACCGCAACTGCTATTTGGAACTGGCTAAGCAATGTTAGAAGCCATCTACGATACTGTGAGGGACTGGGAATTAGAAAACTGCATTTCTTTCATATGCATTGACGCAACCGCAAGCCATATAGGACAGAAAGGCCGCCTGCTTATTGTTTGAGCTAATGTTGAAGAAAGATCTTTTACACCTCACATGCCGCCACTATGTTGACAAAGTTTCGTTACAGGAAAAATTTCTTAAAACAATGGGCCCATCAACAGGTCCTGACATTAAATTGACTACAAAATTTAGAAGCTATTAGTCTCAGCTTAAAGTATCTGACTATCAGTCAGGTATGGAAGACATAGAGATCGCTAATGCTTCGCATTCAGTGACAAAGGATGTAATTAGGTTCTGCTTGCAGCAGACTGAAAAAGCGCGGCCTCGACATGACTACAGTAGGCGCCGCTTATTATCACCAATTTGGTACGGTCCGGAATTTCTCCATTTAAAATTCTCCGTTTAATATGACCAAATTTCGGATAATATGACCAACATTTTCTCCATCTCTCTTGTTACGGTACAGTATTTTTTCCCGCCACGCACTTATAACTTCGCTTTTTCAACATATTGTTACACACTGTACTAAATTTTACCGTCACTTGTAGTGTTACAGTACTGTACTTTGTTTTACTGCCAACGTTACACTGTTATTTCGGTTAAACGATGCATTAGACGGTATTTGGACTTCTTGTGACTTACGGTGTCGATTCAGGAGCTGTTATGGAGGCTTCGGTTTTTATAACCATTCGGATATTACGGCCAAAATGGTCAGGTCCCAAGGTGGTCATATTAAGCGGCGTCTACTGTATCACGAACTTTTGCAGCTTACCATTATCTTTGTTGGAGGCATGTCGCCTAAAAGTGTTCACTTTGCAAAGCCAGGTGCGATTCACAGAGCTGTATTTATGGCTAAACTAATATAGGCTTAAAGTTTTGTTACGACAACAGTTCACTTTCACTTCTATCGACTTCAAAAAAGAGTTGCGTATTTTTGGCACCAAGCGCTACATGAAATCTTGGTTTTCTTCCAGGATGCCGATAGTCGCTCCAAAAAGTGATCTGGAGCTCCTAAAGTCACTAGCCGATGACAACTGCACATCAGCAAAAGCTGCTCTAAAAAGTTGTCTAACCACCTCTGGTATAAGTGAAGAATTAGTAGCACTAACCATGTTGGATCCAAATATCACCTTCTAAGACAAAAAGAGCCATGATCGCTGCTTTGCAAACAGACTCCAGAGAAAAAGCCAGCTAAACAGGTTGCAGTGGACATAACCATCAAAGCAAAAGAGTTGCATAGCTTCATAATACAAACACCCGAAACTTCTTAACAGTGCTCAATCTTAATCAGGGCTTTTTGCTGCTTGATTCTACTACGTAGCACAGCACTACATCAAACATAGCAGCAAAAAAGTGTCAAAGGCTTAACCGTAACTAATGATACCACGGAAAAAACTGTTGCACTTATCCCAGGAGTGCAATGGACTCTTATTTATGACAGAAAAACAAACCGAATTTATTTAGCAAGTTGTCAAAAGAGCACCAACAGAGGTTTCCTGACCATCGCAAAAATACGGTGGTTGAAGAACTTATTGGTTGCCCAGCTCTTTTTCCGACAGAGCACTAAAATTGCAATGATTTGTTGTTTTTAGACACGCGATTTTGTGCTGCATGGATTTTATAAATATGATACAACGCCATTCGCTTGCTGCTGCACTGGCCACAAGTTTAGGCTCACTCAGTTCATATAAACTGCTACTTGCAATCTTCATTCATTGTTGCATATACCTATCAAAAGCAAAGTCCTAGCCAATTTATTCCTGTTTGAACCCACCTAAAAGTAGTTCAATTTAACCAAATTTTGTTTATCATGTTTTTCCAGGACAGAGGCTCAAATGAAAGGGTGGGAGAGAAGTATTTCAAAAGCTAAAATATAAAGGTCACACTAATGTTCATTCATTAGCAACAGAACGTAAAACACTCTTTCCTGAAGACGGACTTGCCAAGCTTAATCGCACAGTAATGTAATGCCAGGCCTACCATGAGGCTAAGAGCACCTCATTTTTTTGCAGTGACTCTCTACCGGAGAGGAATTTTTCTTCTGTGAAGAATTATAAGCTTTTAGGAGGAAGATTTTGGCATTTCAGAATTTGTAAGAGCTCCACATTTTTGATTTTATTGCACCTATTAAAAACTTGTGTCTCAGGATTATTCCATGCATTTGCTTAGCTCACTAGTCCAGCGATAAGATATCATCATTTGTATTCACACTTACAGGGGTGCAGAAAAATTTCGAGGACAGGGGTGCGCAAGCTTTGGAAAATAAGCTTTTCAATTTTGAAATGGTACTTCTATTTTACATAGAGGCAATTATTTAAAAGTACTGAATAAAAACAGTTGATCATCTCAAAAGAAAGCTGAAATGATCTCATCAGAAAAAAGTAATTATCCCATTAAGGATAAATAAGCGATGCCACCACAAGTTTACCAGAAAATTTTCGACAACTCACAAAACTTTAACGAAAATAACTTCAAAATCCATATCTTTAAAATTACTTCGCCTCCTCGGTTTCTGCATCCATGCATACACGCGCGCAAACACACACATTTCAGTAGTTTAGTTTAGATGCGTCATGTCTGACAAGTACTTTATTTTAAAAAAAGGAAGAATGAGTGCAAGGGATCAATTCCTTAAAAATGTTATCTTCTACTCCGATCATGTACAAACATAAGAAGGCACTTCACACTCAACTTGTGTTCTAAAAAAGAAAGGTCTAGCACAACTGATGTCAACTTCGCAGTGTTCGTTACTCACGTAAGATGACAATAAAATCAATTTTCTTTTTCACAAATTACAGCCTCAAATTTGTTAGTGGTTGAGAAAGTCTTATTTGTAACTTCTCACTGACAAACCCTTACCTTATTAGTCGGAACAAACGGTGAATGAGGCGAATGCACCAACTGTCCTCTGACAGGTTGGTTAGAATGATGAGGACTTGATAACTTGTAATCCGCCTGCAAAAGTAATTTCATGCATCAATGCGTATGAGCACAAGCTCTGCTCCAGGACAGCTGGACTGCTCAGTCTCGTTACCCGCCGTTAACATCAAGACGGAGGTGCTCCGTTAAATGACCTTTTAAGAACATAACAAACGAACTAGCCCGCTTTCTTCTCACACTATGCCATTTATGCTGAACATCCACAGGAAAACTGTAAACGCAATTTTTTTAAGTCATTGGTAAGAATCGACAAGGGAATTGAACCCAAGACAACCGACTGCAAAGCAGACACTATAAACACTAACAATCGCAACGAAAACACCACTGCAAGATTTATCGAAATTCAAAATCTGGGTACAATAAAGACAGCAACTATTCTTACACAATTGTCATAAGAAATATTTATTAACGAATGTATAAATTGACAATACATTCAATAAAATGAATTACACAAACGATTTTATACATTTTTAAACACTCCTTCATGCCGTAAACAATGCGGGGTTAAATCCTATTAATGGGGTCTGACTGTGTGTTAACTACTAGCACCTAATTAGCAAGCAAGCTACTCCTGATAATCACACACGACTTTTACGACAGCCCAAGAGCTCAAATCACGTGACTTAAAAGCATGGGCACTGATGGTGCTCCAGCAGCAGATCTGGTTGTTCCAGTATCTTATTTGTTGAAGTTTACGTTAGATGATCACGACACACACACACACTACAATACTATAAAAATATTAGATTATAATTATCGAGGCCTACAACAAAAAACAAAAAATTTTGCGCGAAGGTTTTCAACATAAATAAATACACGCATGACGGAACTAACTTGTTCATCCAGGAGCACCACGACAACCAACAGCAATCAGCTTCTATTTGCAGCCTACTAGATGCCAACTGCAACTGACCGGTTTATCAAAAGACTAAGGGTTCGCATCCCATGTTTGTCATTTTACTGCTCAGCAATCACTAACTAACGATGACTTACCCCTTGATGATGAGGTTTTACAACAGCCACTGGGCGATTGGCTTGCCTTCTCACGATCCGTTCTCCGTGCGACAAATTAATAAGAGCGCAAGATGGCATCTTGTAGCCTCTTCGTTCGGGGCAGTGGCCTCTGCAACGCAGAATTCTTTATTCAAATTAAAAAGCAGCAAATGTGAACTAGAATAGAGTTTCCTTAAAATGCTAGCAAGTCCATCTACTTCAGCTTGACACAAGAGCTTTCCAGTTCATTAATTTTTCAATTTCCTCAAACTTATTTTTTTACTGTTTTCAACCGGGCATTTTTGCTTTTTTACCACTTTCCACAAAACTGGAGCAGTGTGGTGCTTCTGCACACAGAAACAGAAGTACCTGTTCATAAAAATCACAAAGTTATGCGACATACTCACCCTAAAGTTAGGCCTCCCAAAAACTCGTCATCAAAAACAATATCATACATGATATCGTGCTCGGTAGCCCCATCCAGATGAATCCCCACGATGGTGCCACGGTATCCGAGGGGGACAGTATATCCCATGCGAACATTGACAACTCTAAGGCAGAAAATATATGAGCGCTACCATCGCAAGCCTCTCCAATCTACACTA
Organism: Trididemnum clinides; assembly: GCA_963675345.1. Classification (NCBI taxonomy): domain Eukaryota; kingdom Metazoa; phylum Chordata; class Ascidiacea; order Aplousobranchia; family Didemnidae; genus Trididemnum; species Trididemnum clinides. Next base: position 29,193,790 of record OY776300.1, on the reverse strand, counting down.
AGCTTCGTATTCCGCACAAGCGTGTTTGCCGAAAGCCAGCTTGGATTGATGAATTAAGTAAAAGCCGGCTTGACTAGACAAAGAAAAGCTGAAAAGCTGTGCTTGTGGCCCTGCTACAAAGCACTATTCAAACGGATCCCATAAGGATAGTTCAACAGTGGTTTCCAATCTCGGAATAGGAGTGTTTTGTCTGATTAAAGCTTTTCGCAAAGCTCTTGTCAGTTAAAAATTACTTTAAAACAAACGGATTTTATTTGCCAGTATCCATATACTTCGTTTCTATAGGTATTAAGCAATAAAAGCCGTTCATTGACTTCCTGATATCAAGCAATTTCTTGTGTTGTTTTGTAACTTAAAAACAAATAAAATTGAACGACAACGAGGTCATCATCGTCAATTTAATCAAATACAATCCACACACATTCATCTGTACTACATCTTAATGGTGATCACGCGGAGTTCACAGAAGCGATAAGAATCACTCAAGGGCAGGTACACTAAAACGTTAAGGACAATTGTCAATATAAATTGATTTGTATCAAATTTGTTACCTGTCCAATAGGGAATGCTTGGCATGTTTGTCTGGTATAAGAGATCCTTGTTGAGTCATGGGACGGTAGAGTAAACGAGGAGGAATGGCCAATTGCAGAGATAGTTTGCTGCCTGATATGACGTTCTGTAAAATAAGTATACTGCTTCATAATGGATGTTGAACGTATTGACAAATATCTTGAGGACAATGTCTGTGATAGTTGGCGCATCTTGAGCGAATGAATGTGGAAAGTTTGAGGTGAGCTTAAGAAAATGCAATTGTGAGGCAAGTGAGAAGGGGAAGATCACAGCAAACCTTGGAGACAGTGAAGGATGACTGGAAGCGAAGAAATTTGACTCTTGAAGATGCTATAGATGGAGATAGGTGGAGGTGTTGTTCTATACAACTGGTAGCCTCTGATGATTCGGGATGATGGTCAGGTCTTAAAAGCAAAATAGAAATCAATGAAAACCAAAACAGATCACAAACAATCATTGAAAATATAAGACTTAAAAAAATTATAAATCTAATGCAAAGGAAATATAAAAGGTTTCGAATGAAATATTCGAACTACAACAATTATCTTACTCTTTGAAAAAAACTATTTCGTCAAATTCAAAGAACTTTTTTCACGACTTGTTAAACCAAACAGTTGCTACCACAAACATTTATTCAAGAATTCACCAAAAAGAAAACACAATTAGACATTTCTTTCGGAAATATGTTCAATAAAATCTTTCTGTCGGCCACAGCTTGAAGTACCAAGTCTTGTATCAGTAGGGGCGAATTCTCAAATTTAAGAGTCTAATTGAACAATATTCCCCTAGCCTTGATTGAATTTACGGTGTAAACCTGAATGATCGGTCTCACATCGTTTATTTCGTCTCGTCCCAAGGAGAAAAGTAAACACTGCTACATCAAAATAAGACAACACTCTCGCTAATTTCTAATTGGTGGGATAAATACTGAGAGGATCGCCTTTGCAAAATCGCATAATCAAAGCAACTTCATGTTTAATATCAGTAATTGGCTAAAGCACTAACACAACCTTACCTTGAAAGCAGCTACAGCATCAGTAACAGCCTGTATCGTATCCGCACTAACCACGCTTGATTTCTCGTGAATTTTTCTCCCTTTCGCACATGGCAAAGACTTCATCCATTCAGTGAGAGATTTCAGTTCTTCAAGGCTGGAAAGTCAACAACACCTTTAACACAAGCGACCAAATCTTAACTGCATCATCAAAAATTGAAATATTATGCATTAGCAACTCAGTATTGTAAGATCAAATTGAAAAGAAACTTTGCCTCCCGAAAACATATGGAGATCACTTTAATGCTTCATTGCAATATAACAATGAAACCACTCTGGTTGTTATAAAAGTCCAATGCCGGCTATTCACTAATGTGGGTCCGACTACTTAGTCGTGAGGCATTCAGTTTGCAAAAGGTATTAACAGCTTCGAAATGAACCACAGCTTTCTTTTAACTCTAATCGAGTTTGAATCAGCGGCAAGCACCTAGATGTTTCAAACCTGACTTCAGCCAGCAAACAGAAAAAGTAAACGCAACAACAGCTACAGCAAATCAAACGTTTGTTTTGACGCACAGATAATTTTCCTGAAATATTTCATCAAAAATGTACAAACGTAAGTTCGCACTTTACAAATAAAAACATTGCTTACGTATTTTCGGATCCAAATACATCTTCAGCACTTAACTGTTCTTCGGAGCCATTCAGCAACCTTTTCTCTAACGTTCGGAAAACTTCGGGAAATCTGCCACAACATTCCAATGACATAGGAAATTGATTGATATTTTAGATATCAAGTTTGCCAGGTTGAGTCGACAGTCACCTATACGTGTCGTTGCAATAGGTGCACGTCTTCGTTTTCACCCAGTGCGTAAGCTTAAAAGCAAACGACGCTTGTGCTCAACTACGCCGCGTGCAACGCTTTGAGCACAAAGTATTGACTGTAGTTTGACACTTATTCCGTCGCACTACGGTTTTAGAGCATGGAAGACGCAGTTGATTAGATTCCTTCTCAGTGAAAAAGACAGCAGAAGGTTTGAGTCGTTGGCCCTAGAAAAGGAGCTTTGCTACTCTTTCCGTTTGGTGGCAAAGCGTGAGGTAGAGATGCATTTAACCAGCACTACTGGCTACAGCGAAGCAGGCTTTGATACAGGTTGTTTTGTGCACGGTTTTCTCTGTTACTTAAGGATAACTAATAAATCGTACTTTTCATTATACGCCTTCACTACTTGGACAAGAGCATCAGAATAGAGCCAGGTGTCATTCTCTCTCTTCGTAAAGCCGGCGATGCCACATTTTTCTTTCGTGAACTTTAAGCTGAGTCCAACGTTCCATTTCTGCTGAGCTGGACTGCAAACAAAAAACTCATTATTAGCAGCTGCTTCTCCCAATAAAAACTCATCAGAGCTACTCTTTACAGTTTGAAATACTCGGTGATGCCATTGTATTAGTTTGTCACATGTAAAATAAACAATTACGTTTTACTGACAGAAGTATAATGTACAGTACCTAGAATGCAAACAGATATATAATTCACTGTGATCTTAGAAAAGACACTTGAAACTATTTTCCTTTTTGGTAGCACCATTAGTGGCAATTATACTATACTCTAAACAAGTAATATTGGAGATCCCAAAGGACCTTTGAACAGCAGTTGTTCTATGGATAATTATAGAGTTCCCTGTAAATGGAAGACAAAACACAGCTTACTAAAAGATGTAAATTGATCCAGTGATGCGTGAAAGCATGTAGGGTGATATCCCAACAATTTTCGCAGCTCGGTATCCAGGATGATAGGTGGAGAATTGCTGAAAAATTAATATCGATTTAGTAATGAGCAAGGTAATGGCGAGCTTGGAAAACGAACTTCGCAGAGATTAACTTTGTTGGTGTAATGTGTATCTGTCACAATCCACTAGCTTTCAAACAAGGCTTTTTGCCGGTAAAGAATAACAAATCAATTCCGGATGCCCTTCCTGACCGACACCATGGTATGTTAGTGAAATAACAAACTCCGGCCTGATTAGTTAGCGGATTCCAACAGAAAATTTATGAAAAGTAACGTGAAATTTATTCAAACGAAGCTGGTTTTGTCAACTCGCTCCAAGTACAGCGCCACTCGGCCTGTGAGTCTGAAGGTGAAACATGTTAACTAAAATCAAGAACGTCAAACCATGAACAGTAAAAGAAAATATGAGATCAGTTTAAACCAAGAATCATACTTGCGAAAGCTCCACAGCCATGCTCAGGTCTGGTTCTTTGACGATATCAAACTTAACCAAGGCATTACCATCTTTAATGCGGAGCACCTGCACATTATAAGTAAATAATTCATCATGATCATGAAATGAAAGAACATATTAGTGTACGTTGCTGGTTGTTTATATTAACTGCCACTTTAATATTGGTGAAAGCCGTTATTTGCTGGACAAAAAATGCATGATACTTGATAATAACTGAATTCACCACATCTCTTTCCACTTCATGCAATTCTGCCAGTGATGGACGTATCAAAAAAAGAACTTCCTTCAAGCCATACAGAATATATAACAAATAAATGTACACTGTACAATGGCTTGCAGCATATTTATAAACTGACATTCACAAATATACTTTAAAATGAGCCAAACAAAAATGCCATGGTTTTCGAAAATACTAATATGAAATTCTTTTCATGTTTTGCGTTTGATGTACAGCATAGGTTCCAATCAACGAAAAGAAAAGTTGTGGTGCGAACGTGAAAGGTTTTACTAATTCGGGTATAAGCACGGTACGTATAACAACTGCCTTCATTTCGCAACAGCACCATGTTGCCGTCAATTTACTCAATTCGAAATTACGCACTGTTCATAACTATTATTTATTTCGGATATATTCTGGTGTTAAAGATAAATCTTCGGTTAATGACGCCTGATTGAACAAAATTTCTATTGAGTTTTTTGAAGCCGAGTTTGATTTTATGGCTATTTTCAGCATGTAGTCGATTGTACAAGTGAAATTTTCGTAAAGCAGGACTGCGAACCACCTTAGCGGCAAAAGCACTGATCCAAAAAGCGGTGCAATGCAACGTACGTTATGCTACGAACATTTTCACGTAATTTATAAAGTCGGTTCGGCAGAACGCGCTATATTTCCTACAAGTGTAAAGCCTGGCGTACGCTGAGGTTAAGCGCGGCTTAATTGTTTGCTGGTTTCACTTCGGCTCAGCCACAAGCCGCGCACGGCTTACAAAAGAAATCTAGCAAAGAATAAAGCCGCGCTCAGCCTCAGCGTACGCCAGGCTTGAAGGAAAGTTTACGCTCGCTCGCCTTGCACGTATACGCTGGAGTAATAAGTTTGTTCGCCAACAAACGCGTTATGTGAACGTGTTTTCAACATAAAAATCTTTAGCGTACGCTACGACCAACTTACCCTTCCAATACTGCCATAGTGAGGGATACTGAGATTGAAAACTTCAGCTTCCTTAGGAAAGAGGTCATCAAGAGATTTGATCGTTTCGAAGGTGGGACCCTTCACCGAAAGATCCTGAACAATTATGAAGTCACAGAAGGAATAGAATGTTGAAGTGGAAAAATTTACGTCCATTTGAAACCTCAGTCACTACTAACCCTTGCCCCCGCATAAAGTAATGCTAAAAAAGGAATATCAGGGCAAGCCAGTGGATGTGGTGAAAATGCATGGAGCCATCAGTACTAACTCTGAAGCAAGTCTCAATACAAGTAATTTTATGGGTAGCTGTAGAAGTAGGAAGATGACAGTATGTAACTGACTGACTTGATACTAGCTAGACAATGTTTAATCAACTAACCATAACAGCAGTTTTTAGGGCATAAGCTTGTGGCGTGGTCGACCATTGCTTATCCAATGTTATTTCACCTTTCCTTCCACAAACATATTTACAACCAAGTAAAATCTGACCATAAATCAGTACATTGCATTCGCCAATCTCAATGCCACGACGGTTTAATAACCTGGAAAAAGAACAGAATTTCGTTTGGCTTAATCAGCCAGCCAGAATTGCAATAAATTAAAGTTTCTCAGTTGCAATGCCATCTTATCAAAAACCTGAATTGGCATTTAAAGAGTAGCTGGTTCGAATTCCATCCAAAGTCATCTTTTATAATGATGGCGCATTGACTAAACTATACCGAGACTGACACTATTGTCTCTCATTCAAAAATGGATTAATTTTGTATTTTAAGAAGTAAGACGATGCTGATCAAGTGTGAGTCGATCACACATGAGCAGCTATCATGAATACTACGTAGTCAGCTAGACCAGAGTGAACGTAATAACGTCCATCACAAGTGAAACTGCTCACCCAGCATGACGTATGAACCGTCTTTTAGGTACTCACCAACGGCAGACCGCCTTGATACTGATAGGGCTATCAGCTGCCACAAGAGTAATACAGCAAAGAACGCAATAACGCAAAAACAAAACATCCGACTGCAACAAATTTCAGAGTACCCATGCTGGCAAAAATAAACACTGAGTCTCATGAATTAAAAAGACAAATGAAAGATGAGATGGTATTGCAAGACCGAGAAAAAAAGTTATATTTTATAAGAAACCGCTCACTGTTCATGTATGTTGAGCAATTCGGAATCAAACTCTTGTATTTCTGCTTCTGTTAATTCCTTGCGAGCAAATTTATGTCGGGAGCCATAGCTGCCTGATACTTGTTCATGAAGATGAAACTAAAAAAAACATTTCTTTTATAAAGCTATTTGTACAGATATACAACAAAAAGTTTACTTCTAGAGTGGTTTTAACACTTATCAAGATCACTTATTCTAAGCATGGCGCATGCAAAAGGCTAAACGGGCTCTCAGCACCTCACCAGATAAGAAAAATAAAGCTGCACACTGCATATCGTGAGAAGTAACTATTGGCTACTGATCGATGCCAGTCTGCTTTGTTGGTGCTGCCCTACCAGTCTGCATGTATAATCGGTTCGAAATAACTTACTACAGTTCTCTTGACCTGACCTTCATTAAGTTTGCTGGATAGAAATGAAATGCAACCGCTTCGCAATCCAAGAAAAAAAGAGAGTAAATAATAATAAAGACTAAACGTGTTCAGTAAAATGGAGGTTCGAATCCTAGCACTACTTTAGGGTAAGTATAAATAACAACCAGTATATGCATGCTTCGAAGTTTAACATCTCCTCTAGCATACATAACCATGTAGAGTATTAGTGAAACAGCTTAGCTACCATAATAGCATATGCACAGTGTTGCACACTAATGTATGAATGTAAAGAAAATTTGAAATTAAAGTTAGAAAGACATTTTACTTATTTAATATCATTTTTTACAACATATACTTAAGGGCATATTCAGTTTATGGAAATGCCGGGCATTCGATTATTGGGTATCCTCTGGTTATGATGAGTTTTTTGCGACTATAACAAAACAACTGATAAAAATCGTGTTTGGGATTAGTATCGCATTGTAAAAATATATAGTTTAATGTTGCTGATACGTGTACCGGGGTTTTCCGAAAACACGCCCAGTCTTTAACCCGCCCATGGGCGCTTATTCTAGGTGGGCGTTTATATGGTGCCAAAATGATATACCGGTACCGGTAGTCTTTTTATTTCATCTATCGATTATGGCAGTTTGTAAAATTGAAATAGCCAAGCAAATGAGAACAGGAAACTTAATAAACAGTATCGGCAGTGATGCAACAATTAAACAAGAGTAGATTATACATAAATATTATACATGTACATTGGATTATGCATAAACCGTACTGTGTATGGGTTTTGTGGGCATGTGTAGTTCTCGGACACAACTGCCTTATAACAGCCCGGGCGGTTATTTGGTTCACATCTCATTTTTCTAATTTATCTTTTTCCAATTAACGGCCCAGGGCGATTAGAAAACCCCGGTATATCTATCGCCGATCATATGTATTAATGTCAGGCTTTTACTGCCAACCAATCCTTAAAAATTACAAAAATCAATTTATAGAATGTTCTTTTTCCGTGAATGCCTACCTTTGTTTTCCCATCTGATACGGCAACTACTTTCGCTTCTTCCATGTGCGGCCAATTCACGAATACTGACTTTCCTAATAACCTGCGAGCTGTCTCTTCCAAACTCTAATAAAGCGAAACATAATTAGAGCAGACTGTATCATTGGCTCAGCGGTATGGTGGTTAAGAGCATCTGCTTAGTAGCAGGTAGACCAGGGTTGATTTCCCAGTCATACCTAAGATTCATAGCATACTTGCTTGACCCTCAGCACCAAAAAAGGTAGTTTGAAGAAAAAGCCGGCAAGTTTGCTTGTCGTGTCCTTAGGTAAAGCACTCAACGGGATTCCCCCATCGTTATGTAATAGACAATGGGCAGGATCGACCCGTCTACTTTTGTTTGTTTACCCCTCCTCTTCCTCGGGATAGAGGTACGGCATGAATTCATGCCGTCAACCTAATTGAAATTAGGCTAAGGGAAAGATGGCAGCCCATTTCGAACCCGTCTTGAGTGACTGGTAGCCCCACCACCAAGGCGGACTGCCACTGGTAGGTACCCAAGAGTCGTCTGACATGCTGGGTTGGCAACTTCACAATTGTAACCCGGTGAAGTACGGGAGGGCCACCTGTCTGCCACATAAAGGTGGAGGCGTCCCGTTAAGTGCCTTGCCCAAGGACACAACAAACAAGCTTGCCGGCTTGTTCTCCACACTATCCCTTTTATATGCTGAGCGCCAAGCAGGGAAGCTGTAAATACCATTTTTTTAAAGTCTTGGTATGACTCGACTTAGGGAATGAACCCCAGGTCTACCGACTACGAGGCGGACGCTCTAACCACAACGCCAACGCGCCGGTGTACCTGTCTACTCGTCGCAGACTACAAACAATGCATAAACAAAAAAGATAAAACTGCCAAAAGCCTTTCATGGTGTCTTTATGGTAATAGCTAGCGCAAAAGCTCTTTCCAATTTGTCACAATAACACGGACTGAAAATCGCAAATAAGGTTTTTAGCAACGAGCTTTTTCAAAAATATCTCATTGTGCAATACAGTGAGCGTATAAGGCACTCGAACAAAAGTCAAGCATTAGAGCATATGAAAAGAAGTGATCAAATTCAACACTCAAAATATAACTAAAAAACATCGGCATTTTTTATCACTGCAGTCTTGTCGGATTATCGCATTTTGTTCATACAGTCAAGAAGCCTTTGCTTGTTATAAAACATCCACAAAAGAAAATATTCTGTATCGCTGTGGATGAGACAATCATGTCAAAACTTGCTTACCTCACTAGCTACGGTAGCAGCAGAATACTTTCCATGAAGCTCCTGGTTATCATCATGGTTATCCAAGATCGTCAATATCATGTTCTCATTTCTACTTGGTGCTTGAAAGACTTTCACAGACTGCTTCTTCAACGAAACCCTGTTGACATATTGACGTAACAAGCGTTCTCTCTAAAAAGACAGTTTACGCTAGAGCACTCTTTTCGTAAAAAAAACACCGTAAGTTTCAGTTTCCGTCTCTTCTTCCTTGACACGGAGGAATCGTACAAGTTACATGCCAATTGACGCCGTAAACCAAATCAAAATCAGATTAGCGGAAAGCCTACAGTATTTCACGCCAATCATGAATAAAAATTGCCGTAGTCGCTCCCCATCAAGACGGATTGGCTTTGATAAATGCCGAAAGTCGCCTCTACGACATATAATGGGTAAGCAGCTTCTCTGTTTCATTTCCGTGAAACACAGAAACAAGTTATGGCGTTGTTGCCAAAATAACGCTCGCATCCAGGGTTGCATTCTTTGCAAACCAGTTTTATTAATTACGTTGTACGCAAATTCGTCGGATAATAATTTGCTCAAGAACTAGCAAGCACAGCAATAGAGTTTTTAATCAGATGCAGATTATTTTTTCTTTAATCTGAACAATGAGGTATTACTTTGAGTTTAGTAATAGTAGTAACCGACTTTGAAATGAAAGTGAATTAGAATAGAGAAGCTCCTCACCTAGCGACTTTTGGGCACTCACCAATAGCACTCCGCGTTGTTGGTGGTGGGGCTACTAGTCTGGAATTTGCATTCATGGTTTGTTCGACATAGATTCCAGCTTCCTCTAGTCAGACCGTGAACAGATTTGCGGAGTCAATCTGAATATACCGGTATTATGCGTACCGGTATTATGCGAGACCTTCATTCCGTACGAAAGGGAAGGGCAAACACAACAACAAAATGTGAAAGTCATATCTGAATCCGCTTGGGATAATTGCACTTACGAGTGTGGGAGATGGTAGAGAGTAGCAATTCCCTGATAATAAACTGATAGATCGCAGCCAGGCAACAAGCCTTTCACCAACGAGTTGATCGAAATTTTAGACCAAGCATACAACGGAATATTCGTTCGTCTGAAAGAAGCATTACACAAAATTGACTTTGCCAACATATAAGCAACTCACGGTATCCACGTCTACAACGCAATTTGGAATAAGCTGCTCTTTCAAAAGCTATAAATCGTGATCGTGACCCAGAGATCATTGGCGGCTAAAATCAAGAAATGGTTTCAAATTGAGTGGAGAGAGATCACTCGATCAAAAGACAGATTGTTAAAAGCGTCTCCTCATGCCAGAACAGAACAAAAATAGGAGGTTATTGGTAATTAACTATACCACATCAGCATTTGTATGATAATGATCATAACATATTTAACTCATTGAAAGCAATGAACGAGTATAAAATACTACGAAATAATTTCACAATCTTCGAGTCAGGTGCTACCCACATATGTCGTTGCAGGCAACGAAACCCATAGTTTGAACTTGAAAGCAAACAAGGTTCTGCTGCGTCGTGCTGCCCATAGCAACGCATTGTCGTAAGCACTTCATCAAGGCCTTGGCTCAATCCTCAAATTTTCAACAGTAGGTTCGACTCGCAGGTCGCTACGTTAGGCAATATAACGTAAACCGCATGCGTAAACAAAACTGATTGTAAACTCCACAACATTACCTGAGCAAGAAACTTCTCTACAGTATACTGGTAGCTAAATTATTACATACTTGGCAGAGCATAGCTCGATATCAGCGAACACTCCAGGCAATGTTGATTTAACTAGATGTGGAGAATTGGGGTCGTGTGCATACAACTGACATGGACCATGCTGGTTTCGAACTCGTTCGGATTTCATTAACTTTGCAAAGCAAGGTTGCATGGCACTTAGAAGCCTCGACTGTTGAAAACAATAAGTTTGTGATACAGATCTGGGTTCTGGCATTACTTTTAGATTACAGGTTCTTAGCACCAGTGAATCTATCCGAAAAAGGTGGTCTAACCGAACTCTACCAACAAAACAGGCAAGTTGAGAAAAGAAAAAAAGAGCTAAATTCCGATTTCTTGCAGCAAAGGTTTCTGATTAACAGAAAAAAAAGGTAAATGGCGTAACAATAATAATGTTGATTGGTTCTGTTTATAAGTAGTCGCAGGTAGAGAAACAAGCTAACTGTTTATACCAGCTAACTGTGCAAACCTCATCTATGAATGGAATCAGAACCACAGCCTCCCACTCTTGTTTCTTTCCATTCAAATCAGTTGTGAACGACGTCGGATAAAAATCACCGATTTCCGAAGTCTTCTCATCCATGAGATGCTGCTCGAAAAAATCACCACAAAAATAATTCTAACGTAAACAAATATAATCAAACATGACTGCCAAAATTAGCCGCGGTCTCTTTCTTCCCGCTCGGCAGGACTGGTTAAAGTGTGTGTCTGCCACTATCTACTCGCCTCTGAACCAATGCTCTTCTGTAGTAACACAACACTTTAAATTGCTTAAGCCCATCCTGACAAATACCAGTGAGGTCCTAATGGAGTTTAGAACGCTATTAAACTAATCAGTACAATTGTTAGATTGCAGTGACAATGGTAGAGTTTTAATTAGATAGTACTAGTGACTACTCCACAAATTATATGCGGTATCACATCACTGACCCAGTACGCTTCTGGTATGCAATCTTTGCTAGCGACAGGCAGCACTGCAAGTAGCTGTTCGAAAGGCAAAAATGGTTTCATCATTTTATATTTCAGCTTCATCGTTGTCAGTTCTTTCAGATCGGACACAAAAGGTGAATAGTGGTAAGGGTAATACCTAGCAAAAGATATTGATTAACCCGACAGCTTCAAAAATTTAGGGGGATTTCTATGCAGTTTCACTACAACCTTGTTTTGATTTGAAAGTGCATAAGTTGGCAGTAAAAAAATGAATAAAAAAATGTAGGCTTGTCATCAACACTTTCCTTTCTGTATGAATGGATAGCAATCGATCCAGCGAGATGAAAAGGTCATCTAGTCCAGGAGCACACAACGTATTGAAAGCGTGAGGCAGCAAACATAGCGGGCTGCAGTAACTATTAGCATGTAAGCCGATACGAAGTTTTAACCAAGTTTGTTCGGACAATAAAGCAGAAATGGTGTTATTGAGTTTTCGGGGGTAAAAGTTTAAAATATGCTGTTTAGTTAAAGACACGGGCAAACAAAATTAGACTGGTCAATAGATCACAGACAGCTAAGCTCTTTGTGAGTCAAACTTTAGGGATCTCTGATGTGACCAGTGTTGCTGTAGATGTAGACCAGTGTCCTGTGGATCAGGGGTGTGCAACCTGCGATGTAAAATTTGTTGACCCACGAAAGCATGAAGGATGTGACTTGCGGCCCATGTGTTAAGATCAAAGTTTTAGGTGGAGCTGGCAGGCTTAATAAAGTTAGCCAGGCGCCAGATGAACACTTCACCCCAGGGGTCCAGCACCCAGTAACAGCGGCATCTTTGGAGGAATATCCTCCTCATCTTACCATCCCCACGATTGAACGCCATTGTAGTAATAATGACAGATCCACTGAATTCCAAGAATATATTCAAACGCAATACTCTGGATCTGTTCGTCCGTTGGCTGCAAGAACAACACGTATTGTAGAACTGCAAAGCCCATTAATCCGTTTTGGGCAGGTACTAAAAATATACGAATTTGACTTCACGGCAGCAGCAAGGTACGTTGCCTAAAAATTTGAATCGGGTGGATCAAAGTTGGGTCTAAACAAGCAATATAACATTTAGTCAAAAGCGAGCGATTTCGATACTTAGATCGCTATGTTGTGTGCAGCACAGCCCAAGAGAATCGTCGTTTGCTTTTTAGCTTCAGACTATGACTTGTATCGACAGCATCACCCTTCTAGGTGAATGGTGACTGGAAGATAGGAAGGTCTCTCAAACTTTTTGTTCCTCTCGTGTATGATGATTTGAATAAGTCATCACTGTTGGTTTTAAACTACATTTACACAAACCATACTTCTGAACTTTTAAGCCAGGTATGTTGATGCCTAATTGTTGCAACGCTGCAAACCAAAACGTAGTTTTAAACTCAACGTTTTTACATCAACTTTGCAAATTCTTCAAATTAATCAGAACAACATTTTATATCCAAGAAAGATAATTAAAAAGAGTAACCCCCAACCTCCATTGGTTTTTATGGCAAATAAATAATCCACTTCAGTCAACACGAGGACAAAGACAACTAGAGTCACATTAAGTGTTAGATATGACGTGTAATGCTAACATGCCTTCAGCGCAATCACAGCGCAATAATACTCTTAAACAGTCACCAAGACAATTTCCTTATTGGTTGCAGTGCTAGTGATAGAAATGTACCACGCAAGCAAGCCTGAACAAGTTGTTCCGCATTTAACCATTACATTTAACATCACTTACCGTAACGTTAAATTTCTCGCTGTAATACTGTCTTTTATGCTGTTTAAACTCGCGATAAAAAGGTCCTAAGTCTTCATCGCAATCTTTCTCCAGACTTTCTCTATCCTCTTCCAAGGAATAAACACCTTGACTGATTGCCAGGTCTAAGCAAAACAATTTTATATTAAGCGATTGTTTTAACCAGGGTTTCCCAAACTTTTTGCGGACCTTAATTATATGTGACATCACTTTTGTCACCCGACACACTTACAATAAAAATAATAATAATTAAAAAACGAATAGAAACAAAATAAAGGTGTCCTCCAAAAAAAAAAAAGCCAATATCTGTATTACTGCTGCGATTGGGTCACTCGCGGTCCAACTCATCGTCAGGCTAGAGTTACTTTTCTTAATTTCGTTGAAGTGAATTTCCGGGACTTTTTGCTCACCGGAACAAGCGTTAATTGATTGACTGACCGAGACCTTTATGTGGCAGACAGGTGGCCTACCCGTACTTCACCGGGTTACAATTGTGAAGTTGCTAACCCAGCATGTCGCAAAAGACGACACTTGAGTACCTACCAGTGGCAGTCCGCCTTGTTGGTGATGGGGCTACCAGTCACTCATGACTGGTTCGAAATGGGCTGCCATCTTTCCCTTAGCCTAATTCAATTAGGTTGACGACACGAACCTGAATTACCGTTCGTGCCGTACCTCTATCCCTAGGAAGAGGAGGGGTAATCACAACAACAACAGACGGAAGTCATGTACCCCCTGTGCAGTCGTCACGGATCCCAGTTTAGAAACCTCTTGGCTTAAACACTCGTTTCAATTCGTCTTTACTGCCGTCGAACACTAGGTCTGCAGTTAGGTAGTAAAGTGATGTCACAATTGAAGCAAAACACAACGCATTTCAATAGTTAAGGAAACACAGGAAACTGTGCCAAAGTAGTTGTGATGCAGAGGTGATGGTATTATTAGGTGGTCACGAACAAATTGGGAGTAACTGTAGGTGAGATAATGGTTGCTGTAGCTCTTTACAACTTGAAGTAATACCGCCACTGATAAGAACATCAAGTTAGTTTTTGAAAGCTACCTAAAACCTCAACAATACCACGAACTATAGAACTTCTAAATAACCTTTATCGCGGAATAAATTTGTCAGGCTTAAAATTGCATTTGTTTTACAATATTCTAAAATTGCAAAAAAATTTATTTCATCAAAGCAAAAAATGTATTCTCTCTGTAAACCACGTAAAAAGTCATACAGCCTCCACTCTCCAAATTTTGAAAAACAACGCCAAGCAGCGGCTAATTACTTCCCGCCGCTATCAACAAAAAAACAACGAATGTGCTTAATCAGAAAATTTGAGGGTATGATGATAAAGAGCATTTACAGACTCACTCTTGACAATCTCAATTGACTTTTCCTCATTCGTTTTCGAATCGGAAGACATTGGATGTTGTGGTTGTACATCTTTGTTGGACTTTTTTCGAGATTCTAACCATTTGTAATCTTCATAAACCTCTTCAAAATGATCTTCATCAAACTAAAAGTAGTAGAACTTGATTCTCCCTATGAACTGTTTGGCAGTCTCTACTCACACAAATCAATTTTTGTTTCTACGCCTCGTAAGTTACTCAAGATTATATCCTAAGTAACTAACATTCAAAAATCTCAAAATTGATTCTACACAACAAAAAGCTCCTAAATTTAACACTTAACTTACCGATGCCAGAGCTTTAAGATACGCTTGAAATCTTTTTAGGTTTATAAGACCCCCTTCATTGATATAACCATCCAACTGCGGCAGCACTTGTAAATAAGTTTGATACAACAACGGCAAAGCATTGCTGGCAATATGGAAGTCAGGTAAATGTGGGATGAAGTCATTGCCAACAAGAAAACCCATCAAAACCCAATCATCAATAATTGATTCGATGTTGTACGGAAACGAAATTGTGGTCTAAAAGATTTAAGTGTTACGCTAAATGAAGTGGTGTCATCACTACATCCACACACAACTAAAGCCAGTGCTTCTCAACTTTTTGATGTCATGGACCACTTTTCGCCGAAACTTTGTTTTCGGGCCAACTTTGTGAAAAATTTTTTTCAGAACAATCATTTATTCCAGGAAGGAAGTTGCTACAAAACGAAATAGTGTTAGGTTTATAGTACATTTTTAGCTTTCGTAATTCATAATTTTTTCCAAAAAAATCTTTAATTTATGGCAGAACGTTTCGCGGCCCATCAGTTGAGAAGCGCTGACTTAAACCCCAGTCTTTTTTAGACGTCAGGTTGCGCAAAAAATTCAAAGGTAGTGATTAAAAAACGTGTGTAGAAGCTAACATGAAGAACTTTATCTACCATGTAGGCCAAACGTGTTGACAGACTCGACAGGATGAGGATTAAATCATCAAACACAACATACATGCTAAGTTTCGTAGACTGAAAACCGCCGACTTCCGACTACATGTACTAAGCTCAGTTCATTGTTCAAGCGGTTGCAGAAAGGCATTTCATTGCCCTTAACCAGACTGCCTTCATCAAAATTGCATCATAAAAATTTGTGCACCAAGCAAACAAAAAAAATTCAAGCGTTCTTACTTTCAGCTCTTCAAACTCATGATCGATGTATTCCCTCATTAATGAAATATGGAGCAAATGAAACGTAGTTTCCTCAGCTTTGCCAGTCCTAGTGTCTTTCCTCTTGGTAAACCTTACTTCCTCTCTAAAGCAATTGAAATTTACGAAGCACAGCGACATTGGTAAAATGTCTACTACCGGGGTTTGCACAGAATTTTCGTAACCAAATTTTACGACTTTGCAGGAAAAAAATTGTTTCAAGGATTTTCCATAATCGTGGAAACCCAGTGTCACACAAGCCAGGGTGTGAAAAATTAATCAGTTCAGACAAAAGCAGTATCTGTGACACAATAGAAAATCAACTAAAAATATCGACGTGCAGTACCTTCTGTTAGGGGGCAAACTAAAAAACATTTGACCACATTAGTTAAACGTTGGCAGTAAAAACACGTTTAACCACACGAAAAAACAAAGCATTTTAGTGAATTTAATTTACTTGCTTCAGTTATGATGTTGCTGTAGCTGCGGATATTGACACTTTTATAAATAGAAAGTTTGGCTTCTCACTATTGTTTGGAATATATGAATGGCAGCTCATACCTTAGCAAAGAAAAATGTGGTTCATGCGAACATAAAGCTAGCATCATGAGATCAGCATCCAAACCGTACAAACAGTGTCGTGTATTGGGATTGTAGCTAGGTTGGGATCGACAGTAGCGAATATACTCCATGATCTTATGCTCCCCTTCACCCGGCGTCTAAAATTCAGAACAACAAAATGTTGTCTTGACTTATTTATATTGCATACAACATCATGAAGGATAGCTACAAAAAAAGACAATTTTCTTGCTTTTTCGTTTACAGGTACGACTTGAAAAGTACAAAATTTCAATGATCATCTAACTTTATTACAAACACAAGCTACTCATAATAATGAAACCACCTTTTTCCCAGTATTTTCTAACTTAAGTAAAGATGCAAAGCATTTCATTAAAAATAGCTAGATTGAATATCAATACAGCATTTTGACCCTAGTTCAATGATATGTAACAATCACAAATGAATTTATTAAGCTGATGAGCCTACGCAGCATTTTTTTTACTCCTGTTCGTGCAAGTATTTATTTACCTGATGTCCAGATAAATAGACATTAACTCCTTGCCAAGTTCGATCATAAGTAATTTTGTTTTGAACAAAATATTCCAACTGATGTTGTAACTTTTCCATGAATAAAGTACCTTAACGTAATATTGATTTTAAACGCATATTGCTGAAACATTTCTAAAAGTGATAAAATCTTTTATGAAAAACTGCAAAACTTATCTCAAATAACCGATGCATAGATGAGCTACAGAAGTAACTTGGCTTGACCATAATTTGAAATGAAACTAACGTAATTGCAATGAAGAAAGAGACTTGCGAAGTCAAGACCTGTTGCACTGTAACCACCAAAAATGTCGGTGTGCACACAAATTATTATTGTAGCTATCGCATTAAACCTACCACCATTACATCCAGTTGCAATGATCATGGTTTTATTCCAGCGCTTTGCACCTAATCAGGTCTAATACTATTCATCCTGCAATAAATTTACAGCAGGATATCTGCAGCACCGTACTAAAAGTATGGCGTTTGGTCATTTATCAAGAGCAGTAAAGGCATCAACAGTAAAGCTTAGTTCAAATTGTACCTGGTGTTATGCAATTGGAATCAAATCGCTTTTCTGTTGGAAGTTTTTCACCTTTTGATAAGGCAAGTTTAATGTTTTCTTCCGCTTCCTTGGCAGACCTTAACAAAACTACTACTCTGAAATGAAAGCAGCGGCAGTTGTGGGAGAAATACCATGTGCTGGCAACACCAAAGCCAGGTTGAACGCAACTTGTCCTCAACATAGTCATAAAAATTTTCCAGTGACAAGATAAAAATGTAACATATTTAGGAGCTGCTAATAAAACTCGAATTAATCACAAAACCAAAGATCTCAGAAACGTGACAAAACTTTACCTTTAGACAGATGGAAGGAGCGAGCTCACACTGCATGTAATCATCAACTTACAATAAAGTTGCGTAGTTTAATGGTAATAGTATGCATTGTAGCTTACCTAAATCTTCGCCCTCTTTGCTGGTTCATTTTTGCGCGAGGAGCAACACCGTCCACTGCCATAAAAAACGTTTTACGCGGTCGAATAATGCGAAACAAAGCCTGTAACAATTGATAGTTACATTATGCAACCGACTGAAAAATAACAAATCTAGCTCGATTTTCAAATTTTTCCGTAAGTTTTTCCGTAAACAAAGTATTCATATTGTTATTACTTCTAGCAAAACACCATTGATCATATTCACCAAAACTAATATATTTATCAACATCAAACGTTTTCGGCGTTCTATTTCCTCCTCATCAGGATCTATAAACACGTATTTACAGCCATACAAACTTTTATTACACGGAAATTGACAAAAAAGAAACAGTAAAACTCCAGTCGCAGTTGTCAGACTAGCAAAAGTATGACAAAAAGAAAACGGTGGCCTGCAAGTGATTGAAACGAATTTAAAAAATAAACAGTCGCACTGAGTACACAAAGAAATCATGAAAAAAGTGGTTGTGAAACTTTGCGATTAAATTGCGTATTGGTTATCCATAATTTTTAAATATGTTATGCAGAACTGACGCTCGGTTTGCATGCAGTTGCTTGCTTAATACGGGGTTAGTTTTTTGATCATCAAGGCTTCAAGGAATCGGGCTTCGTACGATGTCTGGCATTTGCTAATTACTTCGAATTGCTTCCTGTTGTCTGGTTGATGTGTTTTGGTGTTTGGTAATTATGATAAACATTATATTTTGCTTTTGTCACCCTGCATCTCATTTCTCAATATAGCTCTTCTTCTAATTAAAAGTTAAAATGATCTTCATTCAGATTTAAAATCTACATGAAATGCATAAAAACTCAACGTTTCGAAAAACAAAGAAAAGCTCAAGCTCAAGTTTAGTTAAAAGAAGGAGAAAGACACATTGAATTGGTCATTTTTCCATTTATACCTCGAGCAATTTAAGAGAGTGAAGTTCTTTTGAACAACCATCAAATCGAAGTGGCAATAAAAACCATTGCGCACTGTGGGAGACATGCTTCCAACTTTATACAATAAAATAAACAAATTTGATCAACGCGGTGTTGTATATAAAATTCCATGTTTGGATTGTACAGGTATTTGCAATAGCAAAACTGGTCAATCATTTAAAACACGACGCAAAAAACATCAGAGACATCAAACCTGATATAACTGCCCAACTAACAAATGACGATTTAAAAAGGAAATCTGCACTAGTGAAACACGTTTGCTTAATTGGACACCAGATTGATTTGCAAAACTCTGCAATTTTAGCTATTAAAAGTGAGACGGTTTTTAGAATCATTTTATATACACAAAACCAATTTTGCTTTTAACGATAAAACTAATAGTTTTTATCCCGAACTGTACAAATTTATAAATTTTTAACCGCCAGTTGTCGCTGCTGCATTTGTTTATTACCATAATTCTCTTTTTCTTCTGTTCACTCTGGTGACTATGCAACCGTTGTCTGTGTTTGAAACTTTAGTCACTCGTGACGAAGGAAAACTGATTTTAGTTTTTCGAAACGTTGATTTTTTATGAATTTTATATAGATTTTAAATCTGAATAAAGATCATTTTAACTTTTAATTACACCAGAAGAGCTGTATTGAGAAATGTAATTAACATTCTTGAAGACTTGGAGAAAAAGTACCTTTGTACGGAAATTCTGAATAAGATTAATGGTGTGTATAACTAGCAGCAAAAATAACAACATGGATGTTTAAAGTAAACTCTGTATCGAATTTGTATGAACAGTTTAATGTGTACGGCAAAATTAGCGTCTTTCACAATCAGAGTGACTTCGACAACGAGTTTAACTAAGGACCACTTAGCTTTACTATCAAATTTATAAATGGTAATGGTACAATTTAGCCGAAGTATTGAAACGTATTTCTTGATATCATTGACTGATTAATAGTAATATAGACATCGACTAGTTTTCTGCGGTCAGTTGTGTCAAATTTACTTCTCCTCAGAATGGAGGCAGGGCATAAAGCGAACAAAGATTCACACCACCCACTTAATCAACATCAGACTACGGAAAGACGACAGTCCTTGTTGACCAGCCATAAATACAAATTCCAGACTGGTAGCCCCACCATCTACAAGGTGGATTGCCATTAATGGCAATTAAGGTCGCCTTTTACGACATGTCGGATGAGTAGCTTCCCTACTCTAACTCGGTGAAGCACAAAAGCTTAGGTCAATTCGTTGAGAAATAAGCTTTCGGCGAAGGTGAACTTTATAAAATCATTCAGAACCCACAGACTTGTACAAATATTTTCAACTTCCGGTACAAACTTAAAAGCAAGCAATCGCTTCTCATCGCTATTACCACAAGTAATGTAAACTGTACAGGCCAAAAAATGTTTAACATTGAATCAGCTGGGTTATCTTAAAGCAGAAACTACTTTTCTTTATTATTTTTCAATCTTGCCAGGCCTTGGTTATGTGAAAAAGTTTTTAGAAGGTATTATAAAAAGAAACGTTTCAGGATGTGTGTAGAATCAATAAAATATCTTCGATGCTGCCGTATAATGGCACTTGTTATTTTGGTTTTGAATTTGAACAAATCGTCGATCTCAATTCTTTGTGTAAGTGCTTTAGTTCTTTAAGTAAATTCACGTTGTTTCTGATTAATCATAATTTGGCTTTAAGCGTAACTTGTCTGCGGTACCTCATTTCGCTATTATTTCGGAAACCTCGCTAAACAGACGGTTGGATAGAGCTTCGTTATTGGTCTTTTTTTGGGTAATAAGGTTTTATATTTTTTGTCGTGCAGAATCTTAAATTTAAACATCAAATTTTGTGCTAGCTTAATTGCCTATAAAAAAAAAAAAAGAAAGACAATGAAGTGTCACAATTGCCAGTAATTTCGTGATATTCGTTAATTTATGATTAGTTGTTTATTGTTTGCTTTTTTGTAGATCACGGTTTCTTCAATACAACTTCGAACATAAACCATGTGTTGTGAAATCAGTGTTTGAGGCTATGACATCTCAGTCAACCTCCATGTAACGGCCACCAGCTCCAATTGCCGTTACAATCTTTATAAACAACCAGCACATTATATTCAGACTTCTCCACTTAAAAATATTCCTTCCCTCAAATCTTAAATTTCCCTTGGATGCCTGGTAACTCCCATACAAGAAATATTGCTCTACTGGCTGCACCACCCTGTTAAATCAACAACACACTTACTTCAATATAACGAAAAATGTCACTAAATATTTGCTCTTCACTGATTCTAAAATGTGGATCATCGTCATTTGGATGGGAGCAATTATGAATAATTCCATTCATATCCAAATATAAGTTGTCAAACTCCGGAACCTATTCAAAATACATGTTCCATGTAGACAAAACTATTTTGACCAGGCCAATCTTGTCAGCATTTTACAAAAACATTCTGTAAATAACTTCAAAACAAAAGTTCTTGATGCACTAAAATCACGAACAAGAACAAAGCAATGATTTCAATCATAAGCCGCATGTTATGCCTACCTTTGTGAGACACCTTTTTTCCATAGGCCGCGCTTTTGCACATTCGCAGCAAGTCAGGTCATGTCAAGTTGGAAGAAATACTGATATGGTTAAGAAAAAGGTGCTCATGCTCACAATTATACGGAAAGTTATGAGTAGGTAAGCAAAGTATGCCTAATATCCACAATATGTTCGTTGGTCAAAACTATGATTGAAATCAAACTGTAATCTCATTGTTCTATTTAAAGATAATGGACCAAGTGTGGTCTTCGGAAGAAATTTATATTATCTTTGTTTATATAAATTGAGTCTTGCCTCAATTTAGATCTCTATTCTAAATTGAGGCCTGACCACTATTGCACTAGTTGAGTTAACAAATCTAAAAGGAGATCGTTAGATGCATGGAAAATTCTCAAAAGCTTCTGTCCACGCTAGTTTCAAAAGCAAAGGTGGGGTACATAAACTTTACATGTAACAACATGTTCTAAACAAATTATTTTGCGATTCATCACATCCAATACCTGATGCTCTTTAACAACTTCACTTAAACAGGGATATCTTTCACTTATCCAACGATAAAATTTTGGTACTCCCATCTTGATTAAACATAAAATAAAACTAAAATCCTTGATTAACTTGGTCTGCAAAACAGATGCGAGTAACAAACTACAACATTCAAGCAGTACAATATGCTATATTAGCAGCAATATCACGAAATTAATGCAAAAACTGCTAGTTGCTTAACTTAATAAGGACATTAACGTTTGTAAAATAATTGAGCAAAAAGTTGTATAGACAGTTCGTTATAGTTGGTGCGTACTTAACGACTTATTCAAACAAATTTCAACGTGTCCTATACAGTAGTCAACAACCATTACCTAAAGTGAATTGAAAAATTGTGGACGTAAGCAGGATTTTTATACATCCCCCAACACAACATCTCCAGTTGCAGTTCTGTTGTTTCCAGTTACACAGCAGATATTTCAAATAACCTTTTTCTATAGCCCTTTCTTTCAGCAAAAAGCGATTGCTAACTTGCCTTTTTATCACATTAAAAGACAGCTGGTCTTGCAGCAGTGGGATGACAAAACTAGTCGTCTAACGCAAATTACAAAAAACTTTGCAATTATCACTATCAACAAACATAATGCTTCCAGACTGGAAAATTAAAATGCAAAATATAGGCAAACTGGCAAAGCTAATATCGACCAGGGGTGTCCAAACTGTGGCCCGTTGAAGCATTTTATATGGCCAACGGCTTTGGTATCAGATAGCGTTGTAAAAGCCTGGTTTAACTAAGATGTAGGAGCAACAGATAGTTTTGAACAATTTGAATCCAAGAACATTCTAACGAAATTAAACATGCAAAAAAAGAAGTGTACGTGCCCCTGGACCAACAAAAAGCTAAAAAATGCTTAGCCCACAAGTTCAGGTTTCCTGTTGCACTGATTGTGATGCAACAACCAAGAAGCAATAAAAAGAAAGTTATGAGGTCACAATATAAAAAATGTAGAAGAACTTTGTATATATGCTACATTTTTATTGCACTCAACCTTCCTGAAGATGTGTGCAATGGTTACTGTTAATCATGGGAAGGAAGGTGGTGTAGATTCCACCATTCAAGCAACAATGCTTGTTGCAATATTTTTTACTGAAAATTAAAGCACTTGTGTTTATGAACAGAAGATGACTGTGACAAAGACTGTTGCGAATCAAATATATGTGTAAAAATTCTATCATTAAAAACGGATCTGAAAGAACTGATTGCCCACACACGTCATCACATGATTAAAATTTAGCTCACTTTGAAAAAACTCTTCACACCTAAGATACAGGCAAATTCTACTGTCACACATATTTTTATCCTGCAATCAACAGTAAACATTTTGCAGGGTATACTAGAACATCTTCGTGTTTCGACCCATTTTGGAGTTACCAGTGCTGCTCGGCACAGAGCATTTCTGTCAGAAGCAATCCAAACAAGTGGAAAAAATTGCTAAAAAGTGCCTTTCCCAGGGGCGCAAAAAATGTAGCCATGATCGTAATTGAACCCAGCACATCTTACTAAAACCACAGAGCTTGAGAAGTTATTATTCAAACCATAACTTTGAAACATATGTACAACTCACAACAAAAAAATGAAAAAAATACGCCAATGAATAACCAAACAAGGTAAAAAACTAAAAATTAGATTTTTTTACAATAACTTTGCAGCACAGTTATCATTTAAAGAAACATAGGCTGTTGGAGAAAAACTATTTCTATAATTATAACATAAAAGAGCTTGGTAAAATAACACAATTCAATATCATTGTGTCTTGGCCATGCTTTATAAATACAAATTGAGTATGTTACATGGCATCTTCACAAGAAGGTAGGTGGTGTAGTAGGTATTACATGTCACACAAAAGTAAATCCTTTGCAACATTTATGTCTGAAACTCTTTGCTACCTGCTGCAAAATTCACCACTTACTGTATATCAGGGGTACACAACCTTTTCACTATTGAAGGCTGCGTTACACAATTTATTTCAATTCATGGCAACCAGTAAACAAATTTGAGATATTTTTTGGTTTATGCCCATGTTTCAAACCTTTTCTCTACTTTGAGATCAAAATTTTGAATGCAAAGACAATTGATCTTGATCAAATTTTTGTTCAAATTAGCTTTTTTCTGTTCATGTAAAAGTAACGATCTTTTTTTGTGGAAGAATCGATTTTAAATATATATGCACAGTCGCACAACTTATCACCCAAGGTAGTATGCAGCCCTGCAGCTGCAGATTATGCACCCCTGCTGTAAATACTCACAGATAAGTTACCTCAACAGGTAAGTTGCACCCATGATTTTTACTGAATAGGAAAATAATGAAAAAATAAAACCAAAAATAATGTTGATCAGAAAGGACGCACCCCAAAAATTTGTAAATATTTATCGCCAAAAAAGTGCAACCTATCCACGAGTATATACATAATTGACTGACAGAATAGACAACTATATTGCACGTAGACAATACTTACATCGTGTCAACAACATGGAAAACCATTATATGACTTAACAGTACCAAACCAAACACAAAGCAACACGGGGCGCAAAAAGAATTAAAATCTGTTTCAAATATAAAATTTCAAGCCAACTTTAATGAAGTGTAAAACAAAGTTGCACTGTATTTTCAAACAAACTAGAAACAAGTGTCAGATAAAATGTTCACAATGCTTTTTTTAGTAGTCAGCACAAATCTAATTTCAAATTTTTTGTGGGGCATCTTGCACACCCTACAACAATAAATTTCCGTGCTACAAATACATCAAAACAAATTGATATAAATTGTCTCCCCCCAAACTTGTGTTAACAAATATAATTTTAGTTGTGCATTTACATATGTTCGATTTTATGCCCACTCACAAAAAATGTCAAAACTGCAGCATTTTTTTCTTGAAGGGGGTTTTGACTTAAACAAAAACAGTGAAATGAATGATAAGATTAGTCATACTCCACGGATAAAAAAATGTGCAACAGTCAGTACTTAAAGCATAAAGTTTCCCTACCAACAACTATTAATCTATTTAGTCGGCAAAATTCTTACCTGCAGTACCCTACAAATATTATTAGTTTGTCCAAGCGCCAAGTTGGTGAAAATGATAAGCTACTAACAAATGAAGTTACGTGAAAGTAACTGAAAACACAGTTAAATGTTGGCACCAGGATATTTTTGGTACTGCACTGCAGCATTGTTTTTTTGAATCAAAGCATTCATTTTCAAAAAAGGTAGATTTTACACAGTTTGCAGACTTAGACAAGTTGATTTACTGTGCGCCTGCCACCATCAACTTGCTTTTGAAGTAGAATTTTCTACTGGAGGAACACAGCACTTCAAATTTCAGATGCCTTTCCTGATACATAACAATGGTGCTATCTAATTGACGTTTGAGCTTTAGATCTTTTCTTCACCAGTCAGGAACAATTGCCACTTTGCCATAAATGTTAATAAGTTGGCAATCACTCCTGCAATCTGTACCACAATCACTTTAATACAGTTTCCTTTGTTTCTCTTCTATCATAATTCCTACTGTTTTGCTACTGTAAGAAGCCCACCCTGCTGTTATAACCATTTGATAGCTGTCCAGTGGGAGGTCAACTAACAAAATCTCTGTGGTATACTACAATTTCAGTATATGCAACTATGTTTTTAAAGATCTAAGAAATGTGATATTTCCATAATTCTTGTATCAGTTTTTGCCAATTTGAAATGCAGCTAACTACACAGTCAAAATAATTTTCAAAAACAATGCTTTCAAAAAAGTAAATCATTTGCAGTTTTATTCATCAAAAGCATAAACAGAAAGTGTAGGTTTGCTGTTGTATGTAATAAAGTGCCATAAGCTGTTTTGAATTTAAACACATTGCCGAAAGCATCCATCTAATCAAAATTATTACACAGGTCACTTATATCTAAACAGCAACCAAAACAAAAATACCAAACACGCTATTGCTGGTTCTTTAATATGATTTATCCATAGCATGACAATTAATGATTACATACTCATTTATATAAATCTGTATCAAAATCACTTTGCTCTAGTAGCAATTACCACAATAAGAAGAATTGTTGCAATAATAGACAAAACAACAATTATAAGCATTTTTCTGTTCTTTTTTTGATATGTTTCTGCTTTTTGCAGTTGTTGTAAACCTGCTTCAGTCTTTACAACAGTTTGTTCAATATTGTAATCAATTTGATCTAGTACAGTACCTTGTTCAACAACAATTTGACTCAAATCTTTGAATATATCTGCTAAGTCTGTTATGCTCTGCACTACTGAGCGAATTTCTTCTTCTCGCTGTTCAATATTAACTGTATTTCGCTGAATGACTGCAACTTGATTTGATGAAAAACCCTTTTCAAAAAAATCATCGCTTATGTCATCTTCTTCCACCATAATGGCAGTGTTTGAATTAAAATATTGATGAGACCGTTCCTCACGAGCTTTTAATTTTTTTACGTAAGAACTCTGTTGTTTTCTGAAGTCAACTGATAATTGTTGCAACAATGTAGCATAAGATGATACTGCATTTTTTAGCATCACTCTTTCCTGGTCATTGCATCTCTGTTGATACTTTGCAACTTTTTTTATAACGTCATTGCATTTATGAAATAATTGAGATATTTCTTGAGTACATATCTCTATTCCCTGCTCTTCATCTGACGTATCATCAAGTGTTGGCCTTGTCAAATGTCTATCATGCATGGAAGCTAATTCTTGAATTTTTTCCTCAATTTTTGACATATCATACTGAATGTCATGAGATAAATTAGTCCATTCAAGTGAAAATGTAGACTTGGAATAAGAGGCTTTAGTTTGTTTGTTGTATTTACTTCCAACCAAAGCCACAGTGTCATCTTCATCATCAAAATCACTGTGCTGTCGACTGAACACATTTTTACTCTGAATTGCATTATTTCTCAATAAGATAAATGCATCTGTAAGTGACCGAACAGCCATGAAAATTAAAATTTAAATAGTTTACAACATTGCAAATAAGCCTGAAAAACACAAAAAATTTGAAGCAAACACAAAATTTTTTGACATATTTAATGAAAATAAGCACATGTTTAAAAGTAAACAGTGACATCACCACCTTGTGATTTCTTGGCTAACAACACAATTCAAAAATGCAAGTGGATGGAAATGTGAAAATTCACATCTAAATATGAAATTACTGAACAACAAAAGTAGATCGATTCAAGTATGGAAATTGCAGAAATACATAGTTACAAAATCTGATCAAAAATTAAAAACTAAAAATATACTAATCCAATTGGCTAAAATTATATTTATAATTAAATTGAGTTATGCTGTGCGCTTTGGTATTTAACAACTAAGTTTCAAGATAGGACATTTATTTTCATATTTCTGGAATATCTACTATTTATTCAGTGTTTTTTCTTATTTTCATAATCTCACCTTCACAATCTGAAGTTTAAAATGCTACTGTACTATTCATGATGTTACCATAAACAGATGTAACCACTGATCTACCATCTGATTATTAACAACATGGTTATTTCTGATGAGCAACACCAAAAGATATGGAATGGCAGATTCACAGAAATACAAAAAAAACATGAAGTGAATTACAGAAATCACAATGTACAAAAATTTGTAAAAGTCAAATCACTAATCATCATATCAACTTAGTTGTAAAATATAAGATTACATGATGTTGTCTACAGACAATGGCTATTTTTCCATCAACAGCATTTTACTCTTTGAAGCTATTTTGCAATCTCATATTGATGATTGGTCAGTTTTAATGACATATTAAATATGTGACTTTTGGTCGTTTCTGATTGGTCAATTTCTATGACAAATTAAAAGAAATTGTACTTCCAGTGTACACTCTCCACACTGTACACTCCTCCATACATTCTCATACCTGCCCCCTTTCAGTGTACATTGCCTTTGTCTCAGTATCCTGCCAGCAAAAATTTGAACTCATTACTATCGCATTTCAAGGCAGCTGCACTATCCAAAACACCACAGCATTACTACCAAAAGGGTAGCAAATATGCCTATTCAAATGCACATGATGACAAAATAGCCTCCAAGGGTAAATGTCATTAACGGCAAAATAGCCACTTTCTTACCTATATGGGTGGCTACACTTTTAGTTTTTTTGACTTCCATAGTTTCTGTAATTCTATTAATTTTTGCAATTTTTGTACCAGTACCTTTTTGGGGTCTCCATACGAATCAGCTGTATTGCTCTAGTTAATCCTAATTATAGCATAGACTGGCTTTAACTGCAACTAAAAACCTGATGCTGATTTGCAATGCCCCAGAAGTTTTGCATTTCAACACCAATAGCATTCAACGGTTCAATTCCACATACTGAACAATATGAAGGTGATTTTTCAGATTTTGAAGATTCAATAATTTTGTACTGTACCACGAATTCCTACAAGATTGTAATTCTATATTACTTGGACTATGAAATTTTGTAAATATGAATTACTGGTACTGCAGTTGAGTGCTCATGTGTTACTATCTGTTCACAGCTTGCACAACTGAAGTAATTTGATAATCATGTAGCTGATCCATCTTAAGCAAGCACTAGTACCAACACTGCTGTAGGATTTATAGAAAATAAAATGATGATAACAACTTACTGGTATCAAACATAAAAAATGGTAAGTTTGGGAAAGTGCAAAGGAATCTGGCTATCCTACAGTCAGCAGCAACATAAGCTGGCATGTTGTTGCCGCCAACAAAAGCCATAATTTTAATTCAATACATGAGCTTTTATGCAAACACTGCTCTGCTTGGCTATAACCTATGCAGCATAACACGATGAAAGCTTTAAACAGTTTATTAATGACAAGTCTAAGACTCAGTTTAGCCTACTGAGCCATGTTGCAAATAGTACCAATTCAAATCAATGCTGCCAAACTTCAAACGCAATTAAGCCTAAACGGAAATTTTTGCCAGCTCATCAACACTTTCAGCAAAAAAAGTGGTGCCTTTTTTAAGTTAATTTGTTTTGAATATTAAGTTACCTCTGTACCTGTATCAGTGTATTGACATATTACTAAAATGCAGAAACTTCGTTAACTAACTCTATTTTGCAGCTCAGCTGCATCCACTTCCATGAAACACTTTCCAAAAAAATTTAACGTCATAGAAAATGCCTTATTATTCACCTAGGTCACTAGACTTAGTACAGATACTGTTAACAAAATCAATGATTTTTCTCTAATTCAACTTCTTGGCCAGTACTCTACTTTTCCACTAAAGTATCTCATCAACCAATCAATCACTAATGGTGGTAACTGCTGACAAAAGATCCCAATTTTTATTTTTAGCACAAAAGCTTTCAAAAAGAAGCAGATTTTGCAGCATTGCATCAGTTAACCCTCAGCCAAGCCTGGCAACTCCAAAAGCAAAATAGCGATTTAAATCGGATCCAAATTTCCTATAATTACATTTTTACTTTAACTATAGCAGGAGTTGAGAACCTGGACTTACAAAAAGCGTTTGACACTCTGAACCATAATATTTACTACGAAAGCTGTACGACCAGTTTGGAATCGGACTACTGGCAAAAAATTTTTTGAAAGTTTTCTGTTAGATCGCCTTCATTACGTGCGTATAAAGAACTCTAGATCAAAATAGGCAAAAATTAATTATGGGGTTCTTCAAGAGTCGAACCTAGGTCAGCTCTTGTTCTTGATGTATATAAATGACCAGGGGCGGCTCGTGTATGGTACTGTGGAACTGCAGCACCCCCAGTTCTCACTCCATCTTATCGATGACATTCGATATAAATAATCAATCTTTTTCTTTTCTGTCTTGATTCGCTCTCCTTTAAAAACACTAAAAAAGGAAACTTCTGGAAAAATATGATGATTAAGAGCTTGAATTTTATTTTATCTTAAGTCTCCTGACCGGATCATACCTTTCATTGCTTGGTCTATATTATTATGTTGTCTATGAATCATTGTTTATTGTTGCTGAAGCTGTCGTTTTATATGCGCGAAAAAACTTTTTGTTCGATCCAATATATGTTTCCTTTGTTTGTTTTTGTACCTTTTTATTTCCTTTCGCCTCTTTTTCAATTTTTTGTTAGTTCTTTGCAAATTGCACATGTCTGCTTTTGTAACATATTCGCACGAGATGCCTGACTGGACAACCTGACAGTTTTTTTGGTATCTCCTGGTCTGTAAATACTTTTTTGCGTATGTATTTTCATTTTTATTGTAATATCATATTTGCATGCGCGTCTTTACAGTCGAACCAAATAAAAACTGAAACAGAAACCTGGTTAGTACTATGGGTCACATGAATTGCAAAACATTACGAGCAGGCCGAAGAAACTTTTGATCTTAAAATTTCGCATAAAAATGTCCAAAGTACAAAAAAACGTTCAAAGAATGTTTAACGAGCAAGGAATGTTTAAAGAAAGTATATAGATGTTAAACGAACAGAAACCTTTTAGTGCGATTGCTGAAAGTTCTTCTCTCTGGTGAGAGGTGTGATGTCTGCTGAAGTCGAAGATGTTGCTACTCGCAATTCCATTTCAACGTTTTGATTAACAGAATTGAAGCGAAGCGGACTCTTTGCGAGAATCAGTTTAGAGAAAAATTGCTCATAGCAGTAGGTGATTCCAAAGATGGACACATATTTGTGACCATGTTTCCGTAGAATGGTAAAGTCATCAGCAGTTATTTCGGGTAGATAAAAGTCAACCAGCTGTGCGTTGAGATACATATCTTTTAATGTGTTATCAATCTGAAGCTCAATTATTTAGAGTTGAAAGTTACTAGAAACAGCAGCTGCAGTCACATTGAAGAGTGGCAAAAACATCCAACTTCGTTTGTTTACATTTTATTTCTTGAAATCTTTCAATGAGTGGCTCAGAAATTTTTGCATATTCACCAGCGTATTCAGCTTTTGTAGAAGGCTTTTGATCTTGTAAGGTTGGAAAATGCGAGGTGTCATTATTTTGAAGTTGTACTTTCCACAATTGCAATTTCGTTTCAAATAATTACTCTTTTGCAAACATGACGTTTAAAAGCTGGTTGGCCCCTGTAGCTTTTTATTGAGCTAAGAAAGATGCTCCTGATTTCAACCATAAATGCAAGATCACACCACCATCGGCTATCACTGAGTTCAGAAGCAGGAGACTTCGTTTGGAAGCGAATAAAACCGCGTTAGCATAACACTGCGACTCAGAACTGTCGCCAGAGCAAACGAAGTGGTAGGGCACAAGCCGAAAGTCAGGGGGCACTAAAACAGACTGAATTAAAACTGATTTTGTATGGCTGCAAACCTTGTGCAATTTTGAAAATTCTGTATTTTTGCTTAAAAAAAGAAAATTTAGGGTATACAATGAATTGCATACGATGCGAACCTTCATGATCTTAAAATAGATATGACTGATCGTGTGTTGATCATTAGATAAGTTTATAATATAATGTAACTTGAAATTTTTGTTGTACTTGATGACCTGATGGGTTAAAGGGGGAATATGGGGTTCGTTTTATCATTTTTCGAAAATTTTGGCCATAATATTTTTTTAACAAAAATTGTATCTTTAATCCTTCATCTTTAAGATTGTTGCCATGAAAAGTCGCATTTCAACGTGAAACATTGCTAAAAAATGAATAATTTTTCAGGTTAGAAGTGTAAATCGGTGGATGTGCACTTTTAGATGGATTTTCTCAAAATCGCGATTTTATGATGACTATAAACTTTCTGGCATTTGTAATTCTGAATTCGTACAGTCAATCTTTATGAAATTTCGCATAGAGCCAGCTAATGGACTTGTGAATGCAATGACGAAGTGAAAATGGGCTAACTATTGTACTTTTTTTGCTATAAATATTTTTGTTAAAAATATGTGAAAATTTCACTGAAAAAAATGGTATTTTTGACAAACCCCAGTATATTATGACAGCTTAAATTTATGTACAAGTTGCTACGTGATTGCGTAGAGTAGTGTTCGACGATCAAGTTGCACCAAAACCCTTCAATTCCATCGTGCAGGGGCCGAGATATGCATGCCAAAGTTTCCTCGTCTGTTGCCATGGCAAAGGAAACATCTTGGTTACCATGGCAACAAAAAAAAGAAAAAAATTGTGACAGACTTATTTTTGCGCGAGTATTCAGCCTGTCACATAACATCGATCTTAGCATGCTAAACGCGTCTCTTTTGCAAATTCCCCATAATCCCCCTTAACTCTTTCGCTCCCGCGATCATCGATTGATGATCTCGTGTTTTCAGTGTTTACCTCAAATTTTGTTAAATTGAGTTACAAAATTAGTTTAATAAAAAATCGATTTGTGACTTTATTTTTCATCCGATTTTCATAAAATTTTCAAAAGATCACGCTTATTTTCTCACGCATCGGAAAATGCATAATTTGTGCCCTAATTCTTGGATTTTTATACCCGAAAAGGGTTAAAATGACCAACAACCCAGTTGCAGACGACAAAATCGGCCAAATTTTCAGCACGTGCCAACTACACTAAAATCAAATTGAGATTACATCTTTACCACAAAACCAAACCCTTTATCATTAACACAGTCTGAAAACTACTCTTTTGGGGCATCATTTGACAAAATTTCAAGCGATAATGATAAATGTTACTTATTTAAATTTCCAAACTTTTTAGGGGTCTCAAACCCCCCCCCAAACAAATTTGAGTGCTAAGTAGATAAAAGTAAATTTAGTGCGTAAAAAATATCATATGTTGCTAAATACCGCTCTCATTTGAAAGCTTAGGAAATTTGCTTTCCAGCAATATATAACTTTAAATAGTTTAGACTAAGTGGTAGATGATATTTACTGATCAAAAATGAGTACTGTACATCATGTCAGTTCAAAACCCCCCAAAATTTTTTGACCTACCTTCACTAAATTATCATTTTTACAAAAACTACATCCTATAAAAACATAAAATAAATTGCAAATATTTCACCACTAAAGTTGTCATTTTGCATCAAGTTTCCAAGGAGACAAGAAGCGAAATACAAGTTTAAAAGCTGACAGAAGTTTGGCTTCTCTAAATCAAAGTTTGCTGTATCCCCCTTGTTTCTCAAGACATGGGAAGGGTGTAAACAAGCGGCTGTTTCATTGTCAGTGACAGCATATTCTATTTAAACTTGATATTTTCTGAATCTTGAAGAAATTCCCTGTTCAAAAATACATAATGTTACATGGTTTAGGCTAACCTGTAGCAGATAATAACTGATCATGTTTTAGGTACTGAATTTAACTAACAAAATTTGGTACAGGTCGGTACCGGTCAAAAAAAAGGTCATGTGCCTCAGAAAATTGCAAACTGTAGAAAACCTAGGCTCTTAGATAAGTTTTGATTGATGTACCTTGAAAGCTTATTTCCTTAGCATCATCTTGCGACCATTTCTAAAAAAATTGGTAGAAAATAAAATCTGTAGTAATCTTTGAGGTGAGGGTACCTCTTTAATTTCGAAGACAACTACCCCCCAGTTGGGGGGTTCATTTGCATAAAATTTGCATATTCAAAAAAAATTTTTTTTTTTCTATTTGAAATCCTCAAGAAATGTAGATTTCAACAATATATCACACTTAATGTAGAAGTAGACAGCTGAGTAATGATTTACAAACAAACTTGAGGTACATAATTATGATTAATTATGACAGTTTTTCGTGCTGCCACCTTACGGACATTTTTTTCCCTTTTCACGCGGGAGCAAAAGAATTAATGGTTTAAACTTAGGATGTAAAATGGTGTTTGAAACTTAAACCACCGAACTGCCGGTATTTAAAAATTCAAGATACTGCTAATGTAGGTAACGTTGGTCAAATACATCGCGCATGAAGATACAGATTGTTGCACAGTTGGTAGCCAATAAATAGGGATTAAATAAGTAAAAAAGAACATTGTCGAATACTAAAATAACTGATTTTTTTAGAAAAAAACATAGAAATGCCGAACCGATATTGTGAAAGAACACCGAAAAGTTTAAAGTAAAGTAAATCAACTGAGTTTCACTAAAATAACTGTAGTCTACGATCGGAGGTACTAATTTGTCGAAAGAAATTTTCTTTCCGATCAGTTTTTAGTTGTTTGTCAAGTCGCTTTCAAACGCAAGTTGGACAAGATGAGCTTTGCGAGCGTGCTTCATTGATTGCCTGCGATCTCACATGACAGTTTTCAGAACAGAAAAAGAGTTCTCACACATAGCACTAGAGGATCCGAGTGTGACTCCTAGCTTCAGAGCAAGATGTACAGTAGGCATTGCCTTTAGTGTTTCACAATGTTCAGAAAGGAGTTTGGTTGTTGTCGGCTTCGTCTTTTCATCACAGTTCAATTTTGCATCGTACGTCTTAGCAACATCAAGTTGTGTTTCTACACTTGTGCGGTCTACCAAGTCTAAAAGAGGCTGCACCATCTTACAACCAAAAAGTTGCTCTTTTCATGTAGAAGAGCAGAAACAGCAGCATATAGTTTTGTATTTTGATGGCAAAAACGCACGTCTATTTCACTGATGACTTGATCCAATGTGCTATGAAATAATCTCCACATTTCCTCTTCATTTATTTCATCATTTCCGGTTGTCTCTTCGACTACATAATCTTGTAGCAATGTATTATCACGTCGTGTTCGTCTTGAATGTGCATCAATTTCAGAAACGACCTGATTTCATACCGGCGCGATGGTGCAGTGGTTAGAGCGTCCACATTGTATTCGGTAGACCTGGGGTTCATTCCCTAAGTCGAGTCATACCAAAAGACTTTAAAAAATGGTATCCACAGCTTCCCTACTTGGCGCTCAGCATAAAAAAGAGATAGTGTGGAGAACAAGCCGGCAAGCTTGCTTGTTGTGTCCTTGGGCAAGGCACTTAACGGGACGCCTCCACCTTTATGTGGCAGACAGGTGGCCCCACCCGTACTTCACCGGATTATAGTTGTGAAGTTGCTAACCCAGCATATCAGACGACTCTTGGGTACCCACCAGTGGCAGTCCGCCTTGTTGGTGGTGGGGCTACCAGTCACTCAAGACTGGTTCGAAATGGGCTGCCATCTTCCCCTAGCCTAATATCAATTAGGTTGACGGCATGAACCTGAATTGCCGTTCATGCCGTACCTCCATCCCAAGGAAGAGGAGGGGTAAACACACACACACACACACACACACACACACACACACA
This sequence comes from Trididemnum clinides, assembly GCA_963675345.1. Classification (NCBI taxonomy): domain Eukaryota; kingdom Metazoa; phylum Chordata; class Ascidiacea; order Aplousobranchia; family Didemnidae; genus Trididemnum; species Trididemnum clinides. The sequence continues at coordinate 29,158,633 of OY776300.1, read as the reverse complement.
CACACACACACACACACACACACACACACACACACACACACACACACACACACACACACACACACACACACCTGATTTCATTAATCACACAATTCTTCTTCTGTTCGAAGATTGTGTGCGTTTTCAATACGCGACAACAAGTGTCATCCCAGTTGATAAGTAAATATTTTCAGCTTCAAGAATATTGTTAACTGGAGCAAACAAATTTAGAACCTATATAATCCAATATAAAAATTAGCCGTTTCAAAACAAGATACCTTTAGTGGTTATGTTATGCAGTCTTTTGGTAGGACTGCTTGGCCTCACTAGGTATTACATTTCAGGTCTCTTTAAGACCACATAATCTTGTTAGGGTATAAACCAGCAAATTAATATTTAATTAATCAGCTTCCAAATAGCACCAATGGGTAATCCATATTGAGGACGCACATTCATTCACTACCTTTCACATTAACATAGCAAACTGGCAATCTGAGGCTGTTTTTCAATAGAGACATCAACTGTGATTGTAGAAGAGTAAAATTACAGAAAACAACCAAAAACTTGCAGTGCCCGATCTGTTGCTACGGTCAATCAAAAGACAAAGCGATGCGTGAAGCAATTTAAAAACTTTTTGTGACAATTCCCTTTTCCTGGACACAGTATGAATTAGCACTACACAGAACATTGTAAAAATATTCTTGCAAATAATTTTTCGCATTATGCAAACAGTAATTTGCTTACAATATTCGCATGTAAAATATTGCATTAAGCTAACACAATATTTGGTTAAGAAACGCGAAATGCCAATTAAATTTAAGCACAAAAAAGATGTTTTAATCTCTTTGCATGAGCTAGATGCTTTGTTTTTGGCACATCCATATCAACTGTTGAGTGCTGTTTGCTAGTCCTTTGTTTGACTGGGTACCACAATAGGAAGACTGCTTAGCTCCACCATCTGTCTGCTACTGTATACAGGGTGACACAAAAAAAACGGTCATCACCAAAATTCGAATAACTTCCAAAGTTTTATTTATATTGACACAAAATTTCAGCTACATTAGGTCACGTCCTGTGTAGCAGACAACTCGAAAATTTCAAGTCTGTACTACAAAACCTCTTTGTTTCACTGGCGCTCAAAAAATGTGCTCGAAATGAGCTCCCCGGCGCTGCAGGCACACTTGGATCGGGCGGGCAAAATTCTCGATGACCCTCCCGCATTCCTCCCTTGGGATCGCTCTTATTGCTGCTGTGATTGCTGCCTTCAGGTCAGGGATACTTTGGGGGTTGTTGGCATAGACCCAGTCCTTAAGGTATCCCCACAGATAAAAATCTGGGGGGTTCAAGTCCGGTGAATACGGCGACCACTGCGGGTCACACCTGCGGCTGATCAGTCGGTCAGGAAAACGCTGCTGTAGCCATGCCAATGATTCTTTTGAGGTGTGGGGGGTGGCACCATCCTGCTGGAACCACTGGAGGACCCTGACGACCTCTCTCCGTCGACCAAGTGCTGTCCAGAACTTGCCAAGCACCTGGACATATCGCTCGGTGTTGATTGTCACACACTGCTCATTGTCGTCCTCGAACCAGAATGGTCCAATGATGCCATGTTTGGAGATGGCAACCCAGGCAGTGCACTTCAGAGAGTGTAATGGCCTTTGCAGACAGTGTTCAGGGGATGTGCTTCCCCAGAAGATGTTGTTTTTAGAGTTCACGTGACCCGACAACAGAAAATGTGCCTCGTCCGAAAACCAGGCATTGTCAAGAAAGTCTGGCACAGCGTCAATCCTGTCGCAAAACCACTGGCACGTGATCACGCGCTTCCTCATGTCATCAAGTGTAAGCTTTTGTTTAATCTGTATCCTGTAAGGATACAGGTTGAGATCTGCGATCAAAATTCTCCGCACGGACTCTCGGTTGATTCCAAGCTCCTGACTTCGCCGACGCACAGACTTGCTTGGGCTGCGGACAACAGAGTCTCTGACTGCAGCAACGTTGTGCGGTGTCCTTGATGATTTCGGTCGTCCAGAGTATGATTGTCTGCTAGTGTCTTTACGATTGAGGTTATGCACAGTCCCATGGGTTCTGAATTTGTTGACCCATCTGTAGATCATTGAATGAACAGGAAATTCACGACATCTAAACCGTTCTTTGAATTGCAATTGAGCTGCGTGGATAGACTTCTGCCGAAAATATGCCTCAACTATAAATATCTTTTACTCAGTAGTCCATGGCATCTCGAGGGTCAAATTTGGTAGACTCTTATAACATTAATACTTATTGGTAAATCTGAAAAATGGAAAGAATTGATTAATTATTTCAAACGTTATTCAACTTTAGGTGATGACCGTTTTTTTTGTGTCACCCTGTATATGGAAGCATCTAATATACGTTAGGGTTGCCATACGTCCAGAAAATTCCGGACATGTCCGGAATTCAGGTGTTCTCTCCGGAAATAATTTGTCTGTTCAGAAATTTGCTTAAATGTCCGGAGTTTTTGTAATTAAGATACAGAAAATGCAGTTAACGAAAAATTGCAATATTAGAATGCGGTAGTCGCCATAAGTGACCCGTCTGTTTGAGCAAGCCACTTGAATTGAATCAACATTGCCGCGATCAGCACAAATGGCAGTGAGACAGGTGATGACTTTTTTTTCCGAGAACACCTTTATTTTGGGTAACACTTAACACAACACGAGCTCCAACATCTCCGACCGTTATTTCAAAGCATTGTTCACTTAGATTGGGTCCAAAATGTTAGTTCATAAACAAGTGAACTAGAAACAACTTTTGGTAGCGCCGTAACAAAAGTAACAAATTTCAAACTTACTAACAAAAGGTAACAACTTTTTTACCAAAAGTAACAACTCTGCTGCCAATACTTAAAAAAATGAACGGTTGTGTCCGGAATTTTTCCTCATCAAATATGGTAAACCTAATATACGTTAAATGCCTTTGCCAAACAATATCTATTGAAGTTACGGGGTTGTTTCCCACACTACTTTTGTTGTAATGACTGCCAAGCAGAAAAACTGTGAACAACATTTTTTAAGTTTCGTCAAGGAAAATGAATTCAGGTCTTTGAAGCAGATAGTCCCGAAACCACACATAGCACCGATTATATCATATTCATTTAACGTTATAAGCCATCACGCTTGTCATAACATTGAAATGAGTTGTGGTATGAGCTTCTCCTAAGATCTGGAGGCGAGCTATTTAATTGCTTCTATTTTAATCTGGGAGCCAAGCAATCCACTCGCCGTTATGGTGGCCCAGCAGCATAGCAAGACTGACAAACACAGCACAAGCTTATAAATTCAATTGTCCCCATTAACAAATTATTTGAAACTGAGACAATAAGAATGTAATAATTAGTCTGCTGCAGAAAACACGTAGCAAAAATCAAGTTTCGAGCGTCATTGTAACTCTTGTCGAGGTACCGGTAATCCAAAAAAGCTTTACAGGGAAGGCTTGGCAGGATAAGGTAAATGTTCTTGAAAGGGAGTTGAAAACACAACAAAACTACTTTTCAAAGATTTTGCAAACCGATAACGACATTATTCGAATAAGTTATGAAATTAGCGAACTAATTGCAAAGAAGCTGAAGCCACACATATAGAAGGAGAATTTGTGAAGGAATGTGTAGTTACAGCTGCTAAGTTGTTTGCCCCTAACAAAGTCACTTTGCTTCAAAAAATTACTTTTAATTAATGGATATTAAGGCATATAAGCCAACTGCAATCAGTTGAATAAAATACCTTAATATGTGTCTTGATATCCATTAATGTCTTAATATCCATTGCCTTAATATCCATTAATTAAAAGTAATATCTTAAACAGGCTAACACCAGCTCCTATAATTTGCTTCAAAAAGTTAGTCTATCAAGAAGAACCGTTTCGGATCGGATTCAAAAAATGGGAGATACGGTAATATGGAAAAACACTGAAGGACAAAGTTCAATCTTTCGAAATTTTGCACTGGCCCTTGACGATGTAGCATTAGTTCGAAGACCTATGCTACTTATGATGCCACTACACTTATTATGACCTCACAATGGAATGAATCACGCCATGATCCAGCCAACATGTGATGGGAAAAGAAAAAAATATAGTAGAGTGAAAAGGTGTTAGAAAACCAGACTGCATTTTAGATGCTCGTCATTATTGTTGGTGATAAAAATTGCAGTTCTCAAGTCGTTAAGTATTGGAAGAAATGAATTCAACCGCTATTGGGCAAAGAAAGGATCGATCTGTAAGAGAAACTTTTATACATAAAGTAGCAAAAATTAACAGACGATATATGTTGAACATTTTATATTATAACTGAACGCTTTCGGCTCATTAACATGGCCCTCGTCGGAGTATCAAATTACGTCTTTACAAAACAACTGGAACTTGGAAATAAATATGTATTCAAAAAATTGCTAATGACACATTAGCAGCTCATAAACGAGATAAACATGACCTAAATAGTATTGTTAGTAACGTACTAGACAAATGCAGTTAACGTTAGGACATAACAAATGGAAGTACACACGAAGACAGCAGTTAAAGTGTACGATCAATTATAAACTGCACCAATCAACAGCCGCCTCAACGTGGTGGTGCGGTCCCCGACCCCGTTTGGGTTGGGTCGAAATGGTTGCTGGCCTTCCCGAGAATCTCAATTACCCCGGGCACTCCCCTTCATTTTTTCGCTATGCTGCCCCCTGAACGACCGCAGAAGGACAGCACACAGCTTCCTCAAAATCGATCGTCTGTTTTCTCTTTTTCTTTTCTCTTGCCCGTCTTCGTCTCCTTATTTTTCTTTTTCTCTTGATGAGCGGTGACGTTCATCCCAACCCTGGCCCCATCTTTCTCTGCTCTGTGTGCGCTGGAAATGTGACCTGGCGGGACAAGTCAGTGCAATGCTGCACCAGCTCCAAATGGGTCATTCTAAGGTGCTCACAACTTTCCCTCTCCAAATTCAGAACTCTTGACAGCTCTCACTCTTGGAGCTGCCACCCTACTATGTCCCCACTAGTAACACTGTGACTCTCTCCTCGGATTCCTCCGACATGTATACCTCCACTGTACAATCTAGCCCTTCGTCTGCTAATGCTGCACTCCCGCCCCACCCTCGTCTTCAAACTTCTGAGCCCCCGTCAGCCCATTCTATATCTTCTCCCTCTGCCACCTCACCACCGTCCCTTGCTCCTGGCTGTCCTTCTACACCTCCTGCCTTCTCTCCCCCCTAACTTTCTCAGGGTTCTCCTGTGGAATGCTGGAGGTCTTCGAGCCAGGAGCACTGAACTACTTCACTTTCTTTCGTCCCAACCCGTTGACCTTATCTGTATCCAGAAATCCAATCTTAACTCATCTTCCTCTTTCCGGATTCAAAAATTTATGTTGACGTTTATTGAGTGTTATTGGGCAAGCAATAATAAATAAACTACAAATTATAGTGTCTGCCTGTCTGGGATTTTAGATTTTCTCTACTTAAATTTGTTTGCCAACTTTAGGCTGGTAAAATAGAAGTTGGGATGACTTTGTACCCCTTCTCTTAATAAGGCTACAAAACAGTTATGCACGCATCACCCGGAAAATCGATACGTCTGCTTCAACTCTGGTCTTTTTCCTTGTAAAATTTACAGTTGCACAGGCATTTTGACTGAGCGTCTGCTAAAAGCCAAAATTTTATTCCAAATTTGTCAGGCGTTTTAGCCATAAGCCTATTTTGAAAAAGTCCACCTGATTTTGCATGGATAAAGAGTTAATAGTCAAATTGAAGCGTGGTACGTAGCATTACAATTATCTGTAAAATAATCCTACACACAAAATCAAGCAAAATTTCTCAATTTCTTTCATTTTCTCTCCGACTAAAAAAGTTATCGAATCACAAATGTTTAATAATTTTCTGATGTATACCGCGGATCATTATAATTGCAGAGATTGCATGTTCACATTCCTTGTTTCAATGTTACTTTTCTAGAGTATTCTTTCAAGTTAACACGTCTCGAGCAATTTGGAGACCTATAATTCATTCCAGTTCATCGAGGATTTAATCGAAACCGTCATCTTCCTTTTTCGTGGATGCTAGTTTTCTTCTGATACACCTGGCCATGTGTTTATTGATAAACGATTAAAAAGCACAGTAGGAGCTACCTTGCACTACAGCTTTGTAACAATAATACGTTTGGCCAGAACATTCCAAAAACAAATTACGAGCAGAAGTTCTTGCCTTACCTTAAGCATCAGACATATTTTTCGACACATTTTCCTTTCCTGCTTTCAACTACCCGCCCAGTCATTTGAAATAAAAAAATTATCGCTTCCACAAGAAATAGCTGCAGAAGCAGCCGCTAAGTCTTGTTCATCTCCATTGCTGTCGGTATCAGTCGCAACATTCGACTCCAGCATTATAAGGAAAAATAAACTTATCATCTTACAGTTCACTTTTATCACAAGAGTCATCGAAGTGATTGGTTACCAATTGCTTAAGTACTTGTGGGACACAATAACTGATGTCACATTTTATGATGAGAAAAAATAGTTTCTAAAATCGATGACAAAACTTTCTAGAAATTTAAATGTCAAAGAGCTAGCAAAATTTCAATTTTAACTCGCTTTCTGGTAAAGAAAGTTTAGTTAGTAAAATTTGGTGACTTAGCCTACCATAAATTTTCAAAAACGAACTGTAAGATATCAGGCGAAGTCCATACAACTACACATGCAATTAGGTTTGCCAGTTTTTGAAATCAATTGTCAGGGTTAAAGCCACTGTTTAGTGCTTAAATAGCAACGCTTCGGTTCAGAAAAATTGATTTTAATGGGTTGAGGTTCAATGCTTTGCGTTTTCGGTTAGTGTTGGTTCGAAGCCCCGCATATGACCTACTAACGGTACCATATTTGACGAAACAAATTTTTTCAAATAATTTAATGAAATACAAGACGCACTTTGCACGGTCAGCCTCGACTTTATTTGTTGCTTCGCAAAGTTAGCAGTGGTCAAAACAACAGACACATAGAAAATAAAACTATCACTTCACAGTTCTCCTTTCTTTTCATAAGTCTTATGGAAATATTTCACTTTGTCTTTGGGATCAGGAATAATCTAAAATGAAAAATTAACAACTATAAAATGTTTATTCTCGGAAAAATGCTATAAAAAAAAGGTATGAATTTCAGCATTTAGACAATACCGTTTGGATATTCATTCCATACTTGCCAAAACTGCATTTAAAAGTCGATGGGAACCGGACAATCACAAACCTAGCTTATCGTCAGTACTTCTACCTATCCTAACTGTAATACTATTGAGAAGTCTTGCTTATTCTTAAAGCTTGTCTTTGCTGCCATCATACTTTTACACAGCAATGTTTTCTGCTTATGTAACGTCCTGCTAGATTGCTTTCAACAATATATGCTTACAATAAAAAACTTTTTTCCTGAATCTGACCTGCTGAAACGGGAACACGTCTTACATGCCGTCAAATATGGTAATTCTGCCTTGGCTGCGTTCGGTTGTTGGTAGAACTGGGTTCAATTCCCTATCGAGTCATATCATATTTTCTCAAATTGATGATCGCTACAAAGGAATTGTTTGAAACTGAACTTTAAACAGCGAGCAACACCAACAACGATTGAAGGCATTCTACCATTTCACCAAAACAGAATAAAAAACAGCAACTGCGCCATTACGTAGCACACAAGAGTAAAAAACGACTAACCGTATCTTGACCCGGTTCCCAATTGGCAGGACACACTTCCCCATGTTCATCGGTATACTGGAAAGCTTGCACCAAACGCAAAGTTTCATCCACTGATCGACCAACTGGAAGATCATTCATAGTGATTTGCCGAAGAACACCCTGGGTGTCGATTATGAACAATCCTCTATCAAAAGAAAGTATTTAAGTTATTCGGTCACGACGCGATAACGCTTGCGGTTATTCAAAAAAACGATTCGTGACAAAACCCACTTCGAATCGACAAAGTGCGTGGCAACAAGCAGGGAAAAGCGCTAAGCTATTTTTGCCCGTATAAAAAGTAGAATAAATGGAGCACATGCGGCATAACACTCTATTGATTTTATATCAATGTCTGTAGCGTGCTACATCGGGTTTACAGAGTGAACGTACTCAGTAGTTGTTATTGATATGGTTACCCCTCCTCTTACTAGAGATGGAGGCAAGGCATGAAACCATTTTCCAGATTCATACCGCAAACCTAATTCAATTTGGCTAGGGGAAAAACGACAACCGATTTCGAACCAGTGGTAAATGCAAAATTCTGGCTGGTAGCCCCACCACCAACGTAGACTGACATTGGTGGGTGCACAAAACCTGCCTCTTACGATATGCTAGACAAGCAGCTTCACTCTGCACCAATCAACAGCCGCCTCAACGTGGTGGTGCGGTCCCCGACCCCGTTTGGGTTGGGTCGAAATGGCTGTTGGCCTTCCCGAGGGTTCCAGTTACCTTGGGCACTCCCCTTCATTTTTTCGCTATGCTGCCCTCTGAACGACCGCAGTAGGGCAGCACACAGCTCCTTCCAAATCGGTCGCCTGTTTTCTCTTGCCCTTCTTCGTCTCCTCACTCTCTTGATGAGCGGTGATGTTCATCCCAACCCTGGCCCCATCTTTCCTTGCTCTGTGTGCGCTGGAAATGTGACCTGGCGGGGCAAGTCAGTGCAATGCTGCACCTGATCCAAATCGGTTCATCTAAGGTGCTCACAACTTTCCTCTCCAAATTCAGAGCTCTAGGCAGCTCTCACTCTTGGCGCTGCCCCCCCCCTGCCGTAACACTGTGACTTCCTTCTCGGACTCCTCCCACATGTATACCTCCACTGTACAATCTGGCCCCCTCTGCTAATGTTGCACTCTCGCCCCACCCTTGTCTCCAAACCTCTTATCCTCCATCGGCCTATTACATATATTCTCCCTCTGCCTCCCCACCACTGTCCCTTGCTCCTGGCTGTCCTTCTGCGCCTCCTGCCCCCACTCCCCCTCTGACTCTCTCAGGGTTCTTCAATGGAATGCTGGAGGTCTTCGAGCCAGGAGCACTGAACTACTTCACTTTCTTTCATCCCATCCTGTCGACCTTATCTGCATTCAGGAATCCAATCTCAACTCATCTTCCTCTTTCCAGATTCCTGGATTCTCTGCTCTGCATTCCGATCGTACCCACTCCCGGTCTGGCATTCTCTCTTCTGATGCCACACACGCTAGCGGTGGCGTTATTATTTTTGTTAGGCAGGGCCTATTTTTTTCTGAACTTTCTACCTCCTCTCTTTCTTCGCTCGATCCCTACTCTGATTATGTAGGGGCCAACATTTCTCTTAACAACTCCTCCTCGCTGTCTTTTCTTAATGTGTATGCCCCCCTATTTGCTCCCCGCAACGGATGGCAGAACCGATTCCTTTTCTCCGTCCTTTCTTTCCTCCTCCAGAAATCTCATTCTGGGGGACTTCAATTGCCATCACCCCCCCTGGGACTCAAGAGGTACTTCTGACCCCCGCGGTGAGGAAGTATTCAACTGGGTCATCTCCTATGACCTCCTCCCCCTCAATGACCCTGAAACACCCACCCTTCTCCATCGCTCCTCTCCTGACATCTCCTTTTCTCCCTCTTCTCTTGCCCTTTCTTGCTCCTGGAAGGTGCTTCAGGACCTGGGTTCTGATCACTTACCTATTCTTCTATCCGTCCCTCTCTCTCCGGCCTATCGCGCCAACGAGCATCCCCCTTCCTTCAACTTTCAGAAAGCTCGCTGGGATAGCTTTGTCTCACACTTTGACTGTCACTGTCCTTCTGCAGAGGAATACTCGTCTCTTTCTGCTACTGCTGCTCTCTTTACCTCTCTGGCACTGAATGCGGCCAAATCTTCCATTCCTTTTGGCCGCATCAAACGCTATCCTAAAGCCTGGTGGTCTGCTGAAGTGGAAGGTGTGGTTAGTGAAAGACGCAAGGCTTCTGCTGCCGCTCACACAAGTGATGAAGATCGCCAGGCTTACATCTCTGCTTCTCGACGCGCCTCGTCAGTCATCGCCAAGACCAAGACGGAGGCATGGCAGACGACTTGCTCTTCTCTTTCACCTAAATCTAACCCTAAATCTGTACACTCTCTTCTTCGTTCTATCGCTGGCTCTCTTTCCTCCTCCCCCAACTGTTCTTCTCCCAGGGAATCGGCTTCGGTCTATGCCGCTTACCTGACATCCTACTTTTCCGTTTCTCAGCCAAAGAACCTGGGTAGCAGAGCCAGAGGCTACCTCACTGAGCTTCGCCGTGCCACACGCCCAGAGGAGTCTCATTCGTCCTTCTGCTCTCCTTTCACTCTTGCTGAATTTTTTGCTGCTGCCTCCAACCTTTCCTCGTCCACTGCCACTGGTCCAAACAAAGTTGCCTATCCTATGCTAAAGCATCTTCCTCGCTCTGGCATGGATTTTCTTCTTCACATCTGTAATCTTTCTTGGACTTCACATTCCTTTCCTTCCATCTGGTAGACATCTTCTATTATTTCCATAAGCGTTCTCTCTTTCCATAAGATGTGAAAGCCTCTCGACTCTCCTGCTTCCTTCTGGCCTATCTTTCTCACCTCCTGCGTCTCAAAGCTTTTTGAACGCATCATTCTATCCAATCTACTCTTCTTTCTGGAATATAATTCCATTCTCTCTCTCCGCCAGGCCGGTTTCCGCCCAGGACTGTCTACTCTAGATCAAATTCTGTACCTTTTTCAGTCCATTTCGGATGGGTTTAACAAACCTGGGACGGGCTCTCGGACGATCCTGTCTACTATCGATTTCTCAAAAGCTTTTGACTCTGTCTGGCATCCCACCCTTTTCAACAAACTCATTTCGGCTAGCCTCCCTCCTTGCTTTGCTGTTTCGACTCAATCTTTTCTTTCTGATAGGCGCGCTTGTGTGGTTTATCAAAATCACAAAAGTCGTTCCTTTCGAGTCCGTCGAGGTGTTCCGCAAGGATCCATTCTTGGCCCTGTACTTTTCTCTCTCTTCATCAATGATCTTCCGGCCTCTTTGCTTTCTTCCGTCAGCTGCTCTCTTTACGCTGACGATCTGGCCATTTGGTCCCCACTGCGGTGGAGGCCACACAAGGAGCTTTGTTTCGATTGGAGCACTGGTCTGAGTACTGATGTCTTCCTCTCAATCCGAGCAAATGTGAGGCCTCCTTCTTTTCAGTGGATCCCCACCAAGCTAACCTCCAGCCAACCTCCTCCTACTCGGCTCCCTCCTCCGTTTCAATCCCACTCTAACGTTTCTTGGGGTCGTCTTTGACCGCACTCTTTCCTTTTCTAAAGATGTATCTTCGCTGAAGGCCAAATTTTTCCCACGTCTCAAGGCCTTACGCTGTATCTCTGCTTCCTCATGGGGCCCATCTAAAGACTCCCTCTCTCTTCTGTATCAAGCTTTTCTTTGGTCCCTTCTTATTTACGCTTCACCCGGATGGTTTCCTTTGCTAAGCGTTACCAATATCACCAAACTGGAACAACGCATCCATCGAGCGGCTAGTCGCGCCATCACCGGCTGCCTCACGTCCTCCCCTATCGCTCTTCTTCTCTCCAAGGCTTCTTTACCTCCCCTACGAGTCACTTTGACTCATTTCACTCTTTTATCTCATGAGCGGGCTCTTCGTCTCCCAACCTCTTTTCCTATTTCAGGTTTGGCCAGACTTGGAGTGAAACCAAGACTCTGCAGATCGTCCTGGAGAGCTTTTGCGTCTACTCACTCGCTCACGCTTCCTTCTACTTGTTCTAGGGAGGCTCTTCTTGCTTGCCCTTCCTTTCCTCCTTGGAATCTGTCTTCCATTTACGTGGAGTTCACCCATTCTTCTCCATGCTCTCGCTCTGACACTCCCTTCTCTCTCGCCAAGGTGCGGCTCTTGCTCACCTTGACTCTTTCCCCCTAACGATCTGGTGCTCTGGACAGACGGCCCTTTTCCTTTTGGCAAGGGCGGCTCCGGCGTTCTTGCCAACTGCTCTCTCTGTGGCACTGAGGCCACTCTTTCCTTTTCGGCAGGCCCAATATGTTCAAGTTTTTCCACTGAAGCCTGCGCCATTCTGCACGCTCTTTGCTGGTCTCGAAAGCACCAACAAGTCTGCCATTTCTCTTCTCTTCTCCTAATATCTGATTCTGGTTTTGTTCTCGCCACCCTGTCCTCTCCTCAATCTTTCCTCTCATCTCAAACTCTGTGGCAGATCTGGCACGAACCGTCTTCTCTCTTCTGTTCTATCAGACTACTATGGGTCCCCGGGCACTCATTTCTACCAGGAAACGACGCGGCTGATGAGCTGGCCAGACGGGGAGCGCTACTTGCGTTCTTTGCAATCTCCTGTAGTCTCTCTTCTGATCTCTCGTATCCACTCTTGTCTTTTCTCGGACTGGAGGCGTACTGTCTGATCAAAATTCTTTGACACGCAAGTCCCTCGATTTCCACCAAGGAACTTGCGCTCCCTTGTCATGGTCGCTGCGTTCTCTCTTGTCTTCGCTGCAATGGACACAGCCTTCTCTTAGGTTCTTATCTCTCTAGGATTGGCAGAATCGAGAATCCTTCCAGCAGCGCCTGTGGACACTCGTCCCAGGACACCTCTCATCTCATTCTGCACTGTCCAGTTATGGACTCTTTGCGCCGCTCACTCTTTGGCGACTCTCTGTCTCTCAATGACCTCTGGTCCAGACCCTGAAGAGTTGCCTGACTTCTGGGGCTCCATGGTCTTCCGCCATGCCCCCATCCATCGGAAGGGGTCGGGTAACCACCACCACCACCACCAACAACAACAATAGCAGCAGCTTCACTACTCTAACCCGGAAAAGCACGGGTTACTCTTTAGTCAGCCAGCATGTTGTAAGAAGCCATTATTGGCTAACTATCAATAGTAATTCGCCTTGTTATTAGTGGGGCTACCAGACCGCAACTTGTATTCGTGTCTAGTTCAGAATGGACTGCCGCTTTCCAAAGCTCAATCCCAATTACGTTTGCGATGTAAATCTGAACAACCGCTTATGCTCTACCTCCATGACATGGAAGGATAAGCACAAAAAAACCGGTGTCTACGTCGAGTCACTTCCCCATTTTCCCCTAAATGAACCGCACCTGAGAGTATGCCCAAGGTCTTCCAGAAGAACGCCATAATCCCGAGATATTTTATGGGTTAGATCAGAGAGCAACGGGATGTTCATCTTGCCAAGACCTCCTTCAGAACGAGGAGTGTTGATCCTGGACACATGCAAGTAACATCAGGGGCATAACTACAATTTTAATTCAATTACAAAAATTTGAGGTGAGGGCCTGAGTAAAATAATGTCTATGGTCACAGCACAACAAAGAGGCCAGACTGTGAATGGTAAACGTAAAATCGTCTGCAACCGGGTGGAATGAGCCGGAGTGCCATTCTTAAGGCAATTATGATTGATTGAGTTGAGATTGACGTTTTTGTATTCCGGTTATCGAAAAACCTTTTGTCGGTTATACGAGAACATTATAATGTTCAGACCACCTTTCAAGTTACCAGTACTGCTAATAAATACCTTTTTATCACCAACACTGCAACAACGCAGGAGGAAATCATTATCAAGTGTTTTACCAAGAAATACGTAGTTACCACGAGGTTTTTTTTTGCAAACATATATCACCCAACCCACTCCATGATGTTGCAGATGATGGTTATATAAAAACCGCGCGATGGCTTCATTGCTGTGCTCAAGAAAAATAACTGCGTAATGATTTTCTCTGCTTATCATGTTTTAAAAGCAATAAATTTATTGAAACGTTCCACCAAGCAAGTATGTGATATGCTGAAGACTTAAAACCTGAAATTAAGTGTGGACAGCCTTTCACTATCTTGCAAAAGATAAAAATGCAATCCTACAACAACTAGAAAAGCTACCGGTACTACAGACGAATATAGTTAATTGCATATCGAATAATCGCATGCATAATATGTTTTATTGCATAAGAATTGTAAATCCCAAACCATAGCCTATCTTTTTCCACGAAAATAGTCCGGTGAAACGCATGTGGGCTTGATGCGTAATCCATTTTATTGCATAGAAATAAAAGCTGTTTATTCGATTAACCAAAGTGTTGTCGCAAAATCAAGTGACACAAATCCGTCTTCGGCAAAAAGTTTTGGTATTCTTGAAAAACAGACGCGAATTACGAGCGCAGTGAAAGCACGTAGTGCACTGTAAAAATGCTGCAACATTTCTTTTATCAATTTCAGGTGGCATCTTTCATGTTTGCAAAATTTGATCTGGTGGCATTGCAGAATTCTTTGATCTTGCAGCAGATTTTTTTAGTGTGGGAGCACAAATTTGCACGCGTACTTCGCAATTGTCGATAAGCGCTGCCAATTCACTAACCCCGCCAAGAAATAAAAAGTGTTAAACGCTCTTGATACAATTCGGCGACGATTGCAAGGTGAAGGCGCATACATGGACACATTTTCTCGTTTAGAAAAACATTACAAGAGAGTATGTAAAACAACATTAAACAAACTACTATTGCGCAGTATTTCACGTGATTGGCACAATGTTGTGGATGAATATGCAATATATTATCTTCTGCACTGCTTTATTTGTGTGATTGCATCAACTTTGGATAAACTCGTGATCCGCTTAATCGCATAAAAGAGCTTGGCAAAATGACTATGCAGTTAACCGGATTCGTCTGTATCTCTTAACATCTAGATTACAGAGAAAAAGTGGGCTCATGGCCATTTCCAATCAGTCGTGATTTTCCAACATGCAGTGTAACACCAAAATACTAATCGCTGGCACTTGCTTAACTGTGTTCTACAAAGCATAAGGGCAAACAACACCAAGAAAAGCAGTGATTATGAAGTAATGGTAGTAACACACTTGACATAACTCGAAGTTAGCAACCAATACAAATTACATCATGTGTGCTACTGCTACCTCATAACCACTGACAATAGACAAACTCATATTTTGAAACCGAGCATATAAGAAGTTTGTTTATCTCATCAAAATGTGCGAAAAAAAACGAGCGATTACAAAGCAGGGAAAACTAATTCGATTCAACGAAAACTTTTGCTAAAATACAATCCTGGCTAAATCAGCAATACGGATTTCGATGGGACTATTCTACTTCTCTTAAACTAACAAGCTCTTGCGGAACCGCCCTAGGTTACCAAAACGACAATCCATTAGTTGTTAAGAGTTGTACTAGATTTTACGAAACGCTTGATTGTGTAAATTAGTGGTTCTCCAACTTTTTAAACTGGTGAATTGTATTTCAATGTTGGAGATAATGGAAGAACCCCACAGGCCCACACTTTTTTGAACATAATACCGTGGCGGGGACCTTTTTGACGATAACTTGTAGAGGCCCTTAAAATTAGCCTATAGCTCAAAAACAAAAGATTGCTGCAGGCCGTTTGAAAAACCCATGCATCCTCCCAGTGGTCCATCGAAAATTATAAGATGTAGGATTACAGGATCCATTGGTTTACTAAGCACTGCAGATGTAGATCACAAATTCACAATATCCCTTGTAGACCGTAACAATTAATCAAGTGAACAAACCAACGTCTATCAGAAAACGCGCTGAGCTTGTTTTTTTCGTCTACATCAATTGCTACTACATTATTTTAAAAACGACCACATCTTCTACGCTAGAAATGGAACATTCATACGCCATACAAAGAAAAATTTCCACGTTGAAAATAATGCAATTCGATTTATTTAAAATTGCAGGTTAGGTTCAAAGCAACAACCTGCTAACTTCCAAAACTCAATCGCATATACACTGTAGGAGCAATCAAACAGTTTTAAGATAAAATAGACAACCAAGCCTGTGTCAAACACTGTTAGTACCTTTGACGCTAGATTAATATCTCGTAGGTTATTTTGATAACGAGATAAGTTTATCTTGAAGTGTCGATAGCTTGCAAAATAACAAGCCTAATTTTGGCACTTGGTTTTACTTCCAAATCAAAGCAGTATATTTGACAATAATTCCGGAATCTTGACGACAGTTTTCATGTAAATGCAAACAACGATATTGTTAAGCCTACTCCAGAAGTCAAATTTCAGGGGTCGGTATAAGTTATAAAGTGGACTACCTAGAGCATTTTTGATACGCATCATTAACTTAGTAAGGCAGTAGTTCATTTCAACAAGCATTGTGCACCTGCGAGGAAGAGCCGATTTTGAGTTACCAATATTGCTAACACACTGCACTTTTATCAAGCACTTCGGCAAGTAAAACGGTACATGAAGATGCATAGTGAATATTCTATTTATTGCGCACCTTCGCATGAAATGTAGTTCTAGTGCGGAAATGCTTATGATTGAAATGCAGAGTGAGAGCAATATAGGGGGCTCTAAATCAGGTCCAGCACACAAAGAAATTCTGGCTAGTACTGCTGACAAAAGAGTGTCACAAGACTGAAGGATAACAATAAAATCTTTACTCAAATACGACAAAAATTCTATTAAATACCACCATTCAAGTACTACAAAATCGTATCACACACACTAACAAAATTCTCTGCACCAATTGCCAAACTAGCTCCTTTGTACCAACAACCGTTGCTTTACAGACCACAAATTAACAAATTTTATGTTTCAAACTTTAGGTCTACATTTGAATTTTCAGTATAATGGTCAATCAATATATTTTTAAAATTATTTTATTTCTTACACCATGCAAATTCATAATACATTGCAAAATTGCAAACATAAATTTCTCTAAACAAAGAAGTATCAAGTCTGCACAAGAAAAATAAACGGATTTAAAAATATGGAATTCCAGAATGCCTTTGATTGCAAATTTACGTTAAGCTTGAAGGTTTATTTACATTTATATCCTATTCAAAGCGCCCCAAACTGACACCGAATCTTGACCAATCTACTAATATAGCCCATTGCCGATTTGTTTGCCACAATTGCCATAAAGATGTATATTGCCACATTTCCGCTGACAATAAGCCTTTATTTTGATCAAGTGCATATGACTAAGCCTGTTAAAGATTCTAATAAAGATTCAAGAGAGAAGCCACAACTCTATGAACTCACCAGGGCCTCCTAGGGTCAAGTTAAGTTTTTTTTCTGCACCACTTACCTGTTGCTGAGCATGAACATAATGGATGAAAAAATATAGCCTTTAGTCCTCAAGTTGAGTTGGTTCCTATCAAAACTCAATGATTTCCACAACCAGACTCACCATGCAAGATGGGTAAAGTGGGAATCAACAGATGCAGCCACTACTTCAGTGTTGATTTTACGAAACTCCTCAATACGGTCAGAAAATGCAATAATTTCTGTGGGACATACGAAGGTGCTGCAAAAGAGCTAAGCAGTCAATGGCTCTATCATATCTCCAAGTTGATCTAATCACTTACAAATCAAGAGGATAGAAGAAAAACACCAAGTATTTCCCCTTGTAATCACTGAGCTTGATAGTTTTTGCCTCTCCATTCACAATGGCAGTACCTTCAAATTGAGGAGCTGGTTTTGATACTGTAATGAAACAAGTCACAACAAATTTCTGTTGCACAAAATTTAAACTTCAAGAGTAATGTCACACCAGAAGTTTCAAAATGAGCCAAGTTAAATTTTTATCACGCTTGTTACTAATCAGCAGTTGCCAACGTACCCACCACAGCTAAAGGTTGGTTATACAACAAAACTAAAAGTTGCATGAACTCCTCATAATGCTTGCAGGATGGGGAGCCCCACAATGAAGGTGGTAACTACGATCAAGCAATGCACTGGAGCCTCACCAAAATCCTTGTAAGAGGAAGCTCTCAAATAAAAACTTGCAAAATGGATTACCAACGTTCCCACAAATTTTTTAAAACTTTACATGTGCCTACAAACCTTGGCTATGAGCTGAAAATTAGTGCACCAAACTTGAAAGTGTAGCTAATTTACCAACAAAAATAGATCATCACTAATGCCGAAGTGCAAAATTAAGTGCCTTCCATAACAAGTGTGTCAGAAAACGTAACACTGCCAAACACTTAAAACTGTAATAAAAAGTGCCTTGACATAAAGTTGCAATTTGCTAAAGAAAATGGTCTAGAAAGAACTTAGTGGACCCAACTCTACTGGTAGTTATGCCATTGGACAAGTTTTAGGTAATAGGTGATGGATGCATTCCAGTAAGTGCTAGAAAAATTGTAGTGTTTTGTATCACATAAAGAAATTCCAAGTCTTTATTTTATTGAAGACTAAGCGTTCACCAACTCACAGTTAATAATAAAGTAGTGGCAATTTTGTTAACAGCATTTAACCCTAAGAAGCTATATTGCCATCAAACATTTGTGATTGATCAATTTTGATGATGTATGGATAACATGACTTTTGGTTGTTTCTGATTGGTCAATTTCTATGACAAATTATACACTATAATTTTACCCCAGGTACAAGGCCCCCCAGTGTGCACTCTTCCTTACATTCACACACTAGGCCCTGAGTGTACACTGCCTATGTTTGAGTAACCTGCCTGCAAAGACCTGAACCCATAACAATTGCATTTAAAGGCAGCTAGTTACTACACCACTGCATTGTGACAGGAATTGTAGCAGAAATGCTTATTTAAAGGCACATGAACAGTAACAGTAGAATAGCCACTTCCTAATAATAATGGCATTATACAAATTACCTGCTTACTTGCAGACTAGAAAAGACCACAAACATCTGTTAACACTGCACAAAATTTAGAGTATCCTAAAGAACCAGCCTTTAAATAACCATAATTCCAACTCTAACAAACCCTAACCATTAACTTAAGGCAGTGGCTATTTTGCCGTCGACGACAATTTGCCCTTGGAATCTATTTTGCAGTAATCATTCACGTGTGTTTATATAGCCATATTTGCTACAATTACGCCAGTGACACTGTGGTGTAGTGGATAGTGGGCTGGTCTTGAGATACCATGGTTGCAGGTTCAAATCTCAGCTAGCAGGGCATTAAAAGAAAGGCAGTGTACACCGAAGGGACAGGCCCAGTATGTAAATGTACTGGGCAGTGTACACTGGAAGGGAGTGTACAGGGTGGGGGATAGAGACTTGGGGGTGCAAAATTTTTTCAATTGGTTTTTAAAATTGACCAATCAGAAACGACCAAAAGTCATATGTTTAGTACGTCATTTAGATTGACCAATCACAAAGAACTCACGGCAAAATAGTCTCTGAGGGTAAATTGCCATCGACGACAAAATAGCCATTGCTTTAACTTAAGGCAGTGGCTATTTTGCCGTCGACGACAATTTGCCCTTGGAATCTATTTTGCCGTGATCATTCACGTGTGTTTATATAGCCAAATTTGCTATAATCACACCAGTGACTCTGTGGTGTAGTGGATAGAGCGCTGGTCTTGAGATACCATGGTATCGGGTTCGAATCTCAGCTGGCCAGGGCTTTAAAAGAAAGGCAGTGTACACTGAAGGGGCAGGCCCGGTATGTAAATGTACGGGGCAGTGTACACTGCGAGGGAGTGTACAAGGTGGGGGATAGAGACCGGGGGGTGCAAAATTTTTTAAATTGGTTTTTAAAATTGACCAATCGGAGACGACCAAAAGTCACATGTTTGGTACGTCATTTAGATTGACCAATCACAAATAACTCACGGCAAAATAGTCTCTGAGGGTAAATTGCCGTCGACGGCAAAATAGCCACTGCCTTAACTTAATTCTAAGCCAAAAAAGCTGATCCACAAATCTGTATTTCAGTGGTATCTAATTCCACATATCCAGCATTGTGGCCAACTTTCGAGAACTGAGTTTCTAAAATGGGGGTAAATTTGATGAGTTTTAAAAATATTCTTGTTCTTTACAAATTCAAATCATTGAAATTATGCCAAAAAAATGGTCACCACTGCCAATTTGGATTGACAATACGTTAAATTGCAATGTGGAAAATGTCATCTCCAAAAGAAAAGTCTTTGCTTACATAATGGGTCAAAAATGCTGTAAATGGGTTTTATATGGACAGATAGATAGCAATTTAAAGAAACAATTCAATCTAACCCACATAAAAGTGTCAGAGGTAGTGTGCTATTAGTTATGGTAACCCAATGCCAGCTGCTGTGAATGAAACAAATAAGGAGGTAGACTTTACTTTCGACAACTTTCAAGGAGTAAACATGAACATAAATGTTGAGAACCAATGCTCTAGTAAACACTGACTTGACAGCTTAAGCACTCACTAAATTTACCTCTTTGCCAAGAAATGATCTACAATTGACACTAAAACTCGCAGATTACACAGACCTGTAACTGCTGCTATTATCTTCTACTGTATTTAAACTGAATGTAACTGCATTATCCATCTGTCTTTCTAAAATGACTTTAACCTACCTGCTGCCTCTTTGGAAGGTGTGCAAATTTTTGTTGAACCTGCTCAACACAAAAATGTCGTATCAAAATATTTTTGCAATCGCAGATGGTAAACCTATTTTCTTTCTCAAGTTTTATATACATTACAGAAAACTTCTGCAGACTGAATACCGGTACTTTACTACTAGCCACTGAAACTAGGTAGATAGGTCAAGTGTTTAGTACACATTTCAACAAGTCATAATATAATTAGCCGGCTAAGCCAGGTTAACTCACACAACACACACATCTTACTTTGAGCTTTTGTAGACTGCAGGAGATGGCTGGAATATGGTGGCCAAAATAGACTGCCAGGAAAATTTCCACTGCGGTTTTCACTTTCGGCAAAACCATAGGTAAACAGTGTAAAAAGCAATGCAAAATGCACAATTAAATGCATCATGGATTTTGGCTACAAGCCACAAGTTAGTCAAGGTAATAATATATTTAACCTGTATCATAGTTTTACAGATTGACGCAAATAAAACAACAGACAAACCGTAGTAATCTTGCCATTTCGCACAACAGACAGATCTTGTGAACTGGTCAAGTAATTAGGCTAGGTTTGTAACTTGCCGTGAAGCAGTGTTGATACTCTAAGCTAATGTCTAGCATTTTCAAATTGCAATGCATTGACCTATCAGTTAGCACCGTGATGACGACAAAATCTTTCAACTTTTTTTTGGCGACAGCATCAATTACGCAGGATCCAAATTTGCCAAACATCAAGAAACCAAAAACTTTTATAATTTCCATAGTGTGATCAGCAAAGCAGAACGAATACACGTGTACAAGATACACCGACACCACATTAATTTTGATAATACGTGAAGCATCTTCTTTAGTGTACGAGGTGTGACTAAAGAGAAGCGGGACAGTAGTCATAAAATTTTTAGTTCAACATTTTTGGATAAATTATGAAATGTCTTTTTTAAAGTACCGTACTCCCTCTCCGCGTTGATACTTTCTTACAATTGATTCTGCCATCCACGGAAGTACTTGGCAAACTTTTCTTCTTTGAGTCACTTCAACACCCTCGTCACTGAGGCATTGGTTTCTTCAAAACATGAAAAAAGAGTTTCTATTATCAAAATCTTTATCCTGGAAAAAAGTCAAAAATCACCCGATGCTAGATTTGGGGAATAAGAACGGTGATCGAAAGCTGTGATAGGTTTTTTCGTGAAGAACTGCATTACATTGATTGCGTTGTCATGGCGGAAGTGCCATGACCTGCCACCACACAGTGCCCGCTTGCAGCGTCAAACTCGGCCATGGAGATCAACGAGAACCGGCTGGTAAAAGTGCTGCTGTTGCACACTCTGGCACGAACTACAATGAACTAAGCCATTCTTGTCAAGAAATGCGATCAACACGGCTTTAATCTTAAATTTTAACCTGCACATCTTCTTGGCTCCGGGTATTTCTGCAGTTTCCCACTGCATACTCTGTTTCTTCGTTTCACGATTGTATTGGAATACTAACGATTTATCTCCTACAATGACCAGACTAAGAAAGACCGCATTGTTCCTTTTTCCCACAGCATGCCGTTACAAAAATTAACTTGGCACTGGTTTTGATCTTTCGATAAAATCTTTATCAGTTTAGAACATACCTTTTGAATCCCCAGATCATGCAAAAGATGTGTTGCGACCATGCCCTTTTCTTAAATCTATTTGATGCAGGTGTAGCAACTGCAAACCACAAACAGAAAGTCATCAACAACACTTGGATTTATATATGAAACGCCATCTACGTTCAGAAGCTATCATGATACAAGTGACTAGTTGCCATGGAGTGCACTCATTTTAACTCTTTCGCTCCCGCGATCATCGATTGATGATCTCGTGTTTTCAGTGTTTACCTCAAATTTTGTTAAATTGAGTTGCGAATTAGTTTAATAAAAAATTGATTTGTGACTTTATTTTTCATCCGATTTTCATAAAATTTTCAAAAGATCACGATTATTTTCTCACGCATCGGATGATGTATAATTTGTGCCCTAATTCTTGGATTTTTATACCCAAAATTGGTTAAAATGACCAACAACCCAGTTGCAGACGACAAAATTGGTCAAATTTTCAGTACGTGCCAACTACACTAAAATCAAATTGAGATTACATCTTTACCACAAAACCAAACCCTTTATCATTAACACAGTCTGAAAACTACTCTTTTGGGGCATTATTTGACAAAATTTCAAGCGATAATAATAAATTTTACTTTTTTGAATTTCCAAATTTTTTAGGGGTCTCAAACCCCCCCCAAACAAATTTGAACGGTAAGTAGATAAAAGTAAATTTAGTGCGTAAAAAATATCATATGTTGCTAAATACCGCTCTCATTTGAAAGCTTAGGAAATTTTCTTTCCAGCAATATATAACTTTAAATAGTTTAGACTAAGTGGTATATGATATTTACTGATCAAAAATGAGTACTGTACATCATATCAGTTCAAAACCCCCCAAGATTTTTTGACCTACCTCCACTAAATTATAATTTTTACAAAAACTACACCCTATAAAAAGATAAAATAAATTGCAAATGTTTCATTAATAAAGTCGTCATTTTGTATCAAATTTCCAAGGAGACAAGAAGCGAAATACAAGTTTAAAAGCTGACAGAAGTTTGGCTTCTCTAAATCAAAGTTTGCTGTATCCCCCTTGTTTGTCAAGAAATGGGAAGGGTGTAAACAAGCTGCTGTTTCATTGTCAGTGACAGCATATTCTATTTAAAACTTGATATTTTCTGAATCTTGAAGAAATTCCCAGTTCAAAAATACATAATGTTACATGGTTTAGGCTAAGCTCTAGCAGATAATAACTGATCATATTTTAGGTACTGAATTTAACTACCAAAATTTGGTACCGGTCAAAAAAAAGGTCATGTGCCTCAGAAAATTGCAAATTGTAGAAAACCTAGGCTTTATGGTAAGTTTTGAGTGATGTACCTTGAAAGCTTATGTCCTTAGCATCATCTTGCGACCATTTCTAAAAAAATTGGTAGAAAATAAAATCTGTAGTGATCTTTGAGGTGAGGGTACCTCTTTAATATTGAAGACAACCACCCCCCAGTTGGGGGGGGGGGTTCATTTGCATATTCAAAAAAAAATGTTTTTTTTTCTATTTGAAATCCTCAAGAAATGTAGATTTCAACGATATATCACACTTAATGTAGAAGTAGACAGCTGAGTAATGATTTACAAACAAACTTGAGGTACATAATTATGATTATGACAGTTTTTCGCGCTGCCACCTTACGGACATTTTTTTTTCGCTATTCACGCGGGAGCAAAAGAGTTAAGTTGAATTACAGCCGGATGTCTGCCGTTGGGCGACCCCCACAAAGAAGCTACATTTCTCCTGATGTAGTTGGACGGCAGCGTCTTCAGTTCAGCAGCACAAGTCATCGTCGAGTAGCCAAATCTTAACGTCAAGACCGCCTTCCAATTGATGTCTTCAAGGGAAGCAGAAGTTAATGCAGCAACGCACAATTGTCCTAAGAGCTTTTGTTTTTATCACGATTGGCTGGCCATAACGCTTTAGCATTTTGTCACATGTTCATATTTCTTGCAGTCTACCTGTTAGGTCACACGCTATTCATTTTGTAAACAATGAACAACAAACAACTTAATTGAATGTTTTTTCTCCGCTTAATGAGTCTTTCAACCAGTTTCGCAAGCTCAGACCTCGCATTAGTTCTGACGTGGCACTGTCGTAGATAAATCGTCTTCTGGATAACATCAGTTTGATCCATTCGAAATTACGGCTTGAAAAGGCAGAGTTCTAACAAGCTACAGAACTTCGAATTTAAAGTATGCTTACAAAAGATTAGCCTCCGTAATTATCGCTATATGACCTCACACGGTCTATGAAGATTATAGGCGGAGGCTTTACCGTAGGTGCGACAACCATGCATATTTAAATTGATATAGCTGAGGTTCAATTAATTATGATCGCTGTAGCCCAACAATTAATGTGCAAACTTTTTGTAGACATGCCAGTTTTACTCAACCGGATACCACAAACCATTTCCAAAACCTCGCTATTTTTAGATCAGCCTCAAAAGGGCCAAGTGTAGAAACTGAAACATTTTGTTTTCTCAATTGATCAATTCGTGGTTGCAGGCCTCAAATCACATCGTTGCGTGAGTCGCATTTTTGAGTTTGCACGCCTCTTGAGCGTATATCGTCTTGTCATTTTCTCCTTTCTTATTTTGCTTCTGCGGCTGTTTTGTTTCCTATTATGCTGTTTGGACGAAACACAATTTTATTACTGTACCAAATCCATCGCATTCAAAATATAAAAGAAATAACCAACTTGGTTATATTATGTAACAACAAATTTCAAAAAGCAGTAGCTACTGTTCAAAAAAATATGGTTTTCACCATCATCATTTATTCGGGCTTTGAAGAATTTTTCTTCTAACTGAATCGGAAGCATGCACAACGGAATCTAAAAAATAGTTTTGCAAATACCAATATGCATGTTAAAAACTGTTTTGAAATATAGTCTATGTAAGTAACACTAAAAAAAGAAATGCAAGAAACATCAAAAATGCAATAAAAGCAACGCCAAAAAGCTTTATTACATTAAATTTATACTTTCAACACTACCATAAATTAGCTCAAACTAATCGCCATTACAAAGGTAGCAGCTTGTCGGGACGACTGCTTTCTCTGTGGCACTGAGGCCACTCTTTCCTTTTCAGCAGGGCCAGTTTGTTCAAGTTTTTCCGCTGAAGCATGCGCCATTCTGCACGCTCTTTGCTGGTCTCGGCGGCACCGACAAGTCTGCCATTTTTCTTTTCTTTTCCTACTATCTGACTCTCGTTCTATCCTCTCCTCCATCTTTCCTCTCATCTCAAACTCTGCGGCAGATCTGGCACGAACCGTCTTCTCTCTTCTGTTCTATCAGACTATTATGGGTCCCCGGACACTCGCTTCTACCGGGGAACAACACGGCTGATGAGCTGGCCAGACGGGGAACGCTACTTGTGCCCTCTGCAATCCTCTGTAGTCTCTCTCCTCTTATCTCTCGTATCCTCTCTTGTCTTTTCTCGGACTGGAGGTGTACTGTCTGATCAAAATTCTTTGACACACAGGTTCCCTCGATTTCCACCGAGGAACTTGTGCTTCCTCGTCATGCTCGCTGTGTCCTCTCTCGTCTTCACTGCAACGGACACGGCCTTCTTTTAGGTTCTCATCTCTCTAGGATTGGTAGAATCGAGAATCCTTCCTGCAGCGCCTGTGGACACTCGTCCCAGGATACCTCTCATCTCATTCTGCACTGTCCAGCTACAGACTCTTTGCGCCGCTCACTCTTTGGCGACTCTCTGTCTCTCTACGACCTCTGGTCCAGACCCTGGAGAGTTTCCCGGCTTCTGGGGCTCCATGGTCTTCCGCCATGCCCCCATCCATCGGAAGGGGTCGGGTAATCAACAACAACCTAAGCAGTCCTGCCAGTCATCAAAAACATTTCAATACTTTCAATTCAATTCTAGATTGTACATCACTTTCTATGAGTTGTGTTTATTATTGAAATAAATTTGCTTGATTGACCGACTTATTCTGCGATATACGCAGAAGCTTGAGGCTGACCCAGGCTTGGCAGTACATCACATTGTCAAAATTATATTTTTAATAATCACCCAAAGTTTCGCGAAATGTGGGTGTTTTGGAAAATAACTGGTTTAAAACCATAATTTTTCTTAATTCAGAGTCGGGTGCAGCATTTTTGACAACTCGGGCTCTTGCAAATTTTGGGCCCAGTTTCGCAGGTACCCCTACATCCCCTTTCAATGTTACTGTTTGTAAGTTTTGTACTGCTACAAGATAGCGCAAAACACAATGACTCACGTTCACTAGTGTTTTTCTTCAGGCTCTTCAACGGCGTAATCACCTTCATTAAGCCCTCAAAAAAATTCTGCATGGACTCCTCGTGATGCATCCACGACGATGAGGTCATCGATGACGTCACGCACACATCTGAATAAGAAATGACTGTTTATGCAAAAGAAGCTTTATACGAAGGAATTAAAGACGGCCGCACCAGGGAAATGTGATGACGTAGTTGCAGGAACGACAGAAAGGTCAGGGGCAGATTTAGGTTCTCTTTCCGACAGCCAGCGACTATTGAGCCTCCTGCGAATCTGACACTCGTTTAAACTTTTCATCCATAAAAGTCTGGAGGAATCTACAAATATTTTAAAGCCTTAAATTACATTTTCACTAAATCATATAAACACCCGCTTTCTATGATAAAAGTTTTAGTTCATACCACAGGAAATCAACCAGAAGAGTTGGAGATGCTAACGGAAAGCTATTTCGTTTAAAAACAATAAAATTGAACAGGACAGTAAATAACCACTGAGAACTAACAATGCGAACGATCTCGCGATAGAGTAAACCTGCTCAGGCGTTTGGTTTTTTCATTATTTTTCTAATCGATTGGCTTGTAGAATACAAATTACTACCAACGAACAACAAAGTTTTTTTTTTAATTTTTGCATTTTGATACTTCGGGGGAGAAGGCATAAAAGGTCCCAAGAGTCGAAACCATCACAATTTTCGTAACTTAAAAAGTATAGCACCGAGGTCCCTGAGTGAAAACTTTTTCATCAATCAACGTAACAGTATACTAAACTAATTTTTGCAAATATGTAACGTGTATAGTGTAGAAATTTGCAGGGCCATGCTAAGTGTCAATCCACAAGCAAGACCTCTATAATTTAAAAAATAAATGAGCTCATACTTAGCAACAGATAACAGACGTCTTGACCTCTATTAAGGTTGGAAGTAACCATTTCTACAATGTTTGTAGTGGCTGATCGGTAGTAATAAAAAGTATTTATAGAGGCCGGAGTTTACTATCTGAAGGAGTGCTTGATAAAAATTGAGTCTATGCTAAGAGAAAGATCCTTCCTATCACAAAGAAAAAAGTCAATAAAACTATCAAGTTGAGAAAACTTTTGCAATATACGAGAGCCATTCAATATAAAAGGTGAATTGGAGATAAAAGTTTACTTCTTTTATTCATTTTTCTACGTAATCCCCCTGCACTTCCACGCACTTCTGCCATCGGTATACGAGTTTTTGTATGCCTTCGCTGTAGAATTCTTTAGATTGACTTTTAACCCAATCGCTCACAGTGGTTTTTGTCTCCTTATCACTGGTAAACTTTGTTCCTCTGGAAAAATTTTCTATGCGCCCAAACAGGTGGAAATCGGAAAGGGCAAAGTCTGGGCTACAAGGAGGTGGAGAAGCAATTCCCAACCGAACTGATTGATGGTCTCCACTGTTTTGGCTGCTGTGTGATGCCTACGAGGCGTCGTAGCATGTCTTGATACAAGATCACTCGGATTGACTAAAGACCTCTGCGTTTGTTCTTCACATCTTTCTTCACTTGTCTCAGAAGCTCACAGTAGTTGGCACTGTTAACAGTAGTTCCTTTTTCCAAGAAATTTCTGTCCGCCTAAATGGTGTCATCAACTGAATTGATCATGGTTGGAGTTCTCACTCCTGCAAGTCTTCCTGGCCTGTCTTCATCGAAAACATTTTTCCGTCCTTCTTTGAATAAATTAGCCTATTTGTAAACATTTTTTGACAGAAACATGCTTCTTCATACACATCAGATATTCTTCTGAATATTTCACTTGGCTTGCACTGTTCTGCTACTAAAAATTTGATCACCGACCTTTGTTCAATCCTTGAGCACAACTTTCCAGGTCAGCCATTTTGTAAAATTGAAAAATCGATAGCAAAGCAAAGCAAAGCTAAGCTATCAAAACACAAACTACATTAAGTTTACATCTTATACCTACAAACGAAAAATAAAAGTAAACTCTAATCTCCACTAGAAAAATTCACCTTATATATTGAATGGCCCTCGTACTTTGATCAAAGCAAAAGAAGAAGAGGCTACACTTCCTTCAGATACACGTACAATTTTAGGTTTTTTGTTGTGAGGCATTATGAACTAGCGACCAGGGATTTCCAAACAAATATTTTAGGCTTTCAAATAGAGACCAGCCGTATGCTTTATGCAACCAATGAAAAACCCATCTAATCGCATGCACTCAACTAAAACGTCAGTCAAAATCACATGCAAATCGAATACCTTTATTCGTCGATTTGTGTTTAGCTAGCAGCTGTTTGGCAAGATGCAGCAGATATTGCAGAGAAGCAATGCGATAATAGTACATGAAGCTTTGCCTTGGCTCGTCTTTGTACGCTGCAAATAAAATCAGTGCAAGGACGTGAAGAAAAAAAAATGAACCAAAACACTTACATTGAACATTGTGGCAGGATGACGTGGTCGGTGAAGCGTTTTCATGCAACGTCAACGATTGCGCCGGGTCCTGCGATGATGACGCCTTGTCAAGCAAGGAAGAGGCTAAAAAAGTTTGGTCTTGCAGTGACGTAGCCGTATCCAGTAATGTCTTGCTCTTCGAAGAAGTGGTAAGCAATGCTTCGCTATCCGATGAAACTTTTTCCAGTGACGTCATTGACGGAACTTCCACCGTCAGTGTAGGTGAAGACGCTTTTATCTGTGATGACGTCGACGGCGTAGACGCAACTAAACCTGTCTCGTCTAATGACGTAAAATTCTTCTTCAACGGCGCCACTGGTAAAACAGTTTTTTTCTTTGGCGACAGTAACATTTTACCGCTTGACAAACCGTTATCATCAGAAACCTTGTCAACTTGGTCAACGAAACTCTGAGCATCAGCGTGAATGAGCTTACCGACTGTGAGACTGCAAGTTTGTCCACAGCGCAATCCCATTACCACTGGGTCCTCATTACACTCACTGCTGGATGATGAGCTGAGTACCGGAAAAAAAGCAGAACTCCTGTTTTGTGGTTTCCGTCTCTTCTTCATATGGGCAACATTCAAAGATCCAAGACGGTTCGTGCTCGAATCACGATTTGTAATCGAACGTTTCTGGTTGTCGGAATCCTCATGACTGAAGCGCTTTCTCTGATTTGAAGCAGGAGCACGACAAGGCGACAACTGAGAGCCACATTTTGGTGCAGATATTTTTGATGATAATTTCTTCAACGGGGATCTGATTGAATGTGGCATTGAATCTTTTGGAGTTAACGACTCATCTAAATCAGAAGAGGTCGAACTTAACCTCATACTAGCTTTCTTTTTGCGAAGTTTTGCTTTAGCAGCAGTTTTGCGTGGTGGTAAATCGGTTACTGAAGGAACAAAGTTTGTAATAGTTGTAACTGATGAGGTACATTGTGGTAAAGTCGTACTGGCAGCTGATTTTTGATTGGGTTCATAGGAAAAAGTATTGCTTGGTGGTCCAGAGGTTACTGCAGCTTTAGAACTTTTTGACGCTGTTGCGCTTGAAGAACTAGATTTACGACCAGTGGTTTGATCTGGAAGAGATAAAGTGGTGATAGATTTCAAAGGCGGGGGTCCTAAAGGGAAAGACTTAGGCAATAACTTGTCCTCAGTTTCTGTAGCATCGATTGGTGTCGCTACACTTGTTTTACAATAACTACGGTGATCTGATTTGCTGCCAGAACGAAGGTTACAGTCAATGTTTGTACTGAGTTTATTACAGTGTTCAAACTTTTTGCACTGTTCATTCCTTGGCATTTCATCGTTCGATGAAGCAGACAACCTCTTATTGATTTCGCTTAATGATGCCTTCTGTAGTTTCTCAGCATTTTGTTTTGTTTCCGAAGGTTTTCTTTTTCTCGAAACAGAAGGGTCGTTGGTTAGTGGTAGTGACTTGTGTGCATGCGATTTATCAGAAGAACGTTTTTGATCAACTGAATTAGAAATTTTATTTTGTTCAGTTGACAAACGAACATCTCTAGTTGTTGGGAGACCAATCTTCTCACCAACTAATTGCTTGGTTTCACGTGATTGCTGTGAAGGGTTTCTATCAGCAACAGAAGTTTGTTTTACGGAAAAGTCGTTATCAGACACTATTGAAGCAGTCTTTGCCATTAAAGTTTCTAGTTCATCGTGATCTGTAACAGACTTTAGTGGATCATTCGCGATTGGTTTATCAGGTTTCTTTGTGGTAGTTGGTGAAGTCGCTGAATGCCGTGGAGTAAAATTACTAGACTGTTGCTTTAAGTCGGGATTTTGCGTTGAATTTCCACCACTGCTCTTTTTTGTTGGCTTAATTGTTACATCTGTAATACTGGGAGATTGATTCGAGTCACGTGATTCCCAGTACCGATCAGAACTCTTCCTACTTTGCTTGGAGGAATTTACCTCTTTGTTTCTATGTGATCGCACGGAGTCTTTGGAACGCATAATACCGGTTTCAATTTGAGTAGAATACTTTCTGTTGTCTAGTTTAGTATCGGTTGGCAGCAGCTGCAGTGAATTACGTAATGGATCTGTTGATGAATCTGCCGATCTACGAAGAGGTAACGATTTGTCAACGAGGTGGATAGAAGAGTTGTCACTGCAGCTCTTTCTATTCAATCGATGGTTATCTCGTAAATCTTCCTTAACTGATGATTGCTTTCTATTTGAAGAACGCGACCTGTTGTGAGATTTTCTACGTTTTTCGTGTCGGTGGTAAGACTCCCCTTCTTCACTTCGACGTGATCTTGATCGGTGAAAACTGGGGGATGAACCTCTTTTTGAAGATCTGCTGGACGATCTAGGGTCACGCCGATTTTCTAATCTCTGACGATTGTTCGATTTGTCATCCTTATAAACAGATCTATTTGAGTCGGGTTGAAGAGGGGTAAAACTTGATTTTCTAGAAAACAGTTGTGGTTCTTTGATATTCTTGTTGGTGTTGTGCTGGTTTTTGTAATTAAAAGATTGAACTTTAGTAGTTTGATCGGTGATCTCTTGATGAAGAACGGTATCGCCCGACGTCATAACTTCATGTGAATAGGCTTTTTCTTTGGCATGCAGTCCACTTTCACCTTAATATATAAATCATTAAGCATACAGCATTGCACACTAAATTTGTAGCATAACGCAAACGTCTTCACTTGGACGGTACACAATTGTTAGGCCATGTGCTTCAACTCCTGCAGCTGCTATTCATAGTCAACCGATCCGAATAATACAATTAGTTGTAGACCAATCACAAAAATATTGATACTTAACGATTGGTTTGATTGCCATGGTCGTCAATTCTCACGCCTTTCAATGAAGATGATTTTGTAACGCTTTTCTTGGAACGCAATTGATCTCTATAATGAGGTTTCACTCTGAAAATAACGAGGTCCAACTGAATAATAAAGAAATGCATCACCCCAGTTCAGTATTTCCTTCAAGTTGTTAGCAACTTGACGTATGCCTAATATTACGATAATGTTCAACTCTAAAGCCAGTCAATGAGCCAAGAAAATACGGTTATTTCAGACCAGTGGAACTTAACTTTTTTCTGCTTCCCAGTTCTTTGCCAATGCAATTTACTGTGATACATTTACTTCAAAAAGCATAAAACTTTCAGATGTTTTTTTGGTTTTGTCAGCAAACGAAAATACCTCAGGTATAAAAGTGCTCCAAAAGACAAAGCCTTAGTGTCAATGTGCACTGACATAAAGTTGACATGTGCCCAAGCACAATACGCAATTTGAGGTATCAAATCAACGCAAACAAATGATGCTCTATTTAAATAGTGGTTACTAAGCGGACAGTCTTTATAATCACTCAATAACAGTGGTGATCAGCAACGAAGTAGATCCACTAAGTAAACTGCTTAAGTAGGTTTCTTAGCAACGAGCTACCCGCTTGGGTTTTTTAATTTTTACTACTTCTACTTCTACTTAAGTAGATTAAGTAGGACATAACGCTACTTCAGTACAAGGTAGTTTTAACTTCTACTGAAGTAGATGCTAAAATTTGATGTCTGTTGAATTGAAATACGGTATGCTAGCATGAAAACAGCTCTGAATTCAAGTTTGTATTTAGTGCAAATCCTCCATTAAAGTGGGCCACTTTTGGTGTAAATTTTGCAGAACAACTGGTAGGTCTACTACAGTTCAACGCTGATAGGCAAGGTGCTGGAGTTATTATCAGTTGGCCCTACTGTCATAATAATTATTTTGGAAAAGTTTTTAGCCCCACTAGTAAAATTCTAATATTCTCCAGCGTTTACGTTTTAGCAGCTTGTTTTGCTTTCCCAAGCATGCATTAGCTTGTCCGCAAACCAACTACTGCTTTCGTCAAGGGAGTGGCCAGGAGAGACAAAGGAGGCCATTGTCCTATTAAAAGATTTATAAAATATTTGTTTTCGGCTGAAGTTTTTAGTGCCCTCTCAAAGAGATTTTGATACGTGTTTAACGCTACAAATATCTTTAAAATTTGCTCAATACCATCGATTCTTTAATAGTTAATACAACTTGTCTTGCCTAATCGATATCGTGACATGAGAGCCTTAGATGCTGGTCTCGATTCTCGTTGACGGAGGTGCCCTAAAGAGATCTAATAGATCGAAACAGGCCTGTTCTTTCCAAAGTTCTGAGGAGTTTTTA
This sequence comes from Trididemnum clinides, assembly GCA_963675345.1. Taxonomy (NCBI): domain Eukaryota; kingdom Metazoa; phylum Chordata; class Ascidiacea; order Aplousobranchia; family Didemnidae; genus Trididemnum; species Trididemnum clinides. Next base: position 29,125,848 of record OY776300.1, on the reverse strand, counting down.
GATATATCAATTAAAAAAAACGTTACCGCCAAAAATGTGACCCAAGGTATAAACATTTGGCCTATCCTTCCTCAGAAATTTTTAGCTACATCATTTAACTCTAGTTTTGGTGGGTCAATCTTTATACATCATAATGATTTAAGTGTTTTTTCATTTAGAAGTAAGTGAACATTTGTTTTATCGAAATGCTACACGTTTCAACAACTTTTTAACCTTACGTTTAAACATTCGAAAAATATCATCAAACAGACCAACAAATATTAATTAATGGAATAATTGGGCTAACGTGTCTGTACTATTTAGGTTTAAATCAGTGGATCTCAATTCGTTTGGCATCTTGCACTCTTCAAAAAAAATTGTTTTTCACTCTTCTTTCCATAACAAGTTGTATTATTTGGGATAGATCCCAAAGTATCGCCACAAAATGAAAAAGTTTCTTTGATAAATGCTTTCAGCCTCAATTTAAAAAGCGTTCTTCAAAAAAAATTCATCAACGTAACTTAAGGCAGCGTCTTTGAAGAGATTTCAAAAATAGTGGCAGCCCCTGACATAATGTCTCTGCGAGGAATTTTCGTTTATAGTGATGCCATTGGCTGCACCATACTGGTAAACCTTTAACTTAATCGGCAATGTAAACCATGCAGTAAATTGGCAGAGAAATTCACAACCACGGAAATATTTTCTCGCACCCTGCGTGGTACAAGCACACTCGATCGAGAGCCACTGTTTTAGAGAGATACAATTCAAAACTGCCAAAAAAAAAACTAAAAAACAATATCATGAACTTATACTACTTAAGTAGTTTAATTCTTGATTACTTTTACTCAAGTCAAAATGCCTATCACTACTTGCAATTTTTACTCAAATAGATTTTTAGGTTACCTTGAGTATCTCTGCTTAATAAAAGCTTTTAATTTTAAAAAACAATAATATTTGTTATCGGTCTGTTGCAAGATAAGCCGAGATAAGTTTACTTTAAGAAAAACAAGATTAAATACTACATTTATCAGTGTGATTTAAAATACCAAAATCAAAACTCAGCTTTTCAGGAGCAAAAAGGTTTTCACTTTTTTGAAGCATTTAACTTCGTGTTCATGGCCGGGAGATTTGGGTTAAATACACTATTATTAGGGTAAATAAAATGATTTAAGTTAACAAAACGGTTAACTTGAGTGATCAAATAAATGAGCCAAAGCTTAAAAAAATCTTGAGAGTGGAATTTTACATTTTTATTTTTTAACAGCGGTAAAATTTCTTTATTGGTTGTATAAAATAACTTTTACTTAAAACGATTCAGAGTTGCCACTGCTGCTGTCACAGAAATTTCTATAACAAGTAGTGCAATTAAGCAGGAAAAAATTAAACCTGCAAAAAAACTGGTAATTAAAAGATTCTATTTCTATGCCAAAATCGTAGGGATTACCCAGACAACAAATCTTACCTTGGGTGATCAGCTGTAGTAAGATCAGAAATGACTTTATCTTTCCGCTCAAGTTCACGCTTTGCAGTCTCCAACAAACTTTTAAAGTTTTCTCTCAAAACTTCATGCTGCTTTTGTAAAGAACTAAGCTGCAATGCAACAAGCATAAAACAATGTGTATAATTGAAAGCAATCTTAATAAACGAACTATTCACGTTAAAAATTAACAAATATTGGGAACATCGTGCCTAGAAATAAGCTTATTAGTGCTCTATTTTCTTTATAGGAGAGACAGTCAAAGCAATGAGTTCTGCTTAATTCATCTGACCTTAAGTTCAGATGAAAAAAAGTCACAAGTCAAGGTTAAGCTGGAAAAGTTACGGCAACTGTTTTGGGACTTTGACGAAGTCACACTGATCGATTATCAACCCAAATGCTCACTCTCACATTGTAATTAAGTTGAAAGCGAGACCAAACAAAGTTCTACCTAACCAGGAAACATCCAAGGTTTTGCTGCAATACGATAATGCCAGGTCTCACATCAGTCTAAAATCTCGTGAAGTGATCACTTCTTTTCAGTGGACGACAGTAAGCGATCCCCCATGCTCACCAGATCTGGCAACATCTGATTATCATCTTTTCGGACCATTAAAGGAAGAAGTTAGGTGATAGCACTTTACTATTGATGGGCAAGTCAAGCAAGCAGTAAAAGCGAGGTTAAAAGCTCAGCATACATGCTCTTATGAATTAATGGACAGCTGGCATTGAGAAAGACGGAGGTTACATTGAAATCCACAATCCTGGGGCTTCATTCATGTGTGTGTATGTAATTTTTATTTCAATTCATAGAGCTACAGCCATGAGAAACCTAGGCTTATTACTTTTTGACTGCCTCTCGAATATAACAGAGGTAGCTATGTTTCCTAATATTATCATTTTTTACCATATAATTGTTAATTGTATAAAATACATAACTTATCGTATATTGAGCGGGCTGAAGCAGTGTACAAGGCTCATTGATCACCTAGTAAACTTAGACTGTATAAAATAAAATATAGTCCTTAGTTACTTTCGCCAGCCTCAAAACATTGCTTTGGCTTCAAGTTGTCGCCACTCATTCTAAAGGCAATAAAAAGTACAAATGACTAATCAATGATTAGCACATTACTCACACTAGTTGTTGCTTGTGTTAATTCTTGATGAAGCATTCGGTTTTCTTCTTCCAGTTTTTGTTTTTCATTATTAACCTGACAGTAATAACAAACCATGCTTGTTAAATGCATCTTGTACATATAACAGTAAGCTCTACAATATTGCCATCTCCTCCAAGCAGATTAAAATGCGCAAATTTAATCGATCGGTACATATGAAACGATGCAGAGGACAACACAATGATAAGATCCAATAATCTTTGGATCTTTCCGTGATCCAGGGACTACTTATTCAGCAGTGACCTCTCCCAACTTCAGTCCACAGACGACTAGTAATAATTGTTTCTGCAGGGCCTTATTCAAAAATGGTGCGTGGCAAACAAGGGCAAGTAAGTAGGTACATAACGCATTGCAGGCTCATCACTAGATATGCATGACTCTAAATAGATGCACCCCGACTTTGGTGAGCTGGTTTTACATCCGCCCTTTTTAATTTGCATCTTGCTTTCACTAAGTCGTTTTCGAGAAAGAGGGCCTGTGCTACTCCCGATTTAACAACGAAACAATATAATAAAAGCATCTATACAACAAATGCTTAATTCCTCTATCAACAAATGTGCAATATAAAATAAGAAATTAATCATGAGCAATAGTTTTGAGAACTTTTGTTATAATTCAATCTATACCTTAGTGGTTGAAAAATCAGCAATTTATTGACTCTACTATCAACCACGTGTAATGGTATTAAAAAATTAATGTAAACTGTACCTGATTACAAATCACATGCAATAATGTTTTAACCGAATGGTTCCTGACTGGAGAGGAATTCCTCCCCAGGGAGAACTTTCTTTATGGGGGAGGAATTTTCACATTTTAGAATTTACAAGATTTTAATTTAGTTGCACTGAGTATAGCATTTGTGTTTCAGAATTATTCCATGAATTTATTAAATTAGTTAAGTGGTTCCGAACCGAGAGAAATTCCTTACCGTTAGGAATTTTACCCTTTTAGAGAAAAAATCTGCACATTTTAGAGTTTACAAGATTTTAATTTTGTTGCATCTAGTACAACATTTGTCGTTTAGGACTATTCCATGTATTTTCTAAACGTAGTTGTTTGGCAATGTGATAGCATGAGTGTATTCTCAGACAGCAGTGATGAAAAATTCCAGGGCAGGGGGCAAGCTTTGCTGAAAAAAACACTTTTAAATTTTTGGACCGGCATTTTTATTTAACATCAAATTCATTTTCAGAAGCTATATAGTAGAAGCTACATCACAATTATACCCCCAAAAGAGGGGACTATCAACCTTTAGCAAAAAGCAATTTAATAAAGTAGTCTACATCCTAATACATGGAAAACTGACCCCACTAAAGTTTATTTCAAAGGCATTCAGAAATTTTTATAGTTCACAAAATTTAAAAGAAACCACTTTGAAAGTCTATCATTTTAAAAAAAGCCCTTTTGCCCTCTTTGTTTTGCAATCCTTGCACACAGGCCATCATCACTCAACAATCACACATTTTATACTACATGAGGTAATTTGTTTTGCTCAGTTGCTTATCAAGAAGCAAAAAATTTTCTTGTCGTTTCAACACTGAGACATCACATAGTGTTTGTCCACTGCTTCATGCATAGTTCTGCGAGTGTATTTTACACTGTATAGTGCTAAATTTTCAGTTGAGCATGGTGTTAGCAATTTAAAGCAAACAAAAAGAGGTTGGATGTCCTAGGATGAAGAATCAGCAGGTGATTGAAGTTATGAAAGAGTCCCTGTGGTGCAGCCTGTTCTGCAGCAAAAGTGATTCAAGCATTTCAATTTGACCCAAATTGCATTATGGCGTGGTGGAGATATTTAAGATGGAAGGATTCTCATGACATGGCTTGATCAAGGGTCTCTCTCTCTCTCCAAAGCAACAGTCTTTCTTTGACCGTGATATATGAAAGACAGTGGCATGATTGAAAAAACTCGTCAATTTTTGTCATTGTCTTGCTGCGTTTCATCCATACAAACGTTGGTCAGGGCTCATTTCCGACATTCCACTTGGCTAACAACTCTCTTTTTGATCTTGGTCAGGGCAATGCTGGCTAATATGAGCGGATCTTTGTTATTGGTAGAGTTGAGGCTATTATGAGACGACAAGTGTTGCTGAGAGCTAATTAGTTTTTTGACATATCAAGATATTTACCATACTGGACAAATACATTCTGCTGTTGACAACCACAAGGTGACACATTGGTGTTGCTAGGGTATGGCTACAGAAGCCATGGCTTCCTTAAATTTTTTGACTTTGATCATAGAATGTAGGCATTTTAGGCCAAAAATAGGAAAATAATCCAGTATAAAAAGTTGATTTCCAAAACAATAGGATTTCACCTTCATAATGGCTGAAGATAGGAAAATAGCTGTTTTCAAAAAGTTGGTTCCTAATGAAAAAAGTCACCAAACAAAATTCCTATTTTTGGTCTAGAAAAAATTGGCTTTGCCTCAGAGCAAGAGCTGTGAATTTGAGTAGAGATGGCTATGCATCCAACTTCATAGATGAAAGTTTTCTCATCATGTGATTTCTTGTAGCAACCTCAGCTATGGTGTTGACAACTGTCATTTCATATAAGGGGCTGCGATCCGGTGTTACACTAAGGATGATGAATAAAAAGTAAAAAAAAAAGCATAATATGAAAGCAAAAAGCCCCAAGCTGTCATTATTTTATTTTGAAAAGGGAGGAATTAAAAGCTTCAAAAACGTGAAAAGAAGAAATGTATCAAAAAAAGTTGGGAACAGCTGTTCTAACCCATTTTATATGTATTACTACCAGTGCAGAATGAGATATGAGAGGTGTCCTGGGACAGATGACAGCAGGCGATGCATGAAGGATTCTCTTTTCTGCCAATTTTAGAAAGAGCATAACAGAAAGCTGTGTCTGTTGCAGCAAAGACAAGAGAGCAAATAGCGAGTGTGACGACGAAGCACAAGTTCGTCAGTGGAAACCAATGGAGCCTATTGCCTCCAGTCTAAGAGAAGAGTGGATATGAGAGATAAGAGGAGAGAGACTACAAGGGATTGCACTGCGCATGAGTAGTGCTCCCCACAGGGCCAGCTCATCAGCTGGGTTGTTCCTGGGAGAAACGACTGTCTGAGGACCCATTGTAGCCTGATAGTACAGGAAGAGAGAGAAGACCGTTTCTGTGAGAGAGACTGAGGTAAAAGGAAAGACTGAGGAAACGACAGAGTGGTGAGGACAGAGCAAGAGTTGGAGGGATGAGAAGTGGCGGACTTGCTGGTGCTGCAGAGACCAGTGGAGAGCTTGCAAAATGGTGCAGGATACTGGGCCTGCCAAAAAGGAGAGTGGCTCAGTGCCACAAAGTAAGCATTTGGCAACTACACCAGAGCTGCCTTTGCCAAAGGAAAAAGGAACAAAGCGGTCTGTCCTGATCACTAGATTGTGAGGTAGGTGAGAGCTGCACCTTGATGAGAAAAAGGGGGATCAGAGCAAGAGCATGGGAAGGAAAGGGTAAACTTTACAGTAAAGAAAGGAAGTTCCATGGAGGAGAGGGAGGGAAAACAAAGAGGACCTACCTAGGAGTAGGAGAAAGCATGAGCAGGTGAGTGGATGCAACAGCTCTCCAGGAAGATTTGGAGAGTCTTGGTTTCACTTAAAATCTGGCAAAACCTGATATGGGAAAGGAGGTTGGGAGACAAAGGGCCTGCTCATAAGATGACTGAGTGAAATGAGTCAGGGTGACTCGTAGGGGAGGTAGAGGTGTCTCAGAGAGAAGTGGAACAGGGGATGACGAGAGACAGCTAGAGATGGTGTGACTAGTTATTCAGTAAATCATAGGGGAGGTAGAGATGTCTCAGGGAAAAGTGGAATAGGGGATGACGAGAGGCAGCTAGAGACGGTGCGACTAGTTATTTGGTAAAGGCGTTCTTATTTGTTTAAGTGGGTGTGACAGTTTGTTTGCTGTGTTGGCTATACAAATTATTATGTCACCAGAGCATGACGTCACAGTTCCACCCACCCAAAAATTTTGAAAACCCAGCACCAATAGAGACCATACAATAAAAATGTTGACATAACATAAAAAAATGTATACCAAAAAAATATGACAAAAAATGATTACAAAATGGAGATCACAATTGGGTATGATAGGGACCTATGTTATATGCTATCACAGTGGTTTTAAAGATCTATAAAAACTTGCAGCATCCAAACTAAACTTAAAATACATCCAAATTGAAATTGAAGACCATTTTCCTTAGATTGATCTTTCTAAAATTCTTCAACTTTTGTAACTGTTTTGTCAAATTCATAACTCAAGTTGTATTTTGATGTTGAATTTGCACATTTTAAAGTTGTAGAAGACCTGCTTTTGGAATCTGATTTATGTGACACCCCATGCAAAGTCTCACTGCACTCACTTTGGGAACCTAGCTAACAGCATAAAATTCTTTTTAAATTTTACCATAAATAGCCCATAACATGATCATGCAGGCTACAGTATTGCAGTGTTCTCTCTATGGCCTATGCCGAAAATGTGAGCTACAAGCAGGAAATAAGTGCACTTAAGGTAAAATATTTAGCAAATTTCTCTTTAAAAATGCCCATAACTTTTGCCAAAGAGTATGTTTTCGTGCCACTGATTTTACATGCAAGAGGCAATATCAAAATGAAATGCATACTGTTGTTTGTAAACACAAGCTCAACTAGTTGACTAGCCAAAAAATTAGTTTAAGGAACTATGGAGTATAGCTCACGAGACAAATATTATCCCAGATAGCTAGGTTTAGATGAAACTCCATGAAAACTATGCCTTTAGTAGTTTTGGGATAGCTCTTTGCAATGACATACCGTCAACTACAGATATAAGAGACACGTCGGGACCAGCTCAATCAGTCCCTTATATCTGGATATCCCTTATAACCGAATGTACACAGTTTGATCCGATACCGTAAGATTGAAGTTTTAAATGCTCAAAACACCCTTTTTGAAGCTTTTTATACACTTCCCACACACAAATGTCGCAATGGGCATTAGACTGCTACCGTAGTTGAAAGCCGAAAGGCAGCTACAGAAGTATCATTAGCCTATAAAGCTGAATTCGACATCTCACAGACAGAAATCCCTTGGAAGAATGGGTTATCCCTTATAACCAACTGAAACTACTTATGATTGGGACTTTAAAATTTGTCCCTTATAAGCAAAAATCCCTTAGTATTCGCATCCCTTATATCCGAAGCTGACAGTGTAAGGTTTCTTAAAGCATTAACTTCGATCCATTTTATGCCCTAACTAGGAACAATTTTGATTTGATGGGGTAAAGAAGAAAAAATTTCGCATTTTTATAATTTTGGAAGTTTACTTAAAAGAAAAGTTTGAAATGCTAAATTTCAGGCAATGGCTACTTTGCTGTCAATGGCAATTTACCTTTGAAATTTATTTTGCCATTAAAAGTTTGTGTCTGGCCGACATATTACTAATGTGACTTTTAGTCATTTTTGATTGGTCAATTTGGCTGCATTGGTCAATATGTGCAATTGGATACTACTGAAATGTGAAATCGTGGATTAACATTTCAGGGTAAAGATCAGGATTGGTTACAGTTACAAATAGGATTAAAGCTAGTCCATGCAATACGTCAGAGTCTTAAGTAGACTCAACACATATTTCTTTCCCTTTCCTTTCTTTCATTCTGATGATTATAAGTAGTGAACGCATTTACTGAAAAACCGTATTTCTCTGTTTAGCAGATATTATTAAGTAGTAACTTCATCTGAAGCAATGCCAGGACAATGTCGAAACACAACATATCACACACTAATTCTAAATCCAATACTGATCTGCTTGTCTGTGAAATTTCTGTCTTTCAGTAATATCCAATTCTTTGGAACACTTTCCACGAAGTTCTGCATTGTAAAGTATTGCAAAATGTGAAGTCATAAAGCAATATATCAAGTGGGCAAAAAAGGGATAATCTTGTTTAATCAAGAATAACCCCAAAACTAAGCTTTACAAACAAATTAAATTTGGTACATGTCATAAGCAATTAGTTTTGGTTAAGTGGTAAAATTTTCATCCAAAAATATTGATAAACACAGGAATAATGAGGAAATACAAAATTCAGGTCAAAATATGCAATGCCAGATGTTGACTTAAAATTTACTTACCACGGCTTTAATCAAGAAGATGCTCAATATGTCCTGCATTCTTGAAATCAACCAACCAAAGTCTCTTTTTCCAGAATTTCTTTTATCTTGTCCTTCAGTTCCTGTTGTGGGAACTTTTCCGTCCTCCCAGCTTCAACTTTTTTAGTTTTGCTGCAATATTGATGTAAAACTTTGCAGCACACTTGGCTCATGTGCTAGTGATCATGGATTTGATACTTGGCTAGGTGACAACTTCCTTTTTTTTAGTTGTGATTGAACTTTCAGTGATCACATAAGGTTGGGCAGAGCAAGAAAATAGCTAATCTAATGTCTCCTCTAAAAAATATTGTCTGGCATTGAATATTTTAACCTGAATTTTTGTTATTCCATGTTTGTAAAATTTCACCACTTGAAATAAACTAGCTGCTCTTGACATGTACCAAATTTAATTTGTCTACAAAGCTTATTTTTTGAGTAATTCTTGATGGTCATCACTTTTTTCTGCCCACCAAATACAAAGATATTAAAATTGCCAAAGCAGATCTGGATATTCATCTTATGTCTAGCAATGATCTCTACAAATAGATAATAAGGGTACTTTAATTATAAGAGCATTCCAACCTCTTGAATAGTGAGACATCTTCCAGGTTGCTTGGTGTCATTAAGCAGCAAATCTTCATATAGATCCAAAGAACTAATCCTGCTTGCCTCATCCTCATCCATTGCAATATATAATAGCCTCAAAGACTCAGTACAATTTACCAAGCAAGCTAGTATTAAACAATTCTAAATATTTGCCTGGAACCTACAGCTATCCAGCTATCCTGAGAATGAAATGGTATTCAACTTGATGAACACTCAAAAAAATAAAGTATGGGAGACTGCAAAGAATGACCTCAGGGTTACCTGAATATCAGAACATGTTTTTATATTTAGCACAAGCCAGAGTTTGAACCCAAAGTACGACGTTTAATGCAAATGCCAGTTCTGATGTGTGCAATTTTACATTCTGAGAGCTGAGAACTCAACCAGTAGTATTTCAATAATGTCTCAAACTCAGCTGATAGATCTATGGTTCTTGCTATCAGCCATAAAGCATACGCAAAAACCATATTTACCAATTTATACACACACACATTAAATAATTGCATACAAGCTGTACCGTATTTTTGTCACAAAAAGTTGTACAAAATTTTTTAAACTGATTTTGTAGGAAAGTGTTTATAGTAATTGCACACTATCTCAAAGTCATAGATAATCACAACAAAATAGCTAGTACTGGTACATTGTCTTGCTGCTCTTTGCTTTTTTTTTATTTTCCATGTTTATCTTCCATTCACTAGAAAGCAAACTGTATCACTGTCTTTTGGATGGGATGTCTGCACTCACTTGGGAGTTGCCATTTCCAAGGTGTCTGGGCCATCTGTCTTCAGCATAAAGGTGGGGGCATTTTATTAAAAGCCTTTCCCAAGGACACAACAAACAAACTTGCTGGCTGGGTCTCCATAACATTCCTTAAATGTTGAACACCAAGCAGGAAAGCTGTGAATACTATTTTTCAATGTCTTTTGGTATGACTTGACAAGGGAAATGAACCCCAGCACTACCCCTAACATTCACATAAGGCGGTGGTTATAAATATGCATAGTACAGACATAGTACAAGTATTGTAGGCATAGTGATGGAAAACAGAACTTTTGATGTAAAATCTAATTGCATCCGCTCAATGCTTAATCTAAAGGCAATGGCTATTTTGCCGTCGACGGCAATTTACCCTCAGAGACTATTTTGCCGTGAGTTATTTGTGATTGGTCAATCTAAATGACGTACTAAACATGTGACTTTTGGTCGTTTCTGATTGGTCAATTTTAAAAACCAATTGAAAAAATTTTGCACCCCCAGGTCTCTATCCCCCACCCTGTACACTCCCTTCCAGTGTACACTGCCCCATACATTTACATACCGGGCCTGCCCCTTCGGTGTACACTGCCTTTCTTGTAAAGCCCTGCCAGCTGAGATTCGAACCCTCAACCATGGTATCTCAAGACCAGCGCACTATCCACTACACCACAGCGTCACTGATGTATTAATAGCAAATTTGGCCACATACACGCACGTGAGTGATTACGGCAAAATAGATTCCAAGGGCAAATTGCCGTCAATGGCAAAATAGCCACGGCCTAATCTAAACTTATAAAATTAAAAACTACTTTTTTTAAATGGAGAGAAGACTTCCTTATAATGGTGCAACTGATTTTCGATCACACACCTCTCCAGCTATCCTTGTACTATGACTTTACTATGCCTACAATGTCTATTTAAAACCACCCCCCTCCCCATTTAGCCTAGAACCCTAATTCTGAATAATAACTAGAGATTTCGCGCCAAGAAAAGAAGTGGTTGCGGAGATAAGACAAGAGGAAAACGGGAACAAACACGAGTAATTGTTTTCCCACCGTCTATCGCTCTGAGCCGTAGACAGCAATGGGCCCAGGGCCGGATTAAGCAATGGGCAAACTGGGCAGTTGCCCCGGGCCCCGTGCTTTTTAGCACTATTAACTATTGAATTGAATTGAAATAAATTTATAACCGTATAACCTACATTACCAGCAAACTTAAACAGAAGAATCAAAATATTCACATATCGGTACAGTTATTATTTGTACGAAAAAAATTAAAACTGGCTTTCAATTACAAAGTAACTGAGACGTCACTGTAGAGATTGATATAATCAGTGCTTTACAGTAAATTCCGCTTAATTGGGCCGCCGGTTAATCGGGTCAGCCGTTTAATTGGGCCAAATTGTTAAGAACAAAATCCAATCAAAGATAATGCACTACGTTAAATCCGCATAATCGGGCCACTATTCCGCTTAATCGGGCCACAACTGTAGTCAGACATACACTGGTTTAATTGCAAAACCGCCTTTGTAATGTAATAGAACTCAATATTGCAAAGCCAACTATATAAACTAACAGTTGAAAAATACAGGCACAAATTATTTTGTCATTTTATGCCCTTGGACATGGTAATTGTTGTGTTTTGTTGCAAATTTTGTGAAGTCCCAAGCAGAGATGCCACAAAAAGAATTAACAATTGCTGAAAGGGTTGCTGTCCAAAGAAAAATCAGAGAGCAACCTCCAAACATTAGTCACTGCCAGCTAGCTGAGATAACTGGTGTACCAAGGACAACCCTGGCACAGATACTGCAAGACTTTGGATAATCGGGTCAGCCGCTTAATCGGGCCAAATGCTGCTTATCCCGATGTGACCCGATTAAGCGGAATCTACTGTATTAAATATAGCAGGCATTCCTCGTATGTCGAGTGTAGCGATATTTCAACCAGATCAATTCGTTCTTTCGACAATTTATTATTCAAATTAACTTGGCCACTCCTGTATCTGTGATGTAACAATGTTTTTGTTATTACGTGATTGCCTGCCCTGTTGATAAATAATTTTTAGTGTTTAGTAATACAGGTAGTCTTAATATTTTTATGTTGTACAGTTTGTATGTTACATTATTAACAGCTACCGTTTTTCTGAAGAAGCTCCTTGGTAACTATGGGGAGCGAAACGTTAAATTTGAATAATAAATTGTCGAAAGAACGTATTGATCAGTGGTGTATTGTTAAATAGTAAAGTAGGTGGACGGTTGGAACTGATTTCAAACCTTATGGTCGGAGAGACATGCGCAGTGGCAGACTTCGCTACAGCGAAAGGCGGGAAACATAGACAACATGTAATTGAACTGTTCGCAAGAAAGGGTATACTACTTAAAACAACTTTATTTAAATAAAAGTATATTTGAAAACACATTTTAGAAACAATAAAACAAAAAAATTTTGAATATTAATAAAAGATGCCTTCAGTCAAGCGTTTTCTAAAAAAAGTAAATGGACGGCGATCCCCCCTGATCCCCCTCCAATACATCTTTGGGTATATTAGCATTCAAATTAATGGCGCGAGCGACTGTCAAATGTTGGAGCAGTTATAAGAAATCTTAGACGCCACTACAGCCCTCAAGGAAAATTTTGTTAAGTTGTGACAACTGCAACAAGATTTTACGTTGGACGACAATGAAACAAATCAGACCAAATCAGATTCATCGTATTTGAAAAAGAGTATGGATGGCTTAGAAACAGCCATATTATGTGTTTTATGGCACAAAATTCTTCAAAGGTTTCACAGTTCAAGTAAAAGTCTACAGCGTGCTGACATGATTTTAAGAAGTTGCGCAGCACTTTACAATGGAATCGAGAGTTTTTGCCAGCATTTACGGGATGAATTTGATACAACTGAAAAGGATGGTTTGAAACTCACGACCGGTATACAGAAAATCTATGTGTCTCCAAACAAACGCAACCGAAAAACGAAGAAGACTTTAATTATGAAGGAGAGGACACTGGATACACTAGAGCTTTGGAAGATGCTCGACAATCCTTTCGTATTGGAACTTACTTTCCAATCATTGATTTATTAATTGCAGAAGAAAGAAGACGAAAATTTGTGTACTGCATATGGCAACAAAATTTTAATTTTTTGCTGAATCTGAACATTTGGGCTATCAGTGATGTAGAAAACGCTGCAAGTAAGTCGTTAAAAGTATGTGCAAGCAATTTGGATAGCGACTTTCCTTCAGAAGTTGTGCACTTCGCTTTTCATTTACGATCATCCCTTGATCTTGGTTTGAAGACAAATACTGCACAAGCACAGCTGTCATATTTGAAAAAGAACTGCTCAAATGAAACTTTTCCAAATGTGGCTATTATTCTTCATACATATCTGACCTTGCCTGTTGCAAATACGGAAGGTGAACGTTCTTTTTCGGCATTGAAAAGAATGAAAACCTACCTGCGCTCATCCCTGACGCAGGATCACGTCTGTGATTTCTGTATTATAGTCATCGAAAAGAGATTCACAAAATCTATGACCTTTGAGGATATTATTGATAAATTTGCAGCAGCGAAATGCCAAAAACACCAGTTGTAATACATTATTTGCCTTAGTTTTTTTTTGTGTTGCATTCTCTGTGTTGTTTATTATGTTTTCTGTGTTGTTTATATTTGCGCCGTTAATGAAACAGTGCAAAATTTTATTCTGTATTTAACCTTTTAAAATAAATTTCAAAGTAAATTTTAAACAAAATTAATAAAATTTTTTCGCGTTCCATAATTTAGGGGCCCCGCACTCTTATCTGCCCCGGGCCCCACGATCTCTTAATCCGGCCCTGAATCGGCCAACCTGATTTTCGTGGATCTTCTAGCTATAATGTTGCTACCTTAAATTTAAAGTTTTTTCCAATAATTTGTTAGTTTTATTGTTCCAAAGCCAGCATTTATTGTTTGATGGCTCTATTAGCTAGATTACTCGAAGTGATGTAGCAGTACAGTGAGACAACTACAAAGATTTAAACCAGAATAAATTCTTTGGAAGATGTTCAAGCTCAAAGGGTGCATTCTGTATGAAGTTAGCTTTATTTATATATCAAAGTGTGCATCAAAACAAGTTATCATAACCAGCGAGTAAGTAAAGTTAGTGTTAAATATTGTTCACGCGCTTTATTGTATTGCTGCGGGTGAGTTTTGAAGCCTTGGCCTCTTGCTTTGCTCTGCTACTGATAGCAAGTAAATTAATTTATTTGTCATTTATCTCGCCTGCTTCAAGCTTCAGACTGCATCCTCACCGCCGTGATTACATTTGTTTATTGGTTTTGTGCCAGTTCTTGTTTTGAGTTGCCAGCGATCGAACGGCAGTTTTTACTGTTTTGTTGTTAGAAGATTGTGCTACTTGCCCTCGATAGAGTAATAAGGAATTCGAGTTGTCTCTACTGCTCGGCTCAAGTTCTTGGAAGTTTAATAGTTAGGTAAATATTTATTTCAGTATTATTCTGTTGTAGGCAAGTTAGCGCTTTTTACGATTATTTATGCTTTGTTTCTTACGTTAACAGAATTTGTTTTTTAGTACGCTTCGCGTCGCCAGTGTGGCTGTCGCGTTTATTTGGAATAAAGAAGTTGCATAGACACGTACGCTTGACAGAACAGCGGCAAAAGAAGGGAGGCGAACTTGAGACGCGTTGGCTAAAAGCTTCGACCGGGCGAGTGACAGATTCAGCACTTATCCCACGCTGAATTAATAGGTCTGTTACAGTAAGATAGCAACAACTCTACGCAATTTTATAATGAAGAATGAAAACCTAAAGCTCAAATTGGTCTACACAAATGCAAGGCGAAACAAGGAAAATGACATCAACAACTAGCGAAAAACAATGATATAAAAACAATTTCTAATCCACACTGGGAATAGAACTTTGCATTTACAAATCAAGTAAACAAACCTTTTTGCCTAATCGGTCATAAGCTAATAAGACAAAACATTGCAAATAATTGCAATGATGTGAAATGTTACCATGAAAAGAATCACCCTAACTTTTCAAGAAACTATTTACTTAAATCTAGTATATAAAACCCAGTTCTGTCTGTCTGTCTGTCTGTTTTCATTCTTTCGAAACTACTGGATGCTCTCATGTAATATTTGGCACGACTGATCTCCAATCCGGGATGAGTGTCATAAAAGAGTTGATGTCGTCAGGATGACAGGATAAATTGGAATAATTTTTTTAATTCGCATTTTTGGCGGAAAATTTTTTGGTTGAAGGAAAACCAGCATCCCACATACCAACTTCCAAAAATGTTTCCTCCTGGTAACAAAGATGATGTTATAGTTAAAAATTGATTGAAAACTGGTTTTATTCTTTATCTCCAAAGATACTGAATGTAGAAACATGATTTAAAGTTTCTTTAGACGAGCTTAACAAGTTGCTTCTGATGAAAATAACTATTTAATTTCAAAAATTCATGTTTTGTAAACGATGCAACCAGCAATCAAATATTTAAGTATTTTTAAACATGCTTTTTTTTCTTTTTTTTCTTCAACGCTTCAAAAAAGCACTGCTATGTCATACTGATCTTTGACGTCATAATGCTGTCTGCAAGACCTGCATTAGGATTTTACGTAACAGAAGGTGCGATATTGATAGACATGAGAAATACTAGGCCAAAAAGATTGGTTGACTTTTCAGCCTATGTCTTGCCACTTTGGTACCATAGCCATTGAGCCTAGCGCGGAATGAGGTGTTATTGAAAGTAGTGGAGAATAACTAATTACTAGTTTACTCTTGTTGTTTCATTGGGCCTCTTTGACACATTGGAAATTTTGGGCTTTTTAATCTTGATCGACTAACTTCGAATTGCTTGAGATTATGTAGAAAAAATTATATTTAAAGTCAGAAAGTATGAAAATGAAATCTTCAGTTGTTTTAAAATTATGCCATAACAACCGACAGGGGAAGGGGGTTTATTTGCTGTACCCACCACCAAAGTAGGGTTAAAGTTGGTCTCACTTATCTAATCGAAAATCGATGTAATACTTAGTCCCGGTCTTGTGGGCGAGCAAATGTAAGAATGACACGAAGGCTGTACAAACACATTGGCTTATCAGTTTGCCCATGTCAACTCCGACGTGCTTGCATCAACAGGTCAACACTGTACTACGATAGTTGAGTGGTTCTACGCATGTCCTACGGTGAAAAGCTGCCGCAAACTCGAAACCAATGTATGTCAGTGGTTGGTGCAGGCATGGGTTCAAATACCATTTGTCGTAATTTTTACGGAATAGCCTTTGAGGCCGATTTTTAAAGCCATGCAATTTTGCTGTTAACATGAACCATAGAACTCAATTAGAAACTGTAGAGCTTGGGAAGATTGACGTGTCTATTCGAAAATCTTTGGAATATTGGCAATAAATTTGGAGGCTATTGTGGAAGAGCATTCATTCGAAGTGTTTTTTTTTGCATTTTCTGGCTTTCATTTCCTTTTGGCAAGGGTGCAGCTAGAGTTTGAATTTTGAAGGGGAGCGGTATTGCATTTACAATCAAGATTTCACTTTCCAGGCAAATAAAATAACGTTTTCAATTGGCGGTTTGGCTGTTTCGCTTTACTTTGAAAATAGGTCACTCTAGCGTTTTTTATTGAAAATTCTGGCCACTAAAAGTATCTGTGACTAGTTAGTGTCATTGTAACTATTTACTTTTTTCGCTAGGTAACTGTAACTGAGTTACTTTAAAAAAGTAACTCTTTTACAACTGACTATTTAAAATAGCCTAGTCTACCACCTACCGCAAAAAGCTCGGAGGAGCAAAATCAACGCAGAAATATTGTGCATATACAGTGGGCCTATACAGTAATGGGAGCGATACTTGAAAATTAGCTTAAATTGATTTCAGTACGCGATTCTTTTTAGCATCTTAATTCGATACTGATATTTGATACGTTGTTGTCAAGTTAATTCGATACCGATATCGTGACAGTATGGACGACACAAATATCTAGATACATTTTCGTTTTTCTAAAAGCGGTCCAAATGGCTTTATGTGGTTGCTAGCTGCTCCAGGCTACTAGGATAACAATGAGGCTCCGTAGCTAGTATCGCAGAAAATGAGGGGGCTAAAGAAAATAAAGCTCTCCCTAAGTTTGTGCCAGGGAAAGCTGATCTCCTCCTGAATAATTTCAAGAAACTATCTATCGCATTTTTAGAAATCTATCAGCTTCGCTAAAAGCATTTTTTAAGCAATGATAATTTAATACCGATGTAAAAGTATCGAACGATGCCATCGCCGACACATGTATTAGACTACTGCTCATCTCTGACAGCATGTGACGTGTTTTTAATTATTGTCATTACTTGACTTTCGGTATTTGATCTTAGACTCATAACAGCCCCATAAACTTGTTTCCATCCTCCATTTTTAGTAACTTAACTCCAAAATTCTCTAAACTCTTTTCCTGGCGAAGCAAGGTCCTCTCAGTCCCTGCTTCCAGCGAGCCAGCGGAGAAAGTTTCCATTTAGAGTGGACTCCCATGATGAGGCCACATCGTTTACGGTTGTTAGATACATTGTCTGATTTTGTGTTTTTAATTACAGTAACTGCAACTTGTAAAATGGATGGAGCCTGTACATGGGCAGGTAAAAAGTTATAAATTATTGTAGCAATTACAGCTCTTTGAGCTCTTTTTTTGGACTCCGTTTTTATGCAAGCAGCAGTAGGCTATAATTTCAAGATTGTGACTGACCAAGTCACGATTAAAGTTTTTTGTTTTAATTTCTGGTGCTATTAGGCTAAAGTGTTCTTGACTAGTCAAGTCTTTGAGTTGCACGAGGTTTAAATGTCAAAAAAATAGCATTTAACTAAAATAAAAACCTCTAACATACTGCACAAGGAATGAGCAATTTTTTGCTATTTTTAGATTTGAAAAATTTATAAAAGCCGCTTGCTTATTTGTCCATTATATGTTTTTGCGTTAAGTAATGTTTGACTTTTGGTCGGTAATGGCCAGCGTGGGTAATTGCTAGCTAATAATGAGACATTCATCAAGAGTATTTAGTATTATTTCATCAGTGCTCAGCCCTTTGCTTATTGTATTTTCTTTATAGCTTACCATCGTGTTGAATGAGTTATTTGTTTGTGGACATGTGCATAGCAGTTTACAATCACTGCCAATAAAGATTATTTTTGCATGCTGTAACTATGTAGGCCTATACGCGATGTAGAAACGAAGTAGATTGAGGTATAGCGATTGTTGGCGATGGTAGGTAGGGTTCAACATTTTGGTATTTTCGAGCTTTCGTTTAATCGGAATCGCAAGGACTTGAGATAGAATGGACTTGGACTTGAGATAGAATGGACTTGGACTCGACTCGAGCCACGATTTCAAAAGTCTCAGACTGATTCGAGTCCTTCAATTGCTGGACTCGTTACAATCCTGGCGTAGTCCCTCTCCTGATCAAACTTAACCCTTAAGCCTGAGACAGATGGATCACATGTAACAAAGTGGAACAAAATGCTGAGGTTTACTGTGAAATTTCCGTTAAATCAAAAAATATAATCCTCATTTTCAGCGCGAAAATTTGGTCTGTAGATTATTGACTTAAGCCATAACCTTTGCTGAGACCAAGTAATATGCACGTAGGCAGAGATTTTTGATCATACAAGGAGGGATACTATTAAGAACAAGTCGTAAGTATAAGGCTTTCTCCATTGTGCTATATGTTATAACTAAAGTAATTGTATTGAGCTGGAAGCCTATCTATATTATTTGGCCCATTAGTCAGCTACTTAGCCTAATCATGTATATATATCGATCACTTTAGCATCTTTCAAAAAGTTTGACTTTATACTCGCATACATTCATTGAAGGAAATGAAAACAAAACTGTGAAATTTTTGGCTGTTGGTGAATACGCGCTATGGTAATTTAGAAGCAGGAATTCGGCATTAGTGATGGGGGCATAGTTTATAAAATTCAAAATGTGAGAGGAAATTAATAAAAAAGTCAGTCTTTATCACTATCTGAAATCGTACCCTTGGTAGAATTATTTTTCATGAAAATGAGATATTACACCAACGGAGTGACCACATGCAAGGTATTTGAGGCTATGTATGATTTTTCTCGAATTATTCCCGGACTAAGCCACGTAGTTGCAGCCAAGAGACTTGCTGTCACATATATCAATTAGAAGGGGTTGCACCACATTTTGACGTAAGCCTTTCACCAAATAACTTATTTCTGTAACTGTAAAACAAAAGCCATTACGGGGCCCGCGACCAAATTTGATTTTATGCCCCTATACTTTATTGCAGGGGTGTACAACCTACGGCCCGCGAAAGGATTGCAAATGTGGTCTTGGATGGAAAATCCATCACCTAAATCTTGGAAAAAGCCGATCTCCGTAACGAAATTGGTCAACACACGTAAAATAAAAAAATCTGTTATAAATGTTGCTTTCCAAGTATTGAATCTCAAAAATAAAGGTCTCTAACACCATTTTGGATAAAAACTGCCACTAGCTACTGCTTCGAAGCTTAATGGTGCGTAGAAACAACATGGTTTACAGATTTTTATAGGCCCGCTAGATATTTAAGAAGTCTAAAATTGGCTTGCCTGCAAAAAAGGTTGCACACCCTGGTTTATTGAAAGGAACGAATAGAATTTGTGAAATGATTGAGAGTTTGTGATTAAAATCAGTCTTAATTCAAAGTACGATGATTGGGATTAAGGGCATTGGGGCGATGCCCTCGTTTATTGTTACTACTTTCAGAAATGCTATTTCGTGTGAAGCGGTTGTGGTTGACGGAACCGATATGTTCAACTTGACGAAACTGACTGGTGACCCTGCCGGGCGGCAACAACATTGCCGGCTATGTTATTCGTTAATAACTACAAGGCACGAAAAAAATAAAATACTTTGTTTTATTCATGAACTCGCATCGATACCAAACCTTTAAAATATAACGTCAGTGAAGCCGAATCGAAAGCGAACCACAACTTTTACCAAACGTTGAACCCCAACCAGAGCTGAACCGATAAACTTACATTTTGCTGAACCAGAATCGGAATGATATTTTATAGGGTTCGATACATTATTTTTAAGTAACTTTGGGTAAACCTGGTTTTATTTTCCTCTTCAGGTCATAAGGAAGACTTTAAAAGCGGCATTCACAACTTCCCTGATTAACGCTTAGCATGAAAGAAATAAGGTGGAGAAAAAGCCAAAAAGTTTATTTGTTGTGTTTTTGGGTAGCGCACTTAACAAGACACCATTATTTTCATGCGACAGACTGGTGATGACTTGCCCGCTCCGCGAGAGAAATGGCGGCAACTTATGGATTGTGTGGCACAAAAAGTGCTGTCACTGGCGGTGCCATAATGACACCCGACTGTAGTTGTCGGTCAAGCAGATCAAAATGGTTTTTTGGCGATTATTAAAACAAAAAGGTCTTCACCAGCTTTCCCGTGGTTACCAAGAACTTAGTAAGTAACATCTCGGAAAAATGAGTCTCGGTAGTTTTTGCTGCTCCAAGACAAAGCAAGGCGTTTTGCTAAAGTTTGGTGCCGTAGTCGAAATTTTAAGTTGTCAAGGAAATATAAGGATAACAGATCGTGGTTGCTATACCCATTGCAATGGTTAATTTTTTCAGAATTTTGCGAAAACTTTTAATATGTTTTGGCAAATGACGGGAGAGTTGCTAAGGCCCACTATTCGTTTTTTGTTTAGTCCATGTTTATCCTCCATTCACGAGAAAGCAAATTGTATCGCTATATTTTGGACAAAACGTCCGCACTCGCTTGAAAGTTGCCATTTCCGAGGTGTCTGGGGCACCTGTCTTCCACAAAAAGGAGGTAGCGTCCCATTAAGTGCGTTGCCCAAGAACTCAACAAGCGAATTTGCCGGCTTGTTCTCCACAATCTTCCTAAATGCCGAGTGCCAAGCAGGAAAGCTGTGAATACCAGTTTTTAAAGTCTTTTGGTATGACTCGACAAGGGAAATGAATCCCAGGTCTACCGACTGCGAAGCAGACGCTTTAACTACTACACCATTGCGTCGGGTGGAATGAAATGAATGAAAGACTGTGAATGAAAGTGTTTCCACAATTTTTTGAAATGAAGAATTTTGCCCAATTTGACGATTTTCTGGAGAACAGCTTCTTTTTTAAGCGGTAAATTTGCCTGGTTTGGCCTTCAAACTGACACGAAATTCTTTTTCTTTTTACAGTGTTGGCTTCTGTCACACTATTTAAGGGGATCATTGCTTTTAATCCTCCTTAAATACCCCACTGGGGTCATGACCCCAATATTTTACATGAAGGTAGGTCATTAAAGTTTTGGAGTTTACACATGAAGCTGGAGATTGTAAGGTTTACAAAAAGCTTTCAAAGGGATACTACTTCAGCGATAAGCATCTAGTAATTGCCGTACTTTTGTTATGAATTGTCAAATCTACCTTTTGATTATTGCCGAAGGTTCATTGTAGTGAACTGATTAGAACAGTGGTTTGAGACAAGCTTCCAAAATTACCACTATCTTTTCGAGATCAACTTTGATTTTTTAAGTGTCTCATTGTTACTTTTACACCCCACGCAGCTTGCAGTTGCTATCTGTCTACGGCCCTCTAAACGAAACAATGGCCCCACTTTCTGCCAATTACTTACGTTGTAGGCAATGCACGTGACCTATGTTAATTTGATCGATATTGAAAATGATGTCGGTAAACGATATTTTTTTCTCAATAGTCAGAAAAGCCTGAGGATTAGGCGAAAGATGTAGGCAAACAAAACTTAATCTTTTGCTGCAGATGGATTATTGACTTGTAACATCAAAATCTCCAACTTCGTTATGCTTCTACAAACATTCGACCTTGACGATCGAATGCTGGTAAGTATTGCCAGCGGTATTATTGATTGCTACAATCGATCACTAAAGGTCTCTACAGCTGAAAGCTCTTGATGAAAGTCGAACAAAAAATAGTGAAATGTTCCTTATGTCAATTAGACACATGATCTGGACGTGACAGGTTTAAAACTCACCTGATATGTTTTGAGTTTGTGGCCTAAGTGTAAGCAGCCTATCCAGATGAGGAGCAGCCTATCCAGATGAGGAGTAGCCCTCACCCCCTTCCGCTAAATAACTTTGGATTTGCAGCAGTGGCACATTACTGAATGTTGATGGCATCCACTTAAAAAGCAACGAACAAAATTTTGCCCCCTCTCCCCCAAATTTTTCAGATATGAGCCTGATTATAGTACATGTTCCACAAAATGTAAAGTACAGGTTTAAAGTTAGTTTTGATTTTTATAAGACTAGACTAAATTGCAGATTGTATACATATTCACTAGAATGGATTATGGTCCATGACCACTCAATTGCGAATTCTGGACATATCCAAAACCCTATGTTGATTAATGTTGAAATTGAATCTCAGGCTCCGTGATAAGAAGCCTTAATTCAAAGAAATCTTTGATTTTGCTTCAGACCTCACGATGAAATTGCGCCTGTCACAACTTTGCTATTGAAAATTACCCTAGGTAGCGATTGAATAGCTTGGAAGCAGAAAACGATCGCGAAGAATAAAAACGAAAAAAGTTAGTCAAAGTTATCTACCAACCTGTAGTTCAGTGCAGTATAGAGCTTGTAATAAGATGTAAGCAGTTGCTTGTGAAGCAAAGGATGGAATAAAGAAAAAAATCAAAAAATATTGCAAAGTAATAATTTGCATACTAAAGGAGAGCGCCCCCACTAAAATGGGATTCCTTGGCGAATAACATTATAAATGGCGGCGATATTCTAACGAGTAGTCTTCAAACAAACAATTGTGTTTGTTAGCTGCGGTTAAAAATTAGTGGTTATTTTTTGGTAATAACATGGATTGTGGTAATGTCACTAATACAAGGCCAGGTTTAGAGGTGCCCCGCTAGCAACAGCCTGTGGGGGTGTTGTTCCGCTGCCATGTTCTTGACTTGCAAAAGCACTAAAGTATGATGACGTCATGATCTGTGGCACAACTTCGCCCTTCACTCCATTGTTTATAGTGAGCGTTTTCGTGTAAGACTGCTTTCCAATAAAAACAAAAAGCTTAGACTGCAAAGTCAGACGATGTCATTTTTTTGGTAGAATAAAGATTCAAAGTAAATTCTGTGTACAGGAATTTGTTTTAAAGGTAGGAGACAAGACGTGAAGAAAAATGACCGCAGGGACCAGAACACGACACTCCCCGTATACGACCTTGAAAAGTAGGGCTAGAGGCATAATTGAAGGTTTTGGTTGGAGAAATTTTCCTAAAATCGAGCACAGAAACTTTCCCCGCTAGTCTGAAAGTGCTTGTTCTTTTTACTTCGACGATGTTATTAATTCAGAGGTTAGTTATCAGGACTTTCTAAATAGTTGGGTGGTCTGGTGAGTGCATGACTATTCATTCCAGGTGGTGAATAAATGAAGTGTAGTTTGTTTCTTTGTACCACACTGTTTTGTGCCTTTCGCAGTTTAAACGCAAAATGAAGACACGAGACGAGATTTCTCTTTTAGCCTCCATTCCAACTACTGCATAGGTTTACGGAACACTTTCTTATCAATATGAACCAAATTCAATGACAGGTCTAAAATTAGTAGGCTATCTAGTTTCAGCAAAAGCTAGACAAACTTTTGTTTTATTGCTGCTGTATCTACTTGTTTGCAGCTATTTCGAATTCTGGTTCTCATTTATCACTTTAGGTTTAGTTTACTATCGGCCTTGCGGGGTCTGAAATAAAGAAGATAATAATTAAGAAGAGGAACATCAGCGAGTTAAAGTTTTGCATGTCCTTGATGTAGAGACTTTGGTATAAATCTCTTTTGAGTGGATTGTTGTTACAGATTTTTTTTTCGTGATAGTGCCTTATCTTTGAGGTCGTTTTCCTATATGCCACAGACCTTTGTATTACACACCAAACCAATCTTTATTTACAAAACTGTTTTGAAAATGATGGAACCAAATCTTTTTTTAAAATGTCGATTTTTCTGGCAACTAATGGTCATTTTTTATCAATTATATTAAAGAGCATTTCCTACCATCGGATCACCCCCCTGTCCTTATAATGCTCTTTTAACTGATTTAACTGATTTTTAAATGCAGCCACCCACTCTGTAAACCTATATGACTTTCAGCCATAAGTTTATCGATTTTGTTTACGCGTGACCGTGTGCCAAGAAAATGAATGCAGTGACGTTGCTGGCATTTTTGACTGTGTGCATGATGATGTCACAATATTTCGTCACATCAAAATCAGTCTCATCGAAAGCGGTGAACTTCGGTACGGAAGTTGCGAATTCAGCACCGGGAACGAATATGATATCCTGGAACCCGACGGTAAGCGAATGAAGTTGCTTTTTTGATGACGTAATATCTTCTTTCCTGCAGCGCTATTATGACGTAGTCAATACTTGTTGAATTATTAAAAACTTCTTAATTATTCATCGCGACATCGCGGCCCTTTATCGATAAATATTATGACGTCATAGAAAGCAGCCCACACATCAGCGAGTGTTTCAATCAAAAAAGAACCCGTAAAAAATCTGTGACCAAAAAACTGTGACGGAAAACGCTGGAAGGTTAATCTGTCAAGTTTGTTTCGTCGCAATCCACGCATTGTACTGCTATTGTTTTATCTTGTTGCCGCCGAGGCGTCGATGGTTTCGTTTTTTCAGAAATTCGATGTGAAGTCTGGCGGAGACAGCTTCCGTAAATCAATTGTGCACCTCCCGCCTACCAAGACAGTGACGTCACAAGCGCAGCGTCATCGGCCTCACCCCTGCCAGTTCAAGCGGTGCTATGTGGGGCAGAAATGTGTGGTAGACGGGATCACGGGAAGGGGAGTGTGTGTTTGCAAGCGACACTGCCACCATGTGGAAAAGGTAAAATGTGGAGTGATTTAAAAGAGGGAAACGCATGTACGCGGCCGCATTTGAGACTTGTTTTACCGGTCGTTTTTGGAAAAATAAAAAGTTTTGTTAAAAAGATTTTCAAGTACACTAGGGCATAATTCATTTAAAAAAGTTTTGAATTTTTTGGAAATGGAGAAAAACCGATTATTCTCTTCTTTGAATGAAATTATTGCTCGGGCTAACATGCTGCTTTCTGCAGCCATTATGCGGAACTGATGGCGAATATTACATGAATCGTTGTGAAATGCACAAAGCGGCCTGTCTCAATGGTATCGACATTTACAACGCCAAGCACAAAGACTGTTTCTACAAAGGTGAGTGCTTACGTCACTTCGAAGTGGCTCTACGTCATGATGATGTCACAAAATATGTTTAGAAACATTGTGTTCACCTGATCAAGCTACCGAGTTTCAAAACGCGTTACTTCAATTTCATCAAAGAGTGGACGACACGTCACAACGTGATGAGGTCATTCATACCAAACTTGATAATGTCAGTTTGACCGTAAATAATTCCGGCGTAGATGGTATTGCTATGACGCCAAGTACAAAACAATCAACTTCCGATAGCGTTTGGCGCGCAGATGTTCTCAAATTATATGATGACGTGTTAACTAATGACAACAGAGGTGATGCAATTAAGCTTCTTTTCCACTATTTGGATCTCGATGCAGACGGAGCAGTTGGAAGCGAGGAGCTTTATGAAGTGAGCATCGGCTTTTTTATGTTGGGATAGACAACGAGGACAAGGCCAAGGATGTTTCATATTTACGGTCTTAAGTCATGTTTAAAATATTTGCTAAATATGGCGGTGACAGATTTACTCCACAAATGATTTCGAGTTCTTCCAGTGAGGAGGTTCTGGACTTCTGTAATGTCATATAGCTCTTATAACAACCAAAACAGGTCATTAAGCTTGGCAGTCTTACGGCCGTATTTTTTTGCCGTTTGCTAGTTGGACTGCGCTCACACATTGTAGTTTTCGTAACAGGAACAAAACCTGCTCAAAGTATCGGTCAACAAATTTTATTCCTAGTTGCGAAAACCACTGTGTTCGAACGCGACCTTGGTCTTAATGATCTTAAAATGACGCCAAACGCAGCGCGTAAACACTTGATAAATTTAGCATTCACAGCTTTATTGTCCAAAGCAGGGATGTGCGACCTGCGGCTCGTGACGTAAAACTTTGTATCCCCCCAAAAGGATCTGAAAAGTGGCCAGTGACGTGAAATCTGGTCGCCTTGAATGGCAAACCTATTTTTTACAACTCGGAAAGACCGATTCTCAAGAAAAGATGCCCACGCGCAATATACAGGAAATTTGGCGAAAAAGTGTCTGTAATAGTGTTGATCTCCAAAAAGAAGGTCTTCACCTTGATTTTGCAGTAACACTGACAGTGGTCACTGTTTTGAAGCTCATTTGTGCGTAGAAATAGCCTGATTTTCGAATTGCGTTTAGCCTGCGAAATTTTCAAGGAGTCTGAATTTGGCCCAACTGCAAAAAAGGTTAAAAAACCCTGGTCTAAGACTAGGCATGTAAAAGAAGTCAGGAGGTTTTGTGTTATGGTGCTTGTCTGTTTTTCTCATCTTGCGCAGCAACCATTCTTAATGTTGCAATGGCCCAGTAAAAGCCTACGCAACGTGTTATCACTTCACAATTGAAACACTGCAGCCTCAACGTACTTTTAATTTCATGATGACTTGCGTTTGGCATAATTTATTGCAAGTTTGCTGAAGATACTGAAAAAAAAGTTAATGAGTGAGGTTACGCGTTCAGCTCTAACTTTACTGGGTTTTTGCAGGTCTCGCTGATCGAAGGATTGCATGAAATCCTTCCTCCTCCTTGCTCTCTTTTCCATCTGCTTCATTTTTCCGATAGAAACCACGACAACGCGCTAGATATGCTGGAGATGCTGGAAACATACAGTGAGTATTCTATGACGTAATAGTGCCAATATCTTGCGTCATTTGTTACGTCATTTATGCAAAGACATTGCCATTCTTCGACTGCCAGAAGACAAGCAATACATCCAACAGGTGGCGCATTATGGGTCTTCAGTGACATTGACATGTGCAATTGAAGGGGAGAACAGTCCCCTGTGGCGGAGAGGGTCAATGGAAGTCCCAAAGCACGACCCAGAAATACAGGTAACGCTTTTTTTTAATTCCACTAGTAGCTTTTGAAGCTTGATTTTCCCAAATGATTAGCAAAAGCTGCCAACACCATGGACCATGGTTTAAGCACCAGCTTCGCAGTCAGTAGGTTTGCGGTTCAGTCAAATCGTATACTTAACAAAATTGCCATTTACAGCTTTCTTGTACGGGGCATGAACTCGACGGAGCTGTAAAGAATTTTGTGCTGTATTTATCTTCTGGTTTCAAGTCTCTCAGTTTATATTTATGGTGTTGTAATGTGCCTGCAAGAGTTCTGTGCATTATGTAATGACCAGAGATGGTCAAAGTGCCCTGAAAATCTGGTAGGAAAAATCTATTTAAGTAAAAGTATTGCTACTTACTCAAAAAAATACTTAAGTTAAAGCAGAAAGCAATGATAAGCATTTTTATTTTAGTAAAAGTAAAAAAAAGTAGTTGGTTCTTTAATTACTTAGGTGGTAAAAGTAGAAAGTAGTTACATTTTTTTGGCAGTTATGTCCTGTATCTCTCAAGACCAGTGGTCACCAATATAGGATGCTCGCACCACATACGTGCGAGAAGGAGTCTATGGAGATGCGTCTTCCTCTGCCAACTTCTCGCTCCATTGTTATAGCCGAACAAAATTACGATTTACGAGAATGATGCTTGCAATGACGTCACTATCAAAGATCTGCCTCTGGGGGACTATACTCCTATATTAGGAGGTGATTCTATTTTTAGAAAACTGGGGAAAAGGGTTACCTCTATTTAGGTTTATAAATTTTTTGCTTTAATGACACTCTAAAAACTAATGTTAAAAGAATTTTTTAAAAGCACTTTTTGATTTTGTTGTGACACTTTTGAAGTTTTTTCCGGGGGTCACAAATTATGGTAGGAAAGGGAATGAAACAAATTTTTTTCTTGTGGGACATGCAAGATGCCAAATAACTTAATATCCATTGATCCAGACCGAATTGGTACAGCATAGATCAGACGAGAGTGTCGAACCAAGCATGAATCGAAACCGTTATAAACCGCGTATTTTTCCTGATTTCAAATTATATCTAATCACAATCTATACAAAGCATTGAATCTCAACCAGAACTGCACCGATTAAAATAAGTTTTGCGAAACCTGAACAGGTGCGTTATTATTCAAGCTGTTCCTCTAGTTCTGCAGATTCATTCAAAAACCGGCAATTCTAATCTATATGCCGTTGTACTGACTTTGCCTAATATCAAAAAGTACGATTCCAAAAAATAAGATAGGCAAACAAAATTTTATTTCGGGTTGCTGCAAGAAAGTGACATAAAATAGAAATTTTAATGACAAGATTTTTTTTGTATTCAACTCTAAGGGTAGTAATGCATCAATATAATTTGTTTTCTTTAAATCTTATAACTCATTGTAACAACGGTAGTGGGTCCATTTATTTTTTCCCGATTTCCCCCCCACTTATTCTTGCGTGTCTATGCATGACGTGAGTTGCAAAAGACTTGGTTAAAATATGGACTTCTACGAAAGTCTACAAAATAAATTTTTGGTTTGTATGTCTGATGTTTAATTTCATGATTACGAATTTTCACTAATTTGAATAAAATCATTTAAAAGTACAAACATATTTTTAAATCTATTGTTTTGTGAGGCAATAGATGATTAGTAGAGTCAATAAAAGCCATTTAAGCCATATTTCATGGTGGTACACGAATTTCATAAATCAACAATAGCAAAAAAACTACATTATGTCGAGGTTTGCTTAAGAATTATAAAGTCATGAAAAATCATATTTTCTATTTTAGGTCATAAAATATAACTTTTCGTTTTTCTTTGATTAAACCCTGGTATCTATGTACTTGTAAATGCAGTTCAAACAGCTTCCATAGACGTCAAAATCTGATGATTTGTGAATGAGGAAGGCAGCGAGAATTCTCATGCTGAATTTCACGAAGCGTCGAAAGCAAAATTTCCATTATTTTCTATGACGTAACAGAGCTTTTGTTAGATATCAATTTTGTATTGTGACATCATCTTGACACGCTTGCGTATGCTTCATTGTTGTCGTTGATTTCAACATGGGAAAAAAATTAGAAACTTGACTTCCAAAACAAAATAACAGCTTTTATGGCACTTTATTACAATATGCGTTCACTCTCCCCTCCTCCACCAAAAGTTTCTACATTCGCTTCTGGTTTAGAGCAGGGCTACTCACCTGGCGGACCGGGGCCCAAATTCGGGCCTTTCGAGTGTTGAAACTAGACCTCAAGCTCCAGGATGAGTAACAGCAAGTGCAGCCACGAGTCGCGAAAAAGCCCATGCCCCTTTTTATCAGACTTTGCGGACTTGTTTTCAGTAATGAGTTATTTTCAGACAAAAAAGCAAATATTTTTCGCACCTTTGGCACAACTGCTTATTCTTAGCACTGACTAACAGCACCTTTAAAAGGACCAACAAACAACATGATTAGCATGAAAAACAGGAGAAAACCCATTTTTCAGTGCTAAAGGTCTGTTATTCATATCTGTCTCGTCCACCAAATTTGCCTCTGCAATTAAACTGATTATGTGTGGTAAAGCTCAAAGCCCAAACAATGTCCCACCAGATATGGTCTGAAGCACTGCGGCTCCAAATGTCTCATATGGCTTCAAAAATTCTAGACAGCCTGCGTGGCCAACCAAACAATCCCCACAATATGGCGACTGGCCACTGTTGGCTCGGTACCAAAACCTGGCAATGCAGCTGTTGACTGAAAGAGCTACCAGCTCATATCGCTGCTGAGCGTTTCTTACAAGCTTTTCGAGTGATTACTTTTGAGGCGTCTAGAACCTGTTCTTGATCTCCAACTTCCTGACAAACAAGCTGGCATCAGGCATGATCAATGCATAACTGATCAAGTGTTTAAACTAACCTATCACGATAAACATCGATTTAAAAACAATAAATTAGGCATTGTATTGGCGGATTTTACTGCCGCACACGACCGCCTACCGTATGATACCAGAGCCAAACACCCCACCACCGCCATTGATTTGCTATCACTTCTATAGACCAAGAAATGCGCTTTTTTTTTACAAAATTAGCAGAATAGAGTACAATAAGCTCATTTTGTTTTTGATTTCGGTGATTAGTGTAGACCAGTGGTTATCAAACTTTCATTATCCGTGGTCCCCTCCCAAAGACTCTCAACACTTGTGACCCACTGCTCTTCAATAAAAATATCTAGTTTTGCTTTTAACGGGTTTCCATCAGTTATTTTATTCGTCACGTTTGATAAACGAAAGTAAAAAAATAAATGCATTACAGTCGAAGAATTAAAAATGTCACAGTCAATTTACTTTAAATTAACACAGTCAGTGCAAAGCGTGTTCTTGTACTCGTCTCAGGAGACCTTTGATATTCGGCTCCGTCTTGGACTGAGCAAGGCGAATGTCACTGCATACATTGAGGCGATTCCTGGATTTCGTTTTCATGGACGCCAGATCAGAAAATCCAGCTTTGCAAAGATAGGCAGTTGCGAATTGAACGAGAATTACGGAAGCCTTCTTGCTGAGTAGTGGATATGAATCATGAAGAGAAAATGAAAAGCTGGAGTCGTCAGTTTGGTTATTAAATGCCAGCTTCATCGCATTCGATACTTTGAACTCTCTTAACTTTTTTGCTTTTTTGGCATTAGGTTCAATTTTAGTGTTAAACGCTCTCTGTACCATGAAACATGCAACGTGTCGTCGTTGAAATATGATGGAAACTCAGCAGAGACGATCAAGATGCTCTATGATGCAAGTTTTGATGTTATCTGGCAAATCAATCCTATTCTTTTTCAGGTGCCTTTCCAAAAAAGGAAACAAGATAGTGGAACCCACCTTGATTCGTGCTTACCAGTTTCTATTCGAGCAGTTAGCCCAGCCAACTTGTCTTTAACGTCGCTGACTTTCACATCACGGCCTTGCAAAGACAAGTTCATATCATTGAGGTGGCCGAATACATCGGCCAGGTACGCAAGCATCACAACAAACTCTACATTATGAAATTCGACATGGATGTTGTTTTTGTTTTCTCGAAGAAAGATCTCAACCTCATTTTTAATTTCATACAAGCGAGAGAGACATTTGCCTCTCGAAAGCCAACGGACTTTGGTATAAAGCAAAAGTCTCAGATGTTGCGCTCTCATTTCTTTGGCCAAAAGTTGGATGAGCAGGTGATTTTTTTGCCCTCGAATGAATGAAGTTGATAACTTTGACCGCAACGCCCATAACTTCCACCAAAGGTAGCGGTAGAGTCTTTGATGCAAGAGTGCATCGGTGTAGTAAACAGTACGAAGACGTCACATGAGGCCATTTGTTCTTCACCAATGTGACAAACCCTGATTTGACGCCAATCATCGCTGGAGCTCCGTCAATACAGATGTGCTTGAAATTCTGCCAGCTGAGCTCGTTGGTCTCAAAAAAGAGTCCACAAGAGCTTTGACATCAGTAGTGGTTGTTGTGGCTGACAGTGTATTGCTAAACAAGAACTCTTCCTTCATCTTGCCTTTTTCGTGTCAAGCGAAGTGGCTTTCTAAATCGCTATCGGTAGACTCGTCCAGTTGAATGCTAGCCTAGAGCGTGCTTTGCTTGATTTCGAAGCAAACTAGTTGGCACACATTAGCAGCCATGTCGTCAATCCATCGGAAAATGGTGTCATTAAGGAGCGAAACTGGCTGGATTTTCTTTTTCGCCCCCGATCCAATCATCATTTTAACCATTTTTTCTGCCCATGGCTGAATAAGTTCCTCAGCAATAGTATGCGGCTTCTAACACTTCTTACACTTCGCAACCTCGTAGCTGCATGGAAGAGTAGGCTTTTCCTCTACCGTAAATCCCAAATAAAGTAGCGTCTCTCCCAGGTCGTATCGTACTCTTTTGGCAGACAGATCATCGATGTCATCATCCTTCCTTGGGGATGCTTTTCATCGCGATTTTTTTTAGTTTGGAGAATCGTAATGACGCATTTGACATCACGACTGAGCAGTGAAGACACTGCGCACAATCACAACCGCTCCGAGTAACTTTTGTGAAGCCAAATAATACGTAGCTCTTGCTCCAATTGCGAATTTTCAACATTTGATAACACAAAAATTTTGTTTAAGCTAAATATCTGTCAAAAATAAGGACTAGAGTCAAAACAAAATACAAACGAAGAAGTAGTTAAATTTCTATTTATACAGCAGTCACAATTACTCTATCTTCGTAATTCACCAACTTTATATTTTCGAGGGCAGGACGCAGCAAACTCCTTCCACTACTCACAACCACTTTTACAACTACTGTCTTCGTAATAACAACAAATTACAACGATATAGTGCGAATATTCCGTTTCTATCCGCAACTAACTCTTACCTTGAGTTAACTCTAATCATCAATGCTGACCTTCAGTTCGTCCCCACAACACGTTTCGACTCTAATCCTTCTGAATCAGTGCTGCCAGATTTTCTTCAAGTTTCGAGAGGAAATGGTACCTAAAAACTAGCCCAACGCTTGCCTGTTGAAAAATAGCCGAAAATTTGCAAAGTTAGTCCATACAGGACCGTTGGGAGAAGAGTCCAGGCCCCGCATCAGAACAGTATTTGGTCTCCCATCGATGGCCATAGACAAGACAGCCTGTTCTTCAGCATGATTTCAAAAACAACAGGCCAACGCTGTTGTTGCCGTGATTGTGTTGGTAATTTTTCCTTCGGTGAGAGGCTAATCTCAAAAAAAAACAAAAAAGGTCATCAACTATCAGGTGGTGCCAAATCATCCTGGTTTGTGGAAAATAATGCGATGTATTGCCAGTTGAGCCTGTTTTCGAGCTATTTTTTTAGGAAAATATGCCGGCGACGGTAACAACCTCCATATCACACACAGTTGTCTTGAACTTTTACACTTGTTGTTACTCCAAAAACTGGATCAAAATAGCGGAACGGGATGGCAAAAAACCGCAACCCGCGACTGCTAAATTTTTCCGGCAACGTCTCATCAAAACTAGCCCAATTCCGTGGTTTTACCGCAGAAATGGCAACACTGTTCTGGATAGTAAAATGCGATATTTTGGTGGTATACATATAAAGCGAGGAAATTGAAACTAATCATTACGTAGCAAAGGGAGTTAGCAAATTCAGACGTTCCTAAAGTTGTAAACAAGATTACGCCACAGTCTGCAACTTGCTATCACAAGATTCCATTACAATTTATGAAGACTTAATCATTTAAGATATATAATGCGACAGATTAAAACAAAGCTACAATGTACCGGATAATTTAAGAACTTTCCAGAAAAATGCGTCACCGAACGTCACAAGAGAGGTCTACGACGTAATAACAAAAATTACAAATTTAAGCTTAACTGGCGAATACCGGTACTTAATATCGTGACACTTGGGTTTTGCAATACTAGTGAAGGCCTCTGCAAAGCTATTTAGTGAATGCCTTTGCTTGTGGGCCCCCGGAGAACCTCTTCCTGGCTTCCAAGAGAGCCAGTGCCGCGTTTGAGAAATCCTGGTGTAAAATAAGAGAAAATCGAAGTATTTTTTTGTATTTACTCATTACAATAGTTTCATTTATATTATTGCAAGTCAAAAATTATGGAAAAATGGAACTTTCCCAACTGGACCTTCGTTAAAATTAATTGAGTAGCTCTGGGATAGAGGACGAAAACGTTGTTTGAAGATCAACTTTCGGGAGTCGGTAACATTTTTTGGTATGGAGTTTAGCAAAATACTCCCTTTAAGTATTCTACAATTTCAAGTGCAAGTTTTTAACTTTTACGTAAATATGTGTAGGTGAACGACAACCAAATAACTCTTCTTGTAGCCCATCCCAAATGGGCGGGTAACTTCTCGTGCCACGCCCATACTCATCCGAATCTCCATCAAACAATCGAACTTTCAATTGTCGTCGCGCCAAAAGTTGAAGTAAGTAAAAGAAAATAAAGATTTTTGAAAACTGATCAATTTGGTACTTGTATGTTAAAAAAGAAATAACTGATTGAACTTGCTTGCTTTATTGCCCAATTTTTGCTATAAAATTGTAATGTTATAAATATTGTTTATGTGTTGATAGGATGGCATCTATGACATCACACTTGTTTTGAGCTAAGACTAAGCAAATAAAACAGGCAATAAAAGCAGATTTTTTACACTTTTTAAATTATTTGCCATCAAAAACGCTACAAACCACAAAGAAACAATATAATAATGCTATTTCTCTCATTAATTTTGTTCAATAAATGTGTTGTTTCTGGAATTTTTTCAAATTTTCTGATTTATTTTCTTTTTGCGTTTCAGATTTTTCCAGCGAACCAACAGGTTACTATTGGCAGCAGCGTCACAATCGGGTGTCATGCTCTAGCGCTTCCCCCTCCTTTGGTCACGTGGTTGAAAAATGGGGAGGTGTTGAATGACGACAGATTTATCATGTTAGGTCAGATTTTGGGCTTGAGTTGTGGAATGGGAATGCTGTTCGATTGAAAAACATCAGCAACACTTTCAAAATTACTTTTTGAGTCAAAAACACTTTCTTAGTCGAATTCATCATTTTCGAGCCCCTTTATTGAGTCGAAAATAGTTTTGAACCTCTTTTTGAAACGGTTTTTGCTGTTTTCTCACAATTACATAATCACAGCAACTTAGATGGGTAAACAATACTTTTCTCAGCCCAACAAAATTTCTCAGAGGTTAAAGAATTGAGTTGAGTGGCGCCAATCCCAGGGAATTGCTGAGTGGCACAAATCCCAGGGAAGGGAAAACAGATGAAACTCGTTCTCAACTCTTTGGCAAAAATCTTAATTATTTTTTGGCTTACTTAGATTATAAAAAGGCTTCCTTTGCCGTAAGCAGTGCTTGAAAGATTGATCCGTCCTCAACTATTTTGATGGATGCAGATTTTTGCTCAGTGCCAATACTTTTTTAAAGTTTATAATGTCTTAGCTGGAAGCATCAATAAGATTGGAATTCGGCACCACAAGCACGAACCTTATTTCATGTTTTCATGTTTATTATGACGCTTCAGAAAACAACACCGAGCTTCATCTGAATAGCGCCCTTGCTACAGACAGCGCTGCTTACAGTTGCCTGGCAACCAACGACGCGGGAACGTCTGAAGAAATGGCCGCCATAATGGTTGACGACGTCGCCAACGGTATTATTGATTGTTAGCTATGCCATAACCCGAAACAAATTTAAAGGGACAAGCCAGACCTTTAGACTAGCAGGCAAAATTTTTTGGGCTATCTTTGTCAACCGACGCGATGATGTAGTGGTTAGAGCGTCCGCTTCGCAGTCGGTAGACCTGGGGTTCATTCCACTTGTCGAGTCATACCGAAAGACTTTGAAAAATGGTATCTATAGCTTCCCTGTTTGGCGCTCGGCATTTATGGGAGGTTGTGGAGAACAAGCCAGCAAGTTCGCTTGTTGTGTCCTTGGGCAAGGCACTTAACGGGACCCCCCACCTTTATGTGGAAGACAGGTGACCCGGAAATGGCAACTCCCAAGCGAGTGCGGACTCACTGTCCAAAACATAGCAATACAATTCGCTTTCTCATGAATGGAGGATAAATATGGCAAATACAAAACAAAATACAAGAAATGATAGCTTTGAATCAACTGCAATAAGGGCTTCTAGTTTCCCTTACAATTAATACGAAGAGTACGTTCTCAATCTTTATGAAACTGAAACAGTTTTTTGGCAAATTGACATTTTAGGTTTTGTTATTATTTTTGTCCATGTCTCTTGGCATTTGGTCCTTGTCATTAAAAGGATGGTTTACCTGGGTTACAAATGTTTCCAATTTACTCAGAACTAATACAATGTTTGAATTGGCGACGTCTCGATTACTGGACCAAAACCGTTTCATCTCTTTGAAATTGTAATTAGAAAGTAAAAAAATCTTTTATTTCCATTCAAAGGAAAACAGCAGATGAAAAACGTGACGACAGCAAAACGATTTACGTAATTACACGGCTGTCGTAACTAATACAACAAAACACACACGCAATATGAACAACAAAAGAAATGCAGTACTACCTCTACTCTAAGGTGGCCACATGCTGTCCAAACCGTACCCTTAATATGGGAGACTGACAGTTACTGCGCCTTGGCCAAGGGTGATCCGAAAGGAACGACAGTCAAAAAGAAGCTTCATTCCGTCTCAAAGCGAAACCCTGAGAGAACAACGGAGATTGAGGTCACAATTGTATGTAAAAAGCATTAAATTATTGCACAGAATCCGTTGGTAAAAATAGGAATGGGGCATATTTTGTCTTTCACCAAAGGGGAGTGATGATAGTGGAGCCCTCAACTTGCAATATCTTTCGAACTATTCCGGCGGATAAAACGGTACCAGGACTTCTCAGGCAGGTAAGTTATGGTTACTAGTACAGCATTAAATTAAACCGTTGCATGAATGTGCTCCCAAATCAAACAAGTCTTTTTTACTTTGTGTCTCTCTTTTTTTTATCAAAGACAATAGAATTTATTGTGGCTCATTGTCTAAAATATGTATTGAATATCTGTGCATGACTGTACTTAAAGCAAAACAAGAAGCCTGTGAAAAGTCATTGATGTTAAGCAAGACGAGAGTTTGGAGTCTGGATCCTGTCGGTTTATGAATTATTTTTTGGATTTTAGGGAAAGCAATTTCAGTAAAACTGGACCAATAAGACAAAAATAGACAAAATGATGCCTCCAATAAAACAAAAGATTTTATGTTGTACAATGCTCATTGCTCAAGTAGGCTACGGCAGAATCATTTCAAAACCAGCTTAATTTGCTGTTTGATGTCACAGTAGGCTAAATGCGAAAGGACAAAAACTGAGATTTGTTCCTTATTAATAAGGATAAAGATCACTGATGTTACTAATTACTTGGTGCACTTTCCCTCTACAATGCTCTGTTAATACAATTAACTACAAATCTTGTTGGCTGATCAAGCGAATAATTACTTAATTCTTGAATACTGGCTGCGTAACAGATCCTTTTTGAGAACATTAAATAAGAGCAAGAATGTGAAAAAGAATTAAGCTGATATTTGTGCTTTGTTATCAAAACCAAAGAAAGAGTTTAGTGCAAAGTGTCTCTTACCCCTTCTTTCATTGCTAACTTCGCTTGTGGTAAGTGCAACCCCTAAATTTGTTCAAATATGAATATTTATTAACACCAAACAGGATCTGATTTCCGTTTGGAATATAGATTCTTTTTTTGATTCGTTTGGATTGCATACATTTCACATTCGAACAGCACTGATCGCCTGCAAGCTCAATTATGGCATGACCTTTCAAATGTTTTTTGATGTTTTTGCTTAGGATAAGCTGTGCAAAGCTCCACCCGGCGGTGAAAATCATTCCTGCAAGTGGTCGCAAGCTGTCGCTGTTGGAACTCGGTTTGTATATGCTGCTCAACCTAACGAAAACCGCATGGTTGTGCTGGACGTGCTGCTGCAAAGAGTGGTCGAAGTTCTGGCCACCAACCCCATCCCTACCTCGCTGACTTACGTCAAATCGACTGATCAGGTGAGGTTTAGGATGTAACAATGCACATTGTTGGTAAAACAACATAGTTTCTGTGTTGTTGCGCACTTAGGAAAGATACCAAATGGCAATTCATCTTGTTTGGTTGCAGTGTCCCAGTGGTACGGGTAATTTGGAAGCAGGTCTGAAAACAAGATTTTTCATGAATAGATAAAGGTTTTCTATAACTGAAGAACGGAGAACAAGCCGGCAAGTTCGCTTGTTGTGTCCTTGGGCAAGGCACTTAACGGGGCGCCCCATTTTTGGGTGAAAGACAGGTGACCCAGACACTTCGGAAATAGCAACTACCAAGCGAGTGCAGACTTACCGTCCAAAGCATAGCGATACAATTCGCTTTCTCGTAAATGGGGGATAACTATGGCAAAAAAAAAAAATATATATAACCAGTTATAAAAGGAAATAATAAAAGTATTATCAGCTTTTCGTTCTTTGCTGGGTGGATCCGTCACGAGAGAGATCTTCTTTGCTAGTGGTCCATGCGGCTGGGATTCCGGGGCCGCACATGGCCGTCCAAATACAACCACTAGATGGCGGAAATACGGTAGACTACTCTGTTTTTCAATTCTATGTTCCACCCGAAGGTTTGATGAATGGAAAATCTTTGCATGGGTTCGTGTCGCATCGCGATCAACAGGTAAATGGGGAGGTTGAGCTTCCTTCGCTCAGTAGTAATCACGTGACTAACCTAGGTCGTTTTCAAAATCAACTTGGAAACCTTGCTTTACGAAGAAGACATCATTGATTTGCAAGCTCAAGATTGCATTCCCGCCGATTTTAAATTTCAGTCAATAGGAGGCGTGTTAAGTGTCACGTGCTCCGGAAACCCGGGTCGGAAAGTGCGCGTGGAAATCGCGACTGGTCGAGTTATAGATGTGGTCAGAGCAGGTAGTGAAAATGTTAATGCGTGTATCGTGCTGGTTGATTGCATCCCCCACGTGAACCGGCTCAACCAGTTCTTTTACAGATCATGAATTCATTTCCAGCGATTCACGTCACGTAATACGCTACCATAACGCCACCAATGACGTCACCTTCAACGAAGTCACAGGATCGGGATCAGAAAGGCTTTTGATGGTGGGTAGCTTGGGGGCAAACTTCAAATCTGAGCTTATGTTTAGTTTGTTTTGTTAATTTAATGATTCCCAAACTATTTCATCAGCGGAACACTGCAAAGTTATTTAAGCTGACCAGGAACCCCAATGGGCCAAAGTTTTGAAAGGAACAATAAAAAGATGATATAAATATTTTAACAACAGCCACGCCCAGCGTACAACCAGGAAGAAACTAATAAAGAAGAAGCCCTTTATTTAG
This sequence comes from Trididemnum clinides, assembly GCA_963675345.1. Taxonomy (NCBI): domain Eukaryota; kingdom Metazoa; phylum Chordata; class Ascidiacea; order Aplousobranchia; family Didemnidae; genus Trididemnum; species Trididemnum clinides. Next base: position 29,086,840 of record OY776300.1, on the reverse strand, counting down.
CACTAACTTTTTCTTGAAAAATTGATTTTGCATCAAAATTGAACTTCAGCCGCCCCTTTACAAATATTGTCACGCGCTGCCTACGGCGTTTAAAAAAAGAAATGTGTCCATTTGAAAAACTTTTATAACTTTGAAAATTGGGTTAAGATTAGTCATTGAATTCTCACACCTAAAATTGTGTTCAATCAGGCACGTTGGCCTACTGGACTAACGTTTGTTTATGCTTTGAAAATTGAACCTGGCCCAACATGCAGTACGCCGATGAAAATGGCGACACCTCAGCAAACTAAGTACTTGCTGTTTGTGCTCTTCATTTCTCAAACCATAAAAAGTTGTTTTTGCCTAGGCTGTACAGGGTTTTCTCGGTCTATACATGTTTTCTATTCATGCTATTGTTTGCTTAAGTTGCCCCTTATTCTTTTAGCTTGAGGTTGCGACTTGGGCAAGTAATATTTTTACGATATGGTTTGTCAGAGAATTCTAATCAGTTCGCCTATTGGTCGTATATGAGCACACTTCACTTTTTTTGTTTCGCTCGTAAATATTTTTATGTTCTTCGCTTTATACTCACACACTTCCTGTGTAAAATCAAAGATTTTATTTTCTTAAGGAATCTTATCTCATGGAACCCTTTTAAATATTGTGTGGAACCCACTTTAAAAATCATTGTATTAATCCATGCATTGTATAGTTTACTGGTAGTCTACCTTGTTCTTTTACCTACTCTCACCAGAAAAATATCACAGATATAGGCTATATACTGTAGAACAACTTTTTGTACACACCCACTTTGGAGTTACCAGTAAATGTACTGCTGGCAGAGTGCATTTTTGCCACAAGCGTTGCAACCAAGCAGAAGAAATTGACGTAAAAAGCTGTTACCTAGCGTACAACAATGTAGCTGCAATGAGTTTTAAACGCACCATCATTGACGTTATAAATAGCGGTCCAATCCGTTCAACTACGTTGCCGAAAAATTCCCTTATGTTTTCCATATTTGGGGGCCGTATGACTTTTTTGATCCACACTGGACCTCATTTTTAGAGCTTCAGCATCAGCTTCAAGATCAGCGACGCAACTTTTGCTGCAAAGCTCACCTATCCCTCAGTGGCGATTGCCTATGTTAGCACATCTCAGGGTGAGTAAAACTTGTTCACATTAGATCTATACCCATTGCTATCATTTCGTGCTTTTTGTTAAGATTTGTGCCTTTGTTTTAAGTTGTGTGCTTAGCTTGTCTTGGAAATTAACTGCTCACAATGCGGACCTCCAAAAAAAGATAAGGTCTCTGCCTTAAATGTGAAAAAATTTGTTAATTCACTCCGTCCCGATGTGGATCTTCAAAAAACAAAAGATCTGCACCTTAAATCAAGGGGGAAAACATTGTTTTTTTACAACGTGCTTATGTAAGCAAATGATCGCATTGCCTATACCATGAGAGTTGACTAAAGATGCTTTGTTGTTTTCTTGTCATGTGCTTTGATTGAAGTAATCTCTTCGAGGGCAGTTCGTATCCTAAACACAATATTAAAAAACCTTACACTATTCAAAAATCAAGGTTGGTTAAAGGTTGTTAATATCAAAAGTTTGTTATGGGCATTGCCTTCCGAACCAGCATAATTCAAGAAAAAGCAGGTTGAGTGAGATTGTATGTTGGGGCTGCTGGGTGGTAACGCCGATAACAATAAATTACCCTAAAAGTTTCACCCCAACTATCTGTTTTCGTTTATTCTCGTAAACTTTCATCTTCTGAAGACAATCTCGTGAAGACAAGGCAGCGGAAGCTATTAGTCTTCCTTTCAATAGCCCGGTCAGGTGTCGATTGTATTCTAAATCCAAAACCGCAGAGAAGGAAGATACGTTAGAGTACAAGTTAGGCTACTAATTTAGTGACAACGTACACTTAAGGTGACGTCTTAAGCATGGATCCTGAGACAAAAAGCCTTCAAGTAGTAGATGGGATTCCCCGATTGATCAACCAATCAGAAGTCGTTGAAAATACTAGATATCGCTTATTGGTGCCAAGTGCATGGTAAGTGATCTGTACAATTGGAAGAGCCTATTAAAGAGAAGGTACCTTTCTAGGGTAAGTTTTTGTCCCTTGTCATTGTGTGAAGCTGTTGCACTATCATAAAGCTGCTTTACGAGAATTTTTCTTTGGTTTGCTGCAACTCTAATTTACTCGATGCAAACACATGAAGCACTCACGTGATAGCAAGTAGGGATCTGGAAGCGGAAGCGTTTGAAAAATAACCGCTTCCACATCCCTGATAGCAAGGGACGTAATGTAACTCCCTCACAAGGAAAAACTAGGCTAATCTGCTCTGCCGTTGGAAACCACAAGCATGAAAATACTAACCGCATTTTGATTTCATATAAACAGAAATCAAATCTACCGCTAGCAACTCTCAATGTCATGGCGCAACACTTGATTTTAGGAAAAAAGAGCTGAGGATGATTTTGTTTCCAAATACAGGTGAATACCTTTTTTGGAGATCAACATTTTCGGAATACCTTTTTTAACTCAAACGTAAAGATATTTTTTGGTAATCAAGTTTTTCTGAGTGCTTTTTTCCACATTTTTTTAATTTCTGAGGGGAATTTAAATAATTATAAGAAAGATCTCCTAACTAAGCTTCTTACAAAAGTAATTTTCAACGACGAAGGCCTACAAATGCTTCCTCATGAGGCCCCTCTAAAAAGTCCCTATCTCTTTTGTATAAAACTTTTCTTCGACTCTTTTTTACTTATGCTTCACCCAGATGGTCTCCTTTTTCTTAGCGCTACCAACTTTTATTGGAACGCCTTCACCGTGCGGTTAGTCACGCCATCACCGGTTATCTCTCGTCTTCCCCTATTCCACTTCTTCTTTATGTGGCGTCTCTACCTCCCCTACGAGTCATCCTGACGCCCTGTCATCTTATGAGCGGGCTCTTTGTCTCCAACTTTTCTTTCTCATCTCATGTGTGACCAGACTTGAAGTGAAATCAGGACTCTGCAGATCTTCCTGGAGAGCTTTTAGGTCCACTCACCCGCTCGCGCTTCCTCTTACTTGTCCTAGAGAGGTTCTCTTTGCTTGCCTTTCCTCTCCTCCTTGGAACCTACCTTCCTTTACTGTGGAGCCCACTTTCCCTCCCCATGCTCCCGCTCCGATTCTTCTCTTTGTCGCCAAGATGCACCTCACGCTTACCTTGACTCTCTCCTATTTCACGATCTTATGAACTGGACTGACGGCTCTGTTCCTTTTCCCTTTGGCAAAGGCGGTTCTGGTGTACTTGCCAGCTGCTTTCTTTGTGACATTTAGGCCACCCTTTCATTTCGGCAGACCCAGAATGTTTAAGTTTTTCTGCTGAAGCCTGCACCATTCTGAAAGCTCTCTGGTGGTCTCGGAAGCACCAACAAGTCTGCCATTTCTCTTTTCTTTTACTTCTATCAGACTCTCGCTCTGTCGTTTCTTCTGTCTTTCCTTTTACCTCAATCTTTCTGTCAGGAATCGCTTCTTTTTCTTTCTTTACTATCAGGCTACAGTGGGTTCTCGACAGTGATTTCTACTGCAGAACGACGCGGTTAATGAGTCGGCCAGACGGGGAGCGCTGGTCATGCCTTCTGCTATCCCTTGTAGTCTCTCTCCTCTTATGTCTCGTATCCACTCTGGACTTTTCTCGGACTAGAGGCGTACTATATCATCTGAATTCTTTGACACAGTTTCCCTCGGTCTCCAATGAGGAACTTGTGCTCCCTCGCTGTGTTCTCTCTCGTCTTCGCTGCAACGGACACAACTTTCTGTTTACCTCTTGTCTCGCTATACTTGCCGGAATAGAGAATCCTTCATGCAGCGCCTGCGGTCATCCGTCCCAGGACAACTCTTATCTCATTCTGCACTGTCCAGCTACGGACTCTCTGTCTCTCTACGACCTCTGGTCCACATCGTGGGGAGTTGCCCGGCTCCTGGGGCTCCATGATCTTCCGAATGTTCCCATTCCCCGGAAGAGATCGGGTAACAAGGCTTATGGCAAACTTATGTCTTTGTTTAGCGGTTTCTCTTTAGTGGCGGTATGATTATGGTCGCGTGATTTGGAATTCAAATCTCTCGTTATTAGCGAAGCTTTGTGCTTGAAAGCTAAAGTTTTGAAAACTTTTTTGGCTTGATAAATTCCAATCATCCGTAAATTGATTGAAATATTAAGCGATGAAGTAAAATGTTGAAACTTGGACAATCTGAAGCAGGTCTTGACAATTGTCAGGCTATGTTTTATAGCGGCACTGTCGCTGCTCAAACAGTCCGGAAGGTAACACCAAATATAGCCCACATTGTACATCCATACAAAAAGTTGATGTCATGCAACACTTTGGACTGAATTTCGAATCCTCAACCTTGCACTTTTACAATTTAAAATTATTCAAGCTCGCATCGTTTTAAATTTTTTGGGTAGGTTTGATCGCCACCTAGCGACAAGCACAGAAAATCGCTTTGATGTCATCAATATAAACAACAATCAAGTGACGTGCAGTATTAATGACGTCACAAACATCGACGAAATTGTTTGGGCCTACAAGTAATTGTGATGCGATTAAGTTTGTCTGCTGCATATTTTTTGTGTTGTGTTTGATGTTTGCTTTATTGTTGGTTTCGAAAGATAAATTTGTTACTTATATCAGTGGCAGAGTGGGTAATGGCAAAATCCCTAGCACAGGGCCCCGACACTTTTAAATATTTACACCTATTTTTTCTTCTTCCTACTGACTTTTTGCACCGAGTGCCGACACAGCAGATCAAATCAATTAGAGTGATTTCTAACAATTTGAAACTCAATAAAAGCCATAATATCAATTACTATAGGCAACACTGGGCTTGAATGGCTGCTTGACGCAGTGCGCAAGACGTTCTTCTCAAACTACAACAAAAATTAAGGTTTCCATGATGATCTAGTTTCAAAGCTGTAAATTCTCTCACTGATAATTTGATAACTTTTCAACAACGGTATATTTTGTCAAAAATTTGCAATTTTTTAAAATCAAATTTTGTTTTTTGCTCACTTTTTTGATTGTAAACGTGCAATAAATTTTACGATCACCAATCATTAAATTTTACACTTTTTCTGTCAAAAGTAGATCTGGTTTAACGTAAGGTCGCACGGTGCTCTCAGGGGAAAAATTGGTGCGGAAAAACACAGTTAGTAGTGCATCAAAAACCTCTCCGACTGACCTTTGCCGAAAGTGAACTATGACAAAGCAAAGATGATTTTTCGTACAGAGGTAAAATGTTTAATTTCTTTAGTTGTTCTCATGCTTCTAAAAAATTTGGGGCACCAAGCACGGACATTATGATATCATAATAATTCCTTTTCAAACCACAACAAAACAACTAAAATTAAAATTCCATAATAACTCAACAAACAATCTAAAAGACGAAACAAATATAAACACTATTTTAACTTTTTCACCAAACGTCAAAATCTTTGTTCATGTCGCTCTCAGGAGACGTTGTAAGTCGTCGGAAATCTCCCGCGAGAGATCGCTCATCATCGCGGAAAACTCTTTCTCTTGTTGCTCATGGCAACAGCGATGCTCACTGTTTATTTCTTTTACATCCAAACTCCTATAACAAATAGGTTACTTCTTACTACGACGTCATATTATAAAATTAGGATGTTACGAGAAATTTTAATTGAGCATAAGGAATGCAGTTTGACTACACCAATATCTAATTACGACATCACGCTTTCGTATCATAATGTCACCATGAAAACCTTTAACTGATGACATGCCAAGCATTGTAATGAAATCATCAATTCTTACAATTTTTTTGATTCATCGAGTAAGCATTCAAACGTTTGTTGCCGACAACGCAACCTCTGTATCGTTTCATTCTCCACTTCTCTCATCTTCTTCATCAGTTGAATATGGGTCGCAGCACATTGCGAAAATCTTTCACGAAAATCTTCAAACTTGGAAGTTCTAAAAAAAATCACTGAGTTCCCAGTTTGCAGTAACCGACTGCCCGTTTGATGGATAGAAAAACTATAAATCATGCCGTTTACCATCACTAATTAATAAAGAAAGTTTTATATTTCAAGACAATTTTGTGTCGTGGGGCCACCGTACTCCCAATTCCATCCACAACTAACACGATTTTTGGTTACATGAAGTCAAACGGCAGGGCTATGGAAAAAAAGATCTAAGACACAAAATCATCACGCTCACCTATCGATCGAAAACTTCTTCCATTCTTCATGCACCGATCTAATATTCTTTTCAACAGAAACAACCAAATTTGAAAACATTTCGCTACCAGAAGTGTTGACCTGGAAAAAAACTTCGTTGCTAAAGTACTAAGGTTGAACATACCTAACCCAGCTGGAAGACTCAAATTAACGATTTCGCGTTTTTTCTTCATAGTGATAGCCTACATTGCTATTCAGACAAGCAGCAATTTATTTCGAACCAGCCACGAATGCAAATGTTAGACCAGGAGCCCAATCACGAACAGGGTGGACTCCCATCGTAGGCAACAGGACATAGAATGGAATAGAAGACGTTTTTTCCATCTTCCATCCTGGCATTTTCTTCCATTCCATCTTCCGCATATGCATTTATGTTATCTGTCCCAGAACTGCTCATAATAGCTTGAATTGTAATCCCATTTTTCTTCAATTAGCGAATTGCCAGCTTATATAGGCTGTCTATGTTATCTAGCGCTGCTTGCTATTTTGTTTACACTTCAGAGTAAGGTAGTTTCATGAGACGTATCTAAAAACAATTTCGGTTGTACTAAAAAAAGGCGTTAAAAAAATCTGCAACGTACTATGGTAAGTAGCAAACAATACGGCAACAAAGATTAAATGGACTCAAATTTAAAATTTTCAATGCCAAGCAAAATTTGTCTATCAGAGGCGTTTTTTACTCCTTTGTCTACCAAATACAAAGCACAAAGTCCAAAAATTTCTGCTTTTATTCCAAGACGCAATCCAGGTGTTTCTCAGACTCTTCAGTCTCTTTACGCTGGCCAAAACATGCATAGTAAGGCAGCACAGGTCAATGACTGAACTGCAGTGAAATTACCGATGTGCGAAAATAATACAAGCTGTTGTTAACAACGGAAAACAGTCGGCGATCGCTTTGGTGCAAAACAAAAGTAAATGTACTCTCGTAATGTTTCAGTTCAAGCAATGGAATTATATGGAAACATACATGCAATTTTGTTTCACAAAGTTTGTATGCCGTTATAAAAAGTTGTATGATGGAACCAGTCTTCCATTCCGTAATTCAAATCTTCCATTTCTTTCCATCCTTGGCATCTTCCATACCAAAATGTGCCTTCCATTTCATTCCATCCCATGCCCTGGTGGGCAATTAGGTAACCATCAAAGCAGCTAACTTCTCCATTATCACTCGTGTAAGTTTATGGTCAAGCTGATGATTGAAATCACCAACCACATAATTTGTCCCATTTCTTAAAAGTCTTATGAATTTATGACAAGTATTGGGTCTACAAATTTCGTTTGAAAAAAATGGTTGCTGAAACTTATTAGATGAGGAACAGCAATTCAACTTCAGCACCAAAAAACTCGACTCTTCGGATTCGACCCGTATTTACACACAAAATACAACATAGCAAAACCCAGTAAGCAACACCTAGATAACCACTGTATTACCACTCCTTCACCCAGCAGGGCTGGTATACTGCAGCGCCGAATATTTCACTATAGAAATGTATTGCGTTTTACTTCAGTAAGACCCGCTAAATTTGATCTGTTTAACAAAGTTACAATATTGTACTACATAATAAAGCACCAAGCAATAATTGCTCATATTAGTGCTAATCTGTCTAAACTAGTGCGTTTGGAAGTCTAATTAAAGAATCTCACAAACACTGCGTTATTGCGCTTCCAATAACGCCTCTTCCAATTTTTCACACGCAGCGTAATATGACATCTCATACCTTTTTTCTAGATATTTTCATTGGTGTTTTTTTCCTAAAAAAAAAATAGATGCAAAGAATAGCTTTCTAATAAATTGCAAAAATTAACTGCCTAGGCATCGGGCAAGGCATGGGCTTCCAAGTTGTGATTCCTTTAGGAAAGGCACGTGGCAGCAATTACTCTCGTTTGGTTGAAGAGTTTGTATAAGAAATTCACTCCTCCTCAATATTAGTAATTCGGAAGCAAGTACGAACACAATTATTCTCTGCAAAAACGTACTAGCTCCCGCGTAATCACAGCATATGTATAATCAACTATTTGGAAAAAACATCCAGCAACTGACAACCATACAATAAAAATTTTCCATCATCAAAAGCATATCTTACTTGGGCCGGTTGAAATGAAGTTTCGTCGCTAGGTGACGCTTTTCACTCGAGCTTGATGCAACGCTCTGATAGGTCAACGAAGTTAAGAAATGATTACATTAGTGAAATTGTATGGCAACTCTCAAATGCATAAAATTAAAATAACTTCAATTTATTAAAGCTTTTGCAGCCGCCGAGGTAATCGTTCCAAAATACGAAACAAAAGGTATGGAGTTTAAAGCTCCACAGAATCACTAGCATTTGTCATGAAAGACATCCGAATGTAAAGAACTGCATTGCTCAAGCCAAAAGTCTGGTTAGAAAGCAAGTGAGTTCTGGCAGATACAACGAATCAGCATGTAGAAGCCCGCGAAAACGCGGAAAAAGGACTCAAAATTGACTTTTAAGTTATTAAAGAACTTGTGGCGCACTTACCAATGGTGGCGGGACCACAACTAATTCATACTTGACTCAAGACGATCTCTCCCTAGCCTCACCAGGCTAGAATCATGAAGCTGCCTACCCAGCATGTCGTAAGAGGCTTCGACATACTGTATGTAGTTCTGATTTAACACCATCAAAATTGCGTTACGTCATGCAATGCTTAAACAAGTCCACACAAGAACAGGTGTTTTCTTTTTTTTCGTCAGTGTAAGACGAATATTCATACGACCAGTGAATTAGAAAAATTTATACTTTTTAGTGTTAGTTGCCTGTGTTGCATACTTAAAAAAAAATTGTAATCTAACAATTTTACCACAGCCATGTAATGTTGAAAAATCTCATCTGTCTTCGCATTGGACTGCGGTAATTTACATTAGGCTGTGGGTCACGAAAAAACTATGTCAACAAAGACGTAATGTCAATAAACGTAACCATGACGTAATGTCAATAAACACCAACACAAATAATCTTTTCAAATGCAAGGGTAACCGCAAAAGTACCAGGTAGGGAGACGACAGGGAAAACCACAAGGGAATGACAGCAAGGAAGTACGCAAGGAATCAATATATATAGAGCAAGGATTTCTTCTATTAGTTTGTTTGTTTTTATAACTGATCGAAAACTGCTGGACGTACAAACATCAAACTGGGCACAATTGATTACCACAACGGTGTGAGTGTCCTGGAGGTTAGTAATTAGGGTGGAGTGAAAAAAATTTTTTGTTTCAAATCACAAAACCAGGTTTATTAAAGTAGGTGGTTAGGTTTAAAAACACCTTCCAAAGTTGTTTTGGGGTTCTCCCACTTACACCCAGGTGGCTAAACATCGCCAAAAATTTTGCGCTTCCCAAATTTATAAAAATCTCATTACTTAAAAACTAGTTAAGCTAGAAAGTTGGTTTTCGGCTTAAAATGCTCAGAAAACCAAAGTATACATCTGCTCCAATACAACTTTTTCTTCTAACTACATCACACAAGCCACAACTAGGCAAAAATGATGTTTTTGCTAATGGCGAAGTAAAACTTTTACCGATAACGTAAATCGGCTTGTTTATTTACTTTGTATTTTATATTTGCCTCATTGCTTTTGTAGTCCTTAGATGGTTTTGATTAACTACTGTATTACTAGTAAAAATCAATTAGTTACCACCAGTTCAAAATGTTTTTTAGGAGATTAATAAAATAGAGAAAATGTTTCTCATTCTTAAAAGTATCTTATAAACTTGGTGCTCTTACTGTGTAAAGTGTTATCATTTTGGAATGTTTATAAGAAAAGCTGTTACTAGAGTTTGTGAGCGTCAAGGAAAATACCTTTTTAAAAGCTGTGACTTCTTTGCAAATGGTGTTCTTCCAATCAAAAGAGATGTTTTGCAAAGATTGCTTCATGAAAGAACTTGGCAAACAAGAGCTGCAGCTGTCACTGTTGCAAATGAACTATATGAACGTTGGATCCACTGTAATGTTTATTGCATAAGTGTAGATGGCATTATGTTTAGGATTTTAACTCTTGTCAAAGATTTTCGACAGATTGAATCTCAGTCAAAAAAAGAGAAAAAAAGGATTCAACACCAGTGCGACATTTAATTATAATATGACGGAATTTTTACGTGATATTGAAGAATTGTTCGATATTTTTTGTGATGACCAGAAATGGCCACGAAAACTTGAAGAAATTAATAAGCTGAAAATGAATGAAGATGACTTTGCATTTTATGAAGATCAAATAGGTCCAAGAAAAAGAAAATGTTTGGATGTTGTTGAACCAATCGATAAGCCTGATATAAATTTTCTTCAAAAAATGTCTCAAAAACAATCCAATTCTAATAATACAGTTTCAACAAGCTCAGCAAATATTGATATTGTAGTTGGTTTTCAATCTGATACAAGTACTAGTGAGAATTCAAAAATATCAGTATCATTTCATTCAGCGTTACCTTGCTCTTCAAAATCTATTTTGAAGCAGAATCGAGTTACGTTAAAAGAATTTGCAATGGTTTGTGAGCGATATGAAGTGTCTGATAGAGCTGGTGCAACTATAGCTTCGGCTACATTAAAAGCTTTTGGAATTATTACTGAAGAGGATGAAAGATATGTGGTGGATAGAAGCAAGTTACGAAGAGAAAGGCAAAACTACAAAGAAGAAATTAGAAACAAGGAGCAAGAATTATTTGAATTAGTGGATTCCATTTTTGTAGATGGAAGGAAAGATGCAACAATGACCATGGTTGAAGTAAATGGAAATTATTATCGCCAAACAGTCATTAAAGGAACATTATGTAATTGTAGGAGAGCCTAAAGGTTTTTATCTCTCACATGTAATGCCAGAAGATGGGAATGGATATAAAACAGCAACATCAGTTTATTCTGCAATCAAAGATACACCTCTCAAACAAAAATTGAAGGTTGTTGAATCTGATGAAACCGCTGTAATGACTGGCAAAAGCAAAGGATTTATTGCATCATTAGAAACTGTAATAGGAAGACCATTGCAATGGGGTTATATGTTTGCTCCATTTAAATGAGCTTCCTCTCAGACATATTTTTCAAAACTTAGATGGCGTAACTTCTGGACCAGACTCTTTTTCAGGACCTATTGGTAGGCAGTTGAATGATGTTGTTTCTGAGTGGAAAGTAGTGAAGTTCAAATCTATCCCAAATTCAAAATTTCATGTTATTCCAAACTCTTTGATGGATGATTTAAGCAGTGATCAATATTATAGTTTATTTATGTAATTGCAAAAACAACCACCACTTGGACGCCACCATTATTTTTGACTGTATTTCAATCCCCTCTCCCCTTCGCACTTTTTGGAAGTACTAATGATAGTTTACATTACCAGTCACGATTTATAGACAAAGATACTAGAATTATGGAAGTGCAGAGAAGACATTAACTTTTTGCTACTGTTTACACAAATGCCCGATTGGTGAAGCCGGCTAGGCCAGATGAACCGGTATTCTTAATATCAACGTTACTGATGGAAACCCTGCAGGCGACGCCGGTACAGCCGGCTGAGAAGAGATGATTGCAAGGGTGAGGAGGAACCGCAAACTCAACTGCAAGGTCAGCCACTAACCTTTGACCCTGCACCTCGAATCGCACCTGAGATTACTCCTCGAAAGTATTACACAATGGGGCTGGCGCAAGTCATGGTTTGAAATCGGAGCGAGAGCTTGAAAGCAAACAACGGTCTCGCTTAGTCATGCTGCATACGCGATAGTGTTCTTAGTGCTCAACTCGCAGACTTCTAACTATAAGTTTCACTCTCATCAGGCCGTGTTGCCGAAACAGGTTCATCCAATCACCACTGCTCGTGATACACGTCACACGTCACATGTCCAGAACTATATTTTCCTCAACATTTGCAATTGTGTGCACTCTTCCCCTTCGCAATATGATAAGATGCTTCAGCTGTTACTGACAAGTTCATCATAAAGAGCTATCAACAAAACAGATATTTTAAAGTCAAAATATGTAAGGATACAGTAACAGATGTGGGTTTGCCAGGGAGTTTTGGGGAGAGTTTGTGCATCAGCGAATCGGTGAAGCTGGAGCTTTTCGGCAACTGCATTCCACTCAATATTTTTCCAGAAGTTTCATTTTTCGCAACTTTACTTTGAATCTGAAAAACGGAAAAAACAGCTCAGGCGATTTAAATAATTCATTATGAACTCAAAGGAATAAAGAAGTTTCTGAGAAGTGGAAAATACCTCAATTGCATCCTCTTCTTCATCTATAAGTGAAACATTCTGCAAAACACGGTATCATTTACCTAAGTCTTGACTCTGCCACTATCCACTAGCTTTCAAACCAGACTTTTTGCGGGAGCAACACAGTACTTTTAAACTACACAAATACCCACATGCCTTTCCAAACATATACCATTGCGACTTAGTGGGGTTTTGAACTTCTGGTCTTTCGTTCTAAAATCCGGTAAAGTTATCTCTGCATTATGGCAGCCAAATCTATCTTCATAATCGATGAGAATATTGCTGTAATCAAAATCTCAGAGATGGTGATGTCTGCTGCGCCACGGAGTGAACGGTAGGTTGCGAATATCTTAATTGCCAAGATTCTAATATAGAGAAAAGGAAGCTTAGGCGAGAGAAATTTCATCTCCAGCATGTTGGAGCAAACTTTTAGTCAAAGTTTTGTTTGGCAAAACAAAATCATGTAGTTGTAGTTGTACATGCAGTTGCTGAAATCTTATGTAACTATGAAGAGGTCCTCACCCGCCCACCCGTGTCTGCCTATGCTCTCTACTTATTTTTTTACAAACCCAGATCAAAAATTTTATAAATGGAACCCCACATTGTTATATCACATACCATCATTCTGGAATCTTTTATTGTAGGCTTCTTCCTAAACAAAAATACTTACGTTATGAATAATAATGCTACATAACCAACACATATTTGCAACGTAATGGCAATAGACAGCATCGCTTTATGAAAACAAATACTACATATGCTAGCTTGTAGTTTCCAGACTGAGACCACAATCACGGGAGTACAGCTAAAAACGAATCTTACGTGAGTTGGTTGAAGTGAAGTTTCATCGCTGGATGGCGCTTTTCTTTGGAATTCGATGCAACGCTCTAATTAGTAGGCACGGTTAAGGAATTTTTACGTCATTAGTGACAAATATATATTGATGTTAAAAGAATCGAACACTCAAGTTGTAACTTCAACACGAAACTGGGTAATTACTGCATGTGTTGACGAGCCGCGCTTATGGGGTAGAGCTTCTGATTGCACCAACTCAAAAGCGTTTTTCGAGTTGTCTGTTGATTAGTTAGAGTTAGTTTGCAGTGATGTCTGTCTACGGGTTGTGAAGTCAGATTGCCTGTCTATCTTCACGTTTCATCCCATTTATTCAGATGGCTACATTTTATAATTAAAGATTAACTCGTAGAAGGTCTTTGGTTTTGTAACATATATTAGGGATTGTTTAAATATCATATGAAACCTCCAGGGGGGGAGGGTTGAAGGGCAGCAAAACTGTCATAATGGTGTTCTATTGGAGAAAAGGGGAGATAAACGATATCGTTATGACAAACTTGCCATTGTACATGTATCAAAAAGAATTAGTTTTCAAACGTCTGATTAAACAAGTTTTTGTGAAAAATCTGAATAGATAAAGCTTAATGGCGTATTTTTATTTATTGTTTGTCACTTGAGGTGGAAGGGGGTTTGCAAAAACGTCATAATGCGTCGCATGGGGGGATGGAGGGTTTAAAAAGCGGATAAAAAAGCGCCATATGATCTCTAAACAGTCCCTTATGTATCTAAAATGCGTGAAAAATGTAGTGTCTATGCGCAGTGACAATATTTTGTCTAGTTTAATATGACTTACTGATGTAACGTGATCCTTCTGCGGGATTGGGTCATGTATGGCGGGAGACCATGTAGCCCTAAAAGCTGAACAATTGCACACAAGATGGACCAGAGAGAGATTTCAAAAGTGTGACAGATGAGTCAAACAATTCCGGCGGCTAGAAAAAATTGCCGGCAAGAAAACAACGCGGCCGGTGGAGGGCGGAATGAGGCTAAACGTTTTCTGCGCGCTTCAAGCACCATTGTGCAATAACACAAATAATGAAACCCTGTCTCTGCGGGAACTGCTAACACTGAATCTGTTTCGACATATCAGTTGGTAACTGACTTGTCGGTCACCACTGTACTGATGAGTTATTGATGACACTATTAGGTCGAAACAGAGTCATTGTTTGCAGTTTGATTGCAGTGCATCGCTGGTCTCTTGTATGAATTTATGCTGAGCCCTCCACACACACGTTAGTTTGCACTAACTTAAGGAAAAAAGATACAGCAGCAGGAGTCGATTTGCTGGAGAGTTTGGGAGGTTCTGGGGAATGCATCGACTGATTAGTGGGACTGGAATTGTTCTGAAACTGTATTTCGTTTAACATTTTCACCGTAGTTTCTTTTTCACTTTTTTCGCTTTGACTCTAAACAGTAAAAAATTAACATAATCGGGCCAACGGATTCAGAAAAAACGGATAATACCTCAGTATCATCCTCCTTTTTCTCCTCCAATATCGAATCGTTCTGCAAAATATATATTATCAAGTTTCAAATAAAATTTGGTAGGGGAAACTTGGCGGTATTTACCATCCCAAGATTGCAGTCTGGAGTCTTCACCGTCGATATGTGGGAACACTGGGACCCGACAATAAAGGAACGGGAATGCACCTTTAAAATGGGGTAAAAAACTAAAATTCATGAAACAGCAATGTAACTATTCTCACGGAAAACACCACTCAGTTATTGCAACGAAATCAACCTCGGCAACATTAGGCATAACCGTACGGAACTGTCGTTTGCTTTTAGGTTCATCTTTCGGGTATAAAGTGCCATGGGCCGATTGCAATGACTGTATGGGTGACTGATGACGGATAGTTGAGCACATTTCGCAATCTCCCAAACTTTCCGTTCAACTTGGGTTTTGAAATTTGCGCAAGTTGTCAGCAGTATCGACGATTAAAGTCTGCGTCAAACATCAAAGTTAACAACGCACAACCTGGAGTAAAACGGTTAGAAACAAATTAAATAGGAGTTCGTTGACATTTAATGAAAATAACTTCAAAGAACGACGCCACGTAGCCATACTCGCCGTGGCTAATAGAGCAAGGTGGAGGAACTATTTTACTATACATCGGAGTAGTCAGCGCTTATCAAAAGCTAAGCAGGCTCGCCACTAAAGTAGTGAGACTCAACGTTCCAGTAGCAAACCGAAAGACCTAGTAGTCAAGGAGATCATGGTCTACTGCTTGTTCCACCGCATTGTTATCGCAGGTCGCTGAAGAAGCCAAGCTTCTTTTATGCAAAGACTCGTAACTTATTTCACGTACAATTATTCATTGTTAGCATTTGCGGTACCAACCTTCAACGCTGCCAAACAAAGCATTGCCCCACTGTGGGTTCAAACACAAGCTGTTGCACAATATAAACGCAAAGGCTGTCCTATATTTGCAAGAAAAGACATTGAAATTAATGTCGCTAACACATTCATGTCCCTGCCAATAGCAAAAATACAAAGTGTTCCAAAAAAATTGACATCATTTTGCAATCTAATAACTTTGCCAGTTCCTGTTCAAATGTCTTTAAATTTGCACAGCTGGTATAGAAGCAGGCGAAAATTATGCGCTTAACGTTGATATGCTTATCTTTTCAGATGTAGAAATTTTTGAATGACAAATTATTCATACCGTGTTCAAACCTTGGTGTTTAAGCGGTGTTCATTAGCAGAGAAAAGGTGTTGTGTGTGTAGGAGTATGCTAGAACACACTCGAACAAAACTGTGTAGCGTGCATTTGTGAGAAAGTTCTCTAAAAAGTCACCAACAGCAAAGTAAGTTTGGAGATGGCGAAAAAAATTTAAAGACGAAGGCTGTCGTACAGAGCAAAAGGATCTGGACGACCAGCAACATCGGAAGGGAAGGTCAAGCAGGTTCACCAAACACTCTTGCGAAGCCCCAAAAAGTCCGTAACAAGAACAAGTCTGAAAACCCTGATTCCTCCAACGGCAGTTTGGCGGGTAGTAAGAAAACGCTTGGTAATGAAACCCCACAAACTGCAGCTTTGTCAAGCTATAACGGTCGATGAGCAAAAGCGCAAGCAATTCTGTGCTGATACGAGCGTATGCAAGAGAAACTTGAAGAGGAGTTCTTTAAAAGTTTTGTGTTCATCGATAAGGCCACGTATCAAACGAATGGCAAAGTCAATAGGCAAAATGTTTGCATTTGGAGCGAAAAAAATCTCCATGCCACTATTGCGCGTGGGAGGGACTCACCAAAATTGGATGTGTTTTGTGCAATCTCCAAGAATAATATTCATGACTCGTTTTTCTTTGAGGGGGGAAATGTGACTGGCGAAGTTTATCTGCAGATGCTTCAGAACTGGGTTATGAATGAGCTTGTTGCAAATAAACATGAAGATTTCATTTATCAACAGGACGGCGCTACACCTCACTATGCGAGCTTATCTCAATGACAATCTGCTCGGGAGATAAATCGGGCGCGCTGGTGGTGAAGACAATGTTATGTTGAAATGGTTTCCACGTTCACCTGACCTGACCCCCAGCAATTTTTTTCTTTTAGAGAAATGTGAAGAGTTTGGTTAATGCCCCCTCTCTTTCTGCAAATGTAAACGAGCTCAAACAAAGAATCACAACCGCACTGGAGCTGTTGCGCAAGATATGCTGCAGCGTGTCTGGTAGGAGCTAGACTACAGACTTGACGTGTGCCGTGTAACAGGCGGTGCGCACATTGAACATTTGTAAAATCTTTCATGGAATTCACGTGCCTTTATACATCTCATTCAAATTTACAAGAACAAATCTTATTTCGGTCAACAGTAAGCCGGTTTAGTTTCATGTGATTTATCTATGCAGTTTCTGTGATATTTACATGTCAAATGAAATCAAATCTTTTTAACCATTCTGTATATGAGGAAATATTTCTACCTGATGCGGCGATGGCTCAATGGATGAGCGATGAGTGGAGACACACGAGGGAGGGATGTGAACTGGCCACGGCTCGATCACTAAAGATGTCTTGCTTCCAACAGACTGAAAAACAAGCATCTTGGGTCGTGAGAATAACCCTAACATTCTTTTTTAACTTGACCTTTTGATCTCTAGCTACATCTACTAACTCAAATGGTTCAACTGCAAGTTTAATTAACTACGCCAAATGCAAAACTATGAAATTTAACCTCAAAGGCAGGGGATATTTCAGAATGTAAAGAGCAATGGCATACGGTTTCCGTGTAGTCTAACTTTGATGAGGTTTGTGGTGTAAGCCTGATTATTTGTCTCATGCCACACTATCACCAAATGAAAAAGGGTAGAGACAACGCATTCTCATCGAGTCTTCACTCTTGTTACATAATGTGTATGACTTCATATCAACATACCTTGGCATCAAAAGTATCATCATTGTGAGAAAAATTTAGAACTAATGGAGGAAGGTTCTAGAACAAATTATATTTTCAGCAACTGCACCTGTCACGGAAAACCTTTTTAGCTATACAATAAACGATATTCTGACACTCTTCGGACCTACTAGCACTGCAAATACGGGTTATTTTTGCCACCAACACTGCAATTGAGCAGAGCAATTGTTTTAAAATTTGTTTTTTGCACCAACGTATGTTGGGCAATAAACTTAGGTCTGTTGACTGCAGCACTATGAAGCATTAAACTAACAGTGCAACGGTCTGTCAATCAAGGCGTTACAAGATAAATGTCGGGGTGAAGTCAGTGTTTCATTTCACTGCTTTCTTGTTTATTGCTTATTTTTAGCCTTTTTAACAGTGATGGTGTTATAGAACAGATTTATGGCTTTTTCACAAATCGCTTTTCATTGAATTGTAGATTAAATCTGCAAATGGGATTTTATCAAAACTTTCGGTTTTCTGGCGAGGAATCGAACACATGTCTACTGATCTCATTGCATTGAACTAATACAGCTATCTGTGGTAACATCATGATGAAACACCAAACTCACATCGACCGGTGATGGTATCTTTTCTTCTCTGCAAATCTGTGGGCTTTCCATCTCCTAAAACATCAGTCGTTATCAAAGTAGCGTAGGGATGCAAAACGCTGGTCAAGCAATCATGAGATAATGGGCTAATGCCCGCGTTCGCTTTGCAACGTTGTGCCTATGTGAAAGACACTGCAGCAATTTTTTCGCTGAGCTAGCAGTGATGGTAACTCCGAAGCTGGTCTGAACTCTACACAGACTTTTCTGCAACCGAGAGCAAGCAGCTTAATTAAGATAAGAAACCTGCCTCGAGCGAAGATGCATTTTTTTCGTCATTATCAGAAACACTTTTCATTGGTTCATCATGCTGAGTTGTGATTGGCTGATCAACTTGCTTGTGACTTATAATTGACTGATCAACTTGCTTGCGCTTAGGGCCGAAAGTCCGAGGTAATTTCTTCGCTAGGGCGCTTTTCTTGCTCTTCTGTTTGTGACTTTGAATCCAGCTCAGGTCGGAAGCAGGGGAGGCAGCTGTACAGAAAAAATAATCTCATTCCAAAATAACTTTAAAAAGCTGTTTTAACACACGTCAGTGCGGTGTCATGACAAGTGGGATTGCCAGTAATTCTGTATTCACAAAATTGTTTCCATCACACTTAAATCGTGAGAAAATGAAATTAAACTTCAGTCCCCAAAAAGCTAAATTTTAGTCCACTTTTCCATGCTTAGACGCGCTGGTTCAGTGTATCTGCCACTATTTTTTGCTTTCAAAGTAAAATTTTTATTAGAGCAATTAAGTACTTGAAATTCTAGATGTCCTATTCTGACAATATTTAATCAACTTTCGAAGTCGGGTCCTTTCATTTCGAAGTCTGAGACAATCGTTGGGACACCACAGTAGCTTGAACCAACAAGGGGGACATATAAATTTATGTTGTTGTCGTGTTTAGCCCTTTTCTTCCTTGTGATAGCGATACAAAACTCAGTTACAATCAGATTCACATGTCAACCCAATCAAGATCAGGCAAGGAGAGCATTTGATGTCAAACCAGTGATAGGCACCAATAACAGAAAGGCAGCCTCATTTTCAACAAGCAAGACGGTACTAAATGGGTGACCGAAATTCACATCTTTCTACATGATGGGTTGGCAGCTTCGTTATTCCAACCCAGTAAAGCTCGAATGTAAAATCAAGCAATTACAAAGCGGGTGGTAGAAATTATGCTATCGTTAATTAGCAAATATAACCTGATGAAACTCCACTACTTTCAAATAAACTTCTTTTCCTTCGCTTGCTGACAGAACCTGAATGCAGTAAAATATGTAATAAACACACACATTTTCGTAACCCGATTTTCCTCTAGGGATGCAAGGGCACCAGCTTAAGCGATTTCTTTAAACCTCACGTTTTCCAGTTAAACCGTTCAACGCCAAGTCTTGACGAAGCTAAATAAAATTCAATTCGCTAGCGTTTCAGTGGCAAAGAGTTGTAGTCAGCTTGTCGAAGAGGAAACTATAGTGGCCTAAACTTGTCTCTGGACCACTGACCATTGTTTATTGGTTAGCATGTGGTTTCGAATGCCACTCGCAGCATTATTTTTACATGTTCGAAAGATTAAAATTTAAAAGTAAAATCACTTTTAATTTTCTTGATGCATTGCTATCGCGTTTTATAATAATTTATCGACCTGAATTTAAAATTTTAGTACGTTGGTGGCACAGAACTTATAGAACTCTGATACCAGCCGTTTTACAAAGCTTTTGTGAGGCATTTATTATTGGCTGTGTGATAACCTCTGACAAACTACATCACGATGTTTCGCTGTCTCACTTTGTCCAGAGGTAAACCATACTTAACGATACATCACTTGCAGTATGCTAGTAAGCAATAGTAGGCGAAATGACTTAAAAACAATTACATGTAAATGCACAGATTGTGATTAACAAAAATTTACTTTTTGGTAATTTTTCTTCAGTGAACTTGTACGCATCAACAGAAAATCGAAGTTTCTTGTCAGAAGTGTTATGATCTTCCTGCAGAGGAAAAATTGTAAGGTGAAAATATGAACCTACTTGAGAGTAAATTTGGCTTTAAAACTCGGTTTCGATACTTTCCCTGATCCATAAGAAAAAATGAAGCTCGAATTGCTTGCTTTAAAGAAAACCAATCCAACTCCTCACGTAAAAGATGAACGAACAACTGGAGACTAGCGAACCTTCAAACTTACAAACTAGCGCTCAGTCCATTACTTAACGCTTCTGAGTGCTTAATACCTAGCCTTTCCTTGCAAATAAGTATCTGAAGCAAAAGTGGATTACTATAGGAAATCAACGCAGCATCAGCAGTCTCCTGGTGAATCCATAGGAAAATGATATTGTTTAAATATTTTGAGCAATTTTACCATATTTTTCTTCCCGATAACGTCAGCACTTTTTTTATGAATAGAATTGCTCGAAAATCTTTCCGTTTTGTTCGGAACCTTTACAAAAAATAAAAGGTTGTCAAATATGCATCAAAGCCTGCAAGGAATAACTACAGTTGGATCTCTGTTAGCTGACCAACCACAGAAAAGGCAGTAAAAACGGTCGCGTTGGCGGGGTGTTTGTGCTGTTGAGAAAAAATACAATGCACATCAATTAGTAAAAAGTCAATTTTACGCCTTTTCATTCCGCCTTTTTCCAGCTCAGGACGCGTTAATTCAGCGCATGTCTACTACTGCGCACTCCTTTCGAACCAGGATTTTTGTTGAAGCAACGCGGCATTTTAAATCCCGGATGTCCTTCCTAACGAATGCCAATTATG
Organism: Trididemnum clinides; assembly: GCA_963675345.1. Taxonomy (NCBI): domain Eukaryota; kingdom Metazoa; phylum Chordata; class Ascidiacea; order Aplousobranchia; family Didemnidae; genus Trididemnum; species Trididemnum clinides. Next base: position 29,065,799 of record OY776300.1, on the reverse strand, counting down.
CATTCATGGACTTTCGGATATCAGACAATCGGTTTCGTTGCGAAGACCGGAGCAATTACCATTACATACGGCATATTTTACAATGCACTTCTTCTTCTTTGTCTTTCGGCTTATTCCCGATTAGGGGTCGCTACAGCAGATACCGAGCGCCAAGCAGGGAAGCTGTGAATACCATTCTTTTAAAGTCTTTTGGTATGACTCGACAAGGGGAATGAACCCCAGGTCTACCGACTGCGAAGCGGACGCTCTAACCACTACACCATCGCGTCGGTATATTTTACAATATACATCAATAAAAAAAATATTGGGGTAGATATTGACGTGATCGTGATACATGAAGAGTCACTTTTAAGGCTCTACGGTTTGTTAGAACTAGTCCATTCAAAGCCAACCAACGTAAATCAAAACGCCGTCCTCAAAGTTTGCAACGAAAGTTTTATTAAGTTTCTGAACAGGTACTTACTTTTTGAACTAGGGAGGAGTCTTTCAATAGGGGGGATTTGTTTATAGGAGAGTCAGAAATTTCCTTATCTAAATCTGCGAAACAATTAAATTAATCAAATGTAAACACCATATGATCAAGTACGCTGTGACGCAATCATAATACTGCGGCATAAGGTGCTTGCCTTCTAATTTAAGATCCAAGGCTCATTACCCGTATGGGTCCTGTAATGTTTTAAGAAAAATACTCCGGTAAATTTCCTGCTTAGTTTCAATGCTTGCGATAAGAATACTCGGTGCTGCAAGGGCTGATAACTCCGAAGCAGGTCTGAACACATTTAGATCTATGCATAACTGTAAAGGCTTCTAGAAACCAAAAGACAAAAACATTACTGTAATGAAACCTACCAGCATTGAAAATAGCAGCAACAGCAGCTTCAACTGACATTCTTCTCCTAGATTTAGTGGAGGGTTTTGATATTTCCGCAGTGCAACTTTCATCTGAAAACACACAAAATACTTTAATTTTTGTTCTTCTCCGAAGTCATGAAGCAGCTGCTGGCGCAGTTCTTGACACAGCTCACGACCTCGAGCTGCATCTGCGGTAAATCCAGGTCTAGGAAGTAAAGCCCCACGGATATTCAATGTCGTTTCATATTGTACTTGATTGGTTGGTTTACCCCTCCTCTTCCTTGGGATGGAGGTATGGCGCGAACGGCAATCCAGGTTCACGTCATCAACCTAACTAAATTAGGCTAGGAGGAAAAGTGGCAGCCCATTTCGAACCAGTCATGAATGCAAATTACTGACTGGTAGCCCCACCACCAACATGGCGGACTGCCATTGGTGGATACCCAAGAGTTGCTTCTTACGACATGCTGGGTGAGCAGCTTCACAATTCTAACCCGGTGAAGCACGAGTAGTACTTGGTCGGCCTTACGAGCTCTTCTCACTGATGTCGCAAAATTTGCTTTACAAAGGAGCCTTTTTCTGAAAATTCTGCTTACACGATTACAATAAAGCAGATGAAAGTGGGTGCGCAAGATACAGAAAGGAACTTATTTGCGTGTTAATCAAGTATTACTATGTCATATTTTTTGAGATCGTTTGATACCAAGAAACTGCACTTATGGTTCGAACAAATGACAAACTAGAACAAGCATCTCACCTTCCATTTCCAGTGGATCATCTTCCTGGCATGTGTTTACTTTCAAACTAATTTCTTGTTCACCATCTTCAGGAAGAGAGAGCTCATCAACCTAAAAGTGACATTACTATAACCACTCAGAAACTATTCTAGTCGCAGTTGGTTGTATCGTTAGTCACTGGTCGCGTGTAATTGTTTACTAATTGTACAGACATTGAACAACTTTAGCTCAGATCTAATTCCGAGTTACCGGCACTGGTGGCTCAGTGCACATTATCACAAACCAAGAGAATAAGCGACAAAATGTCTTTCATGAAGGCACTACAACTCCTATACGGCTATTAAAAAAACGCCCCAACTCGACCATTGCCCATACGCACCTCGTATTTCTTCACAGGTTTAATTTTTCGTTGTGCTTTCTTGCGTGACTTTATTTCTGTAAAGAAGTGGTAACTTTATGACGTTTTAGTGACGTCACGATAAAATCCAGTAACGTAAAACACAGTCTATCGCCGCGTGATAAATAACAATGACATCACAGTAATACAACCAGCTCGTGACGAACCTGATGGCTTCGGATTCCTTTCTTCCTGGCAAACAGCAGGAATGCTCTTCGCTTGCAAGCGGGAACTGCGACGGCATTGAGACGATGACGCCTTTGCTCCGCTAGATGCCTGTTCTCCGTCGCTCGGCCTCGATTTGCTGGGAGTTTGAAGCTGATGATCCTTACAAGTTGAAGCGTCATTCCCGTTTCTAACTTGTGCAGGTGTCGCTGCCTTTCTTCTAATTGATGAAGGCTTTGCAGTAGGCGGAGCAAAGGAGCTGGGAAGAACCTTTTTGGTGTCACTTTGTTTTTTGGTTGAACCGCTGCCTTTAAAGGGCGATCCTGTATTCGACTGCTCCACAGCATCAGCATTTCTTCCTCTCTTCACAGATGAAACAGTTGGGCCGAATGGGTCGGAATTGGTTTTTACAGCAGGGTGGTTATAAAGGTTTTCACAAGCAGGCGTTGCTACAAGACCAGAGTCTTTCCGCGCCGTTTTCAGAGTTGGTTTATTGTCCTTTCTAATTGAAAGAGACACGCCCAGTAAAGGGTCGTTCATGGGGACACCGGTTGGATGCTTGTTTCGTTTCGGTCGTTCATCCGCTTCCTGTTTATTGCGCGATGCCTTCTTTCTAGCGTTTTCACAGCGATCGCTAATGCTCTCCTCTGACTTATTGATGCTGTTGTCGTGACCGGCTGGTTGTTGAATACAGGACACAGTATCGTCAACGGCACTGAAAACATTTCGTCCTATTACAACCCGCCCGGCAGATCTCAACAACTGAAAGACTTATTGAAAAATATAGTGATCACAGATCAATTGCTTTTGCAATAGATTGAAATCGGCATGAGCGTTTTTAAAATTTCAGACCCCTTAATGCTGCGAATACGAATACCCGTACATCAACTCGTTAAAATACTGCAGCAGTTCAACCACAATGCTATAAGAGATCACCAAAGATAAAACGACTTTTTGGTGGTGGGCCTTCCAATCTGTCATTCGTGTTATTGACTACATCCAAAATGGATTGCAGCTTTTTCTCAGTTTGATCTTGATTGGATCGGAAGTGAGATCCTGAAATTTTATCCGCTTTACATCAACCACCGGCGCGTAGAAAAGCAGGATTCAATGCAACCACAAATAGTGACATTGCCTACATAACAGCTTGACCACGAAACAATGAGTTTTGAAAGTTATAACGCCTTCTACTACCTACCTTGATGTGAAAGAAGTTTCCAGTTGCGATAGATGAAGATCACGTGACGAATTTAAACGGACCACTGCTACTTGTGTCTCTGGAATCACGGTGGTCTGCGAGCCTGAAAATATATGACGTCATCTCCCATTAAAGTGTAACGTAATGACGCACAATATTGTACTGTCGTATCACGCAAATTACAGCTCAACGTGTGAAATGAAATATTGCATTATATTTTTACCATTAACACTCACTTGGCAAAATATTTTAATTAAAACAGCGGTATGCAAAGTGTGGTCCGCGAGGTAAAAATAAGCCCTCACTCTGATCACCTAAAAAGACAGGGTTTCTGTTCAAAAAGCTCCCGTTTTGATGTGGAAAGCGCTTCAATTTGAAAACTTCCCCATAGTGCAATTGATCTTCAAACACAAGATCTTCTTCTTGAAAAAGTTGATCGTATACCGAAAAATGGTTTCCATAAAAAGGTTGTTAGCAAGAAAATTTCATCCGTTTTAAACTGATTTCAAAAAAGGTCTTCAGTTGAAAAATTGCATCGTTTTGTTGTCGATACTGATAAAACAAAGGTCTTGGCCCGCTGCATCTTAAAAGTTAAATAAAAAACTGCCTGCGATAAACCGGCCTGCGATAAAGTTTGCACATCTTGATTAGAACAAACATACCACAACAACTTAAATATTTTCCACACTACAATGCCACTCACCACCAGCCACACAACCTCTATCAAGCAACGATGACTTGTCCACTGGAGCTTTTCTCTCCGTACTTCTTGGTGCCCTGACGTCACAACTTGTCTTCTGTGGACGTGATGACGGTTCAGGATATTTGTTATCAACTACAACCTCTTTCAATTCAAGCTTCCTCCCTTGGTGTCGCCGTCGAGTTCTTTTCTGTTTCACTACACAAACAATTAAAAAGCAAGTGATATGCGCTTGCAGTCTTATTTTAAATGTGTTTACACATCCTTTTCTTTGGGATAAAGGCACTGCATAAAACTATAACTCATATCGCACTGCAAACCTAATCATGAATGCAGATTGCAGTCTGATAGCCCTTCCGTCAACAAGGCGTGCTGTGCTGCCTTGGTGGAAGCTCTAAAGTCGCCTCTTTTGCCACGTTAGGTGAGAAGCTTAATCATTCTAATCCCATGAAGCACGGGATCCATTCCCTCGCCGTCATTGGTTTTTGCGGCAGTAGTAGTGAGCCCCCGGCAGCACCGTGATGAAACTTCAGCTTCTCGCTATACTGCCAGGAGCTGAAAAAAATTTTCGACCAATGCAATCACATAGCCCTACAGCCACTCACCATCAACAAACCATCACATCGGTTACTTCTCTAAAACTCATCACTAGATTTTCCACTGTATAGACTATTCTACAAAGCGTGCGGTTGACGTTTTTGGTAAGAAAACGAAAATTAGTGAAAAGAAAAACAATATAAAAATGAGCTGTAATAGTTGGGTACGTTGAATGGCAAAAAAAATTCAAAACATTCTTCAGAGAAGTTTTGTATACAAGCAGGGGCGTAATAAACCACAATTTCATTACTAACCTGGAAGGGGGACTGCAACAACATCAGGTTTGCTTTCTTTCATCCGTGGTTGACTGTTCAGCTAAAAGATATCACTTCACTATAAGTCATGCTTTCTAATATACAATATTTTTTCCGTAACTCGCTTTCACTTTTATGGAAGTCGCAAGGACAGCAGTTGGGAGAAGCTATACATCTGATGATCGCTAGTTACATTTACCAACTCAAGTGGTTCAATGTTGCTGCCATGTAACTCAGCAATCTCGTTATGATCTTCAGTTTTACTGGGGAATAGCTTATCAACCACAACAACCGATGACCAAGATCGTGTATTCAACAATATGGAGAACACAATTACATCAACTGAAGAAAATTAGCTCGGCAATTTCCAATTGACAGCTCTACTGCCAATTTCAAATTGTCACCAGAAATGATACTCAGGGCAAATCGATCAAGCAGCAATCAGCAGACTTGAACCCATTTCTCGCTTGTTGTATTTTGTTTTGCATGCCAATTTAAATGCTACGATACAGGCCAAGACCTATTCAGAAGAGTGGGGGTAAAATCGACATCAAAATGGACAAAAATATAAAAGATTTGCACCTTACTGGCGCGTCGTCAACTTTTTTTTTCGTCGAAAACTATATTTTATGAGCTCAACATCTCTCTACCCTGAATAAGCCTCGACTGTTGCCAGGCAACTACTTCGTTTACCAAACAGCTTCTCGCAATACTGCATTCTTGCTTGGCTTATTGATGAAAAATGTTAAACTTAAAATGAGTTCTTACCACCAGGTCTTGCGAAAAGTTGCACTCCTTTTTGTTATGAAGAGGGTTAGGAGTGTCTGTGATGCACCGAGAATACGTGGAAGATGAAAAAACAACCACAACCGGTTCGCTTAACTTTTGTCTCTGTAATTGGCAAATTTGCATCATGAAAAGCAGCTGTAAGAAAACCTGCTTCGGAGTTACTGGCACTGTCAGCACAATACTTTTCTGCGACAAGCGCTGCAACCAAGCAGGGAAACTGTTTAAGTTTTGGATAATAAATGCAATCGTCTCCATAGAGCTCGCACCAAATTATTTCTAAAGGCTGGTTTCCATAAAGGCGTAAGTTGCGGGCGTAGCGCGAAAAATTCTTTGTTTCGCGCGCATAAAACTAAATAGAGAAACAAAGAATTTTTCAAGCTACGCCTGCAATTTACGCCTAATGGAAACCATCCTTAACACATCAAACGCTCACTCACAAATGTAGAGTTTAAAATGGCAGTGAACGTCGTATAGTCCGTGATATCTTGTTTATTGATTGCTATTGCAACGTCACGGCTATCACCAACTGTTTCATCACCGAACAACGATTTGAGAGGAATACACGTGGAAACCATCAAAACAATAATGTCATCACGTTCTAAATATCAAGATCTTGAAGCTAAACTATACAAAACAGTCAAATATTTTCTAGATTTTGGTCTACAATAGTGGCTCTCGATTAGGGGACCCAAAAAAACTTTCCGAGAGTTCACTAAAACATTTCAAAAGATATACAGCATATGAGCTTCGTAGTCGTGGCAGTTTAAGACCTACAGATGTAGGTAAAACAACGACATTCGCTTGCAAAACTTTATTTCACAAAGTTGATAAGAATTTGACGGTAAAACAATCGCTCTTAAAAAGTTGATCTTCAAAAAAATAAGAACCTAAACTTAAGAACGGACAAAAATACAAATTTTTAGAAGTTTTTTTCCACATAGAAAGACTGGCTATTGAGTCGAGGGTCCAGAACAATAGGTGAGTCTTCAAAAGGGTCCATGGTGTCGAAAAATTGGGAATCACTGGTAAACAACATCAACGTAAACTTTTCTACTGAAATTTGCTACTGACGTTTCGCTTACAAGCTCGCTGCTTCATCAGAGTGATAATCATTTATTCAAGTTTTTCTCAAATTTGAATCGGCTTTTTTACTTGGAAGAAGCAGGCGTATTTGCTGACGAAACGTCAAAGCTTGTGCTAATTCACCTATAGATAGACAAACATATTTGCTGACAATAGATATCACGTATTGCTGTCTACCGCACATATTAGTTTAGTAAAATAACACTAATTTAGCATCTTAAAGTTTTTCCCCTACTTATGTCATAAACTTTTCAAATCTATTTTCCTATGTAATGTATGCTGACTCATTTCTCGGCGAAGAAAGACGGAGAAAATCCAAGGGCTGTGGAGCCTGGTAACAACTTACGGCTAAAATGGGTCAGAAAACTGTAAATGGCGGCTTCAAAGAAATAAAAATTGTCAATAAGATGTACTATAAAGCATAAAAACTTTCGTCATGCTGTGACTCATTATCGATATAAAGTACCGTACATCACTGCTGCCCAACCCTTTTTAGCTTGCGACCCACTTCTACCGACAATGTTTCGGGGAGATCACTAGGAGACAATGCGGCAAAACGACGAGAAAACTCAAATATGATGCAGAAAAAAAGTTGACAACGCATGCAATTCAATTATCAATGAAAAGTAACAAAGATCTGCCGATTTTCAAGAAACGTTTCAGTCAAATACCAGAAAACCGTAACGTTTTGAAATGCTTAGCAGCCTTTCTGAAAGGATTTCACACAGGATGGGAAGCATTGAACCGGAGTCTAAAATGTCTACAAGGCCAACTAGATCCCGTCAATTCAATCTCATGTCTTCAAATGCTGCCTGCCTTGCCTTCCATATAAAGCTTACAATCAAAGTTAAAATAATAACATACCTTCAATTCTATAGTCTGCAATCACTTCTGAACCAATTGATTCGCACATTGGCAAAGACTGAAAGTAAAGCAGCAACGTTGAAACAAGTAACTGCTTTTGTTTTCAAGCGTACTTTTTGATCTCACTTGGATTTCGATACTTAGGTCAAGATAAAGAATGCACAAAAACCTTAAAGCTGCGGTCGGAAAACTTTAGTTAAGACGGCCCAAAATCCACCTTTCAATCATCGTTGAAGACGCATTCAAGATTTTTATTCGAGATCAATTTTTAGAATGTGGATTTTTTCTTGATTTTGAGCAAAAGTTTTGATCAAATTGATGACTGCTGGTATTCATTTAAGGCAATGATTCATTTTTTTGAATATCAGCTTTTTGAAGGCAAATTTTTTGATCTTGAGTAAATTTTTGCTCCTAGACACCATGCTGATTACAACTGCAAACTGTGTGTGGCCCACAGTTTGACGACCACTACCGTACAACCTGCGCCTTGTAGAAAATCAGCGAATATGTCAGTAATGTGGTCAAATGGGTTGAAGCGCAGTTTTTATAGCGACAAAAATTTATGATCACGAGTTGAACTCCCGGTGGCTGCATTGCTGTGCCCTTAAGCAGGGCGCTTTACCATTTCTTTTGGTCTCGTTAGACTATAACAAGGAGTAAGTTCATTGAAAGTTGCAATAAGCAATTCAAGTGAAATGTTGAAATGCGTTTAATTCCAAAGGTCTGATCACTCGTTCTAAATCACTGTAGCTGAGCTGCAGGTCAAGAGAGTTATTCTCGTTTGAAAAAACTTTCAAGTCGATTACTAGGCAGTGAAATTCCTCGGCAAGTTTTGCGAAGACTTCACTACGTGTCTTTATAGGATGTAACTCACGATTCCTCGAGGAGGATAAGCATTAATGAGATCGAGAAGACACAACTTTTCTCTAACTACGGAATTATTCACTCGTAGTATCGTACGTAACGTAACACGGGGTTTAATTTTTTTTTTATAGCAAACCAACATCAAGCAGAGTATATTATAGTCTTTTACCCTCCATTCCTATATATCTGTAAACAATAGAGATAGGAAGATCCAGGCGTACCAATAATAAATAAATCAATAACTCACATGTGCAATTACTACATTTTACAACTAAAACAAAAAAGCTTTCGCTGCTACTTAATGAGAACTTATTCCAACAACATCTCATACAGCGGTTTCCAAACTTTGTTACCAGATCTCCCTTAAAAATATTCTGTCATATGACGCCTCCCCCCATTTCATAAAATAATACAAATTTAACATAAAACCTTCACAACCGGTGATACTCTCGCATACTTAACTATTTTTAAATAATTGTCACTAACATTCGGGCCTCCCTTTAGACTAGTCCGCGCCTACCAGTTTGAAAAACGCTGATCTAATATATAAAGCGCAATTCTGTCTGTCTGTCTGTTTTAACTCCTCTGAAACTGCTATCAAACTTAACACGATTGATCACCACCCTGTGGTGAGTGCCATAAGGGTATTTGTGACGTAATGATGACGTCATTACCAAATTATTTTTTTTAGAACTTGCATTACTTGACAAAGGACAACCGCTTTTTGCTCAAGCGAAAACCCGCTTCCGATTTACCACATTTCAAAAACTTTCATTTGTTTGGGGTCTAAAATATAGTCACAACCAACAATTCATTGAGCAACCTGTTTTTTGTTGTTTCTCAAAAAGTACTCATTGCAGAAACGCCATTAAACGTTCTTTTAGGAGATATTAATAAGCTGCTTTTGATAAAAACAATTCTATAACAATTAATGTTTATTTGATTATGCTACGAGCACTTCTTTATCTAAGTACTTCAAGCCCTATAAGCATTTTTCTTCACTATTTTCCTTGCAAGCATAAAACTGGCTCTATGATGTCTTCATATGTCTCGTACGATTAACACAAATGTTCGCTACCGAAGATCATAATATCAAGAGGTTTTCAAAAATTGCAACCTCTTTGCAAAATTAGTTTACTAAAAAACTGATTTGTGACTTTATTTCTCAACTGATCTTTAAACTTTTTTCAACAAATTAAAAGTTATTTCAGAGCGATTCCGATAGTGTATATGTACAATTAATATTAGTTTTGTACTGAAAAAACTGAACTTTAAGACCTGTGGTGTAACTTTTTACCCCTCCCAAAAGTGGTAAGCTCAGTAAAAACAGGTGACTTTAAAATACAAAAACGTTACAATAAAGTACTAGCAATTACTATCCTTTGGAAGCTTACGAAATTTGCTTTTGGATCTTTTGTAGAAAGCCCCCGCCACTAATGCAAAAATGTGAGATTTGAGAAAAACACCCCTGCCACGTTTTAAGTACCGGTATTGCAGATTTTAGGGTTAGGACAAAATATTAGCTGACATCGCTGAATTCCATCAATGAATAAAAATTCTAACTGAATAAGAGCGATGGCGGGGGCTTTCTACAAAAGGTTCTTGCTTTCTAGCAATATGTGACTCAATTTACTTAGCGCTAAGGATTAGTTTATAACGGCTAATCAAAACTTGGTTGCCATACATGATGTTTCATTTTCAGTTGTACAATTATCCTACTAGGGCAAACAAACTTGCAATTGTTAAACAAAGTTAGTTCGTTGGTATATTTTGGCTACTTTTCCTAACAAGCGTGGTTCTTTTGCATTGTCTGTCGACGTTTTCAAAAAGATCCATCAAAAACTGAAGTCTCCAAATGTTTATGAAATGTAGTCTACACGTTAAAAACACACAAAATTTTAGTGCCTGCAGTTCACAAAATTGCAATTTCTAGAAAAAAAGTCTTTTGGTACATTTTGTCTATTCTTTCTCGATAGCATGAATCTTTGGCATTATCAATCAAATTATTCAAAAGACTCAAAGTCCACAAATTTTAATATGTAGCTTACTTCAAGCAAAACACTTGGTGATTGCCCAAGAAAAAGACGATTGGGTAAAGATGGTCCTTTCTTATCGTTTGCAACAAAATGTAAGTGTCGAGCTACATATGATCTAAATGTTGAAGCAATTTCCTCTGCAATTGGGCAAGGCTGTCGCAGCAGCCAGCTGATTTGATTTTCTTAACCCTGCTACTGCTATAACTGAACTGAGTGCTTCACTTCGGGTTAGTTTACTCTTTGCATGGAGGCGTTCATGCCAGGGCCAAGGAACATGCACGCAGTCAGAAACGTTAGTTCAATATTAAGTCGCCTACTTTTTGGCGTGCTTCTCCGGTTAAAGAATAGTGAAGCTGTTTACCCAGCGTGTCGTAAGAGGCGACTATTGGGTACCTACCAATTGCAGTCTGACTGTTAATGGTGGGGTTGCCAGCTTAATTGCTTGGTTGGACCACTCATGTCAGAAAACTGAGGTTGGGGGTAAGCAAGGGCATGCTCCCTGTAGAAAAATTTCGCTCCAATAAATCCCCATGCATGGGGTAAATCCGGCCATCTCTGCTGAAGGGACAACACCGGATGGAAACTGAATCACTACTTACTACTACAGTGACGAAGAAATGGTAAGTAGCAGTCCTAATAATAATGGCTCAAAACGCATTGTGAGGTCATAATCCTAAATGACATTTCAATGTTTGCCACTATTTAGTAGAAACAGCAGTAGACAGCAAAATTATCTACCATCATTTTGATAGCAAACATAAATGGTAATGCCCATTAATGATATATGTAATTGCAAGGACAGACCTAACGGTACAAAACACTAATCCTTATTTAAAAGTAGGGAGGTCTGGATCAGGGGCAAAGTTAGATGTAATAAAATCCCGAATTTAAGAAAAGATCAAAATTAAACATTAATAGCATCAATCTGTAACACTAAATCAAGAGGGAATGTTTTTGTTTGAAAAGAGCTTAATAGGCGCCTGTTGCAATAGGTTGTATGACTTAAAGGAAAGGCAGGACCCCTTTTCATGCCAAGTCCGAATTAAAGCAAACAGCACAGGCAAAAATCTTACTGTCACCAATATTAATACGAAAGCGGGCCCACCAAATCGTCGAACATGCCTACCACCAAACAGCTCTTTTCTTTATAGGTCAAAACGACCACAATTTGAACGACGCCATCAATTTTGACTATGTTTCACCTCCCCCCTTACTCTTTTAAAAATTACGAATGGTAGTTTATGTCATCGTTCTTTCGTTTTGAATGCTTTCAGTCTTGATTAATAAACCAACATGATCACCATTACATGTACAGGAACTATGGCTTATATTTACTAAAGCATTTCGTTGTGGCTCTAACAAATGTTTGTACGGTGAAGCTGGCGCAGCTGCATCAATTGATATGTTTTAAATGGGCGCGGGTGATAGTATGGCCTGCCGGGGTTAAATCGCACCATAGTTGGGAGAAACATTTTTTCTATTTTGCTTCATAATAGCTTTATAGATCTACCGGAATCAAACCTGAAAATGTGGGTAAAGCAAGAAATTTAACTTCTATGAGTATACCTAAGCAAGGAAAAACAAATATGAATCATAATGCGTAGCCAGCAGGGACTTAAGAAAGTTTGAGGCGAAATCAAAATTAACAACGTCATTGTGTTAAATCGCACCACATGGAACACATTATTGGTATTTTGCTTTGTAATAGCTTTATAGAGCTACCGGGGTCAAACCAAACATTTGAGGAAAAGCAAGGACACTTTAAACTCCCCAGGGCACGTCAAGCAGGGAGGAAAGAACACGTTACATAATGCGTAGCCAACAAGGACTTGAGAAAGTTTAAGGGGAAACCAAAAGAAAACAGTGTCACTGTGTAAAATCGCACCACATGAAAGACATTTTTGCCCTTTTGCTTTAGAATAGCTTAATATCAGAAATGTAATCTCTACTTCCAGACTACGGGAAACGCAAGGCTCCCTTGGATTCGTGTCAGCAATGAACAGAGCACATAGACCTAAGGCATAGCCAAGATCTTAAAATGAGATATTTCATTAGAAAAAGAAGCACAAAAAGTCGTGAACATTTTCAATAGCCGGGTTGGCCGGCTGAACCGACACTCTCAATCCCGACAGGGTCTCTGCGAGTGACGCCGTCATATATACTATAGAGCAAGGATTTTTTTCTTATGCTGATATGCTGCCTGTTATGTTATTTATGTCTATACTCTACATCATTGTAATAAGATCTCAAGTTTAAAAAAAAATCAACATAAAATGATAACCATAACAATTTGTAAAACTGGATATATAGACAATAGCAGCTTTTGTCGCAATGCCAAAAACAAGACCAACAGCGCAGCCAAATTAGGCAAAATAGGCTTACCATTAAATAGTTTTTTTCGTTAATTGTGAAAGCAATCACTATTTTTCCGCTACGATCAGTTTTGATTATGTACAATCCCTGCTTCCTCACAAGTATTAACGATAATTTGTGGCAAGATTTTCTGTGAGCATCGCCAGTCATGATTAAGAGAATATGATGATCACGATTTCGTGTAGAAGAATTGTGAAAGTGCATGAAATTCATTAACTTTTCGCTATTGCTCACACAAGAGCGCGATGGGTCAAGCCAACGCAGTCGGTAAAACCGAAATACTAAACCCGGACATTACTGATGGAGGGCCTCTGCCTGGCGACGCCGGCTAATGAAAAAATAAAACCCTAATTTAATAATCAAATCAATTAAGTAGTGTATATCTACCAAGCGAAAAGAAAATGTACCATAAACTTGAAACGTGAAACACAAAAATCACTAAACCAAAGTTATTTGGATAAGATCGCGCCGACGACAGCGGCAAATGAGCAGCGAAAGCATTGTTTCCTTTTGTAATAAAGCTTTCGTATACCACATGTGAACGATTAAAACTAATTTTAAGTATAAGCAGCTGTCCGAACCTCTTCATCTTCAACAGTAAAACTGATTGTAAGCTTTCGACTTCCTAAGCATAAATGAATCCAACAATGTGTGTTGTAGTGCACCGTCCCAAATGATATTGTGTTAGCGGGGAAGGAGAAAACGCTGCAATCAAAAAACAATACCGCGAATCTGTCAGAAACGACAATTCAGTTCGATAGGCCGTCTGGTGTAGCAATAAAAAGTTTCGCGCCCACATTGTTAGTGTATTTCTTGGGAATGCACTTCACGGCGAATTTGTTGCACTGATAGAGCCAGAAGCTGGCAGAGCCGGGAATGTTGGTACATCCAAAGCTGATCTGAACACAAGCTGTGCGTAACACTACCGATTATTACCCACTTTGTGATGCTGAGTTATGGCGTCAACGGTAGCTGAGAGCTCGGGGAATTTTTTCTCTCCCTTCTCCTCCGCTGAATTTCTTGCGGCTGCCTCTAACCTCTCCCTGTCCACTACCACTGACCCAGACAAAGTCGCCTATCCCATGCTAAAGCACCTTTCTTGCTCTGGCATGGATTTTCTTCTTCACATTTTCAATCTTTCCTGGATTTTGCATTCCTTTCCTTTCATCTGGTAGACATCTTCTTTTATTCCCATCCATAAGATGGGAAAGCCTCTCGATTCTCCTGCTTTCTTCTGGCCTACCTCTATCACCTCCTGCGTATCAAAGCTTTTTGAACGCATCATTTTATCCTGTCTACTCTTCTTTCTGGAGTCTAATTGTATTATCTCTCCTCGCCAGGCCGGTTTCCGCCCTGGACAGTCTACACTAGATCAAATTCTGTGTCTTTCTCAGTTCATTTCGGATGGGTTTAACAAACTCAGGCCGGGCTCTCGGACGATCCTGGCTACTATTGATTTCTCGAAAGCTTTTGACTCTGGCATCTCACCCTTTTCCATAAACTCATTTCGGCTGGCCTCCTTATTGCTTTGCTCGTTGGACTCAATCTTTCTTTCTGATAGGCGCGCTTGCGTGGTTTATCAAAATCACAAAAGCCATTTCTTTTGAGTCCGTCAAGGTGTTCCGCAAGAATCCGTTCTTGGCCCTGTACTTTTCTCCCTCTTCATCAATGATCTCTCTGCCTTCTTCCGTCAGCTGCTCTCTTTACGCTGACGATCTAGCCATTTGGTCCTCCTCCCCCTCGATCCCTCTGCACTGGAGGCCACACAAAGAGTTCTGTTTCGATTGGAGTGCTGGTCTGAGTACTGGTGTCTTCCTCTCAATCTGAACAAATGTGAGGCCTCCTTCTTCTTGGTGGATCCCCACCAAGCTAACCTCCAGCCCAACATCCTCTTACTTGGCTTACGTCTCAGTTTTAATTTAACTCCAACCTTTCTTGGGATCACCTTCGACCGCACTCTTTCCTTTTCTAAACATGTATCTTTGCTGAAGGCCAAGTTCTTCCCACATCTCAAGGCCCTACGCTGTATCTCTGCTTCCTCATGGGGCCCCTCTAAGGAGTCCCTCTCTGTTCTGTACAAATCTTTTCTTCAGCCCCTTCTCACATATGCTTCACCCGAATGGTTTCCTTTCTTAAGCGTTACCAATATCACCAAATTGGAACACCTCCACCGAGCGACTAGTCGCGCCATTACCGGCTGCCTCTCGTCCTCCCCTATCCCTCTTCGTCTCTCCGAGGCTTCTTTACCTCCTCTACGAATCACCCTGACTCATTTTACTTTTTAATCTTATAAGCGGGCACTTCGTCTCCCAACCTCCTTTCCTATTTCAGGTTTGGCCAGACTTGGAGTGAAACCAAGACACTGCAGATCGTCCAGGAGAGCTTTTGCGTCCACTCACCCGCTCATGCTTCCTTCTACTTCTCCTAGGGAGGCTCATCTTGCTTGCCCTCCCTTTCTTCTTTGAAATCTGCCTTTCTTCACTGTGGAGTCCACCCATTCCTCTTTACGCTCTCGCTCTGATCCTCCCTCTCACTCACGAAGGTGCGGCTCTCGCTCACCTTGATTCTCTCCCCCCCTTACGATCTGGTGCTCTGGACAGACGGCTCTGTTTCTTTTCTTTTTGGCAAGGACGGCTCCGGCGTACTTAACAACTGCTCTCTTTGTGGCACTGAGGCCACTCTATTTCAGCAGGCCCAGTATCCTCAAGTTTTTCTGCTGAAGCCTGCGACATTCTGCAAGCTCTTTGCTGGTCTCGGCAGCAGCAACAAGTCTTCCATTTCTCTTCTCCTCCTATCTGACTTTCGTTCTGTCCTCTCATCCAGCTTTCCTTTTACCTCAAGCTCTCTGGCAAATGTGGCAAGAACTGTCTTTACTTCCTCCTGTTCTATCAGGCTACAATGGGTTCTCGGACACTCGTTTCTCCCAGGGAACGACGCGGCTGACGAGCTGGCCAAACGGGGAGCACTACTCGTGCCCTCCGCAATCCCTTGTAGTCTCTCTGCTCTGATCTCTCGTATCCATTTTTGTTTTTTACGAAGTGAAGCCGTACTGTCTCATCGAAATTCTTTGACACACAGGATCCCTCGATTTCCATGGAGGAATTCGTGCTCCCTCCCTCATCACGCTCGCTGTGTTCTTGCTCGTCTATGCTGCATCGGACACAGCCTTCTGCTAAGTTCTTATCTCTCTAGGATTGGCAGAATCGAGTATCCTTCCTGCAGCGCCTGCGGTCACTTGTTCCAGGACACCTCTCATCTCATTCTGCACTGTCCAGCTTCGGACTCTTTGCACCACTCGCTCTTTGTCTCTCTACGACCTCTGGTCCAGACCCTGGGAAGTCTCCCGGCTTCTGGGGCCCCATGGTTTTCCGCCATGCCCCCATTCCTCGGAAGAGGTCGGGTAACAACAAAAACAACAGCTCGGGCCATTGAGGCCTATTGCACTCCTTCAATTATTACTGAGCAGTCTTTACTCCTATAGCAGACCGCCAAGCTAAATATCTGAGAATGCCATTTTCAAAGTCTTTGGTGTGACTTGACAAGGGAATCAAACCCGAACCTGCCGACTACAAAGCGGACGCTCGAACCACGGCACCACTGGGCCGGTACTGCAAGACAGGGACTGTTTCCACCAGTAACCCAGTCCATTGCAAGCACGTTAACTTTAACTACTTACCGACGCTCAGGTGCATTTCTATTAACTGCATTCAAGTACTCACGAACCGTCTGCAATAAATGAATGAAAATTCACTTGAAATATGGCTAGAAAAATATTGCATCGTTGATCCCCGATCGGTTTCAATGGATGGGATTGCAGGGGGATACCTGTTATCCCGGTAAGGTGGGCCGTTTTTTCTTTTTTCAAAGTTTAAATGGCTAGCGATGAAGGGACATGCATGAGAAAACAAGGTGTGCAAAATTTGAGCCAATTTGGGGGTGATTTCTTCTCCTGCCAGGGGGCTAAATATCCAAAGTTTTTGAAAAAAGTGCATAATTTTAGAAATATTTGAAAGTCGACTAAATCGCAAAATTTTATTGTGGCTATTGATAATATTGGAGTGCTAGGTCCCTAGGACACGTTGATGTTCTAATTTTTGTTATAACTGAAGATTTTTTGTTCCCGCTTTGCGATTATACTGCTATCTAAAATTTCGCTAAAGCTAGGTTAAACTTGTCTTCAGCGCTGGGTCAATTTTTCAGGTAAAACAATTTGTTGTCTTTTTAAGTCATGTAGACCGGCATTTGATGGTTTGGGCCGATACGGCTTTAGCTGGCAACAGGTTACCCTAAGAGCGGTATAGTGAGATCAACGTATAACAAGAGATAAGTTTACTTAAGGGGGAATATGGGGTTCGTTTTATCATTTTTCGAAAATTTTGGCCATAATATTTTTTTAACAAAAATTGTATCTTTAATCCTTCATCTTTATGATTGTTGCCATGAAAAGTCGCATTTTAACGTGAAACATTGCTAAAAAATGAATATTTCTTCAGGTTTGAAGTGTAAATCGGTGTATGTGCACTTTTAGATGGATTTTCTCAAAATCGCGATTTTATGATGACTATAAACTTTCTGGCATTTGTAATTCTGAATTCGTACAGTCAATCTTTATGAAATTTCGCATAGAGCTAGCAAATAGACTTATGAATGCAATGACGAAGTGAAAATGGGCTAACTATTGTACTTTTTTTGCTATAAATATTTTTGTTGGAAAATATGTAAAAATTTCACTGAAAAAAATGGTATTTTTGACAAACCCCAGTATATTATGACAGCTTAAATTTATGTACAAGTTGCTATGTGATTGCGTAAAGTAGAGTAGTGTTTGACGATCAAGTTGCACCAAAACCCTTCAATTCCATCGTGCAGGGGCCGAGATATGCATGCCAAAGTTTCCTCGTCTGTTGCCATGGCAAAGGTAACATCCTGGTTACCATGGCAACAAAAAAAAAGAAAAAAATTGTGACAGATTTATTTTTGCGCGAGTATTCAGCCTGTCACATAACATCGATCTTAGCATGCTAAACGCGTCTCTTTTGCAAATTCCCCATATTCCCCCTTAATTAGTGGCTGTTATGCACCAATAAAAACTAAACTCTTTATGAAAAAGTGCAAAAGCCTTTGTGTTACAGCTTATAACGCGCAGTCGCATTGTCAACGTAATATTGGAAAACCCGGTTAAAGTGTTGTTCATTTCGATCCGCCAGAGATTGGAAGCCACAGCACCAACAAGTTTCATTGCAGGGTGAAAGGGCATCATCAGTTGCCTGCTACCATTTGTCAGATGGATGGTTTTACTAGTCTGTTTCGGCAAATAATGGGAATGTTTGTAACATTTGCTTTGCTTACACCAGGTAGTATGACTTCTGATTGCTAAACAATGTGATACACACATAGCAGAAAAATAAATTGAGAAGAAACGCTCATATCACATTATGATATGGGGTTTCAGTTACAGTTGTCTAAATACATGTAGCCATAAAACGATTAATTAGTTTGGAAAGCCAATGCTGTTATGAAGTAAACCGAAGTCTTTCTTCCATTTAAAATGTGGTATCTTTCTTGGTTGCAGCTTTGCCATGACATGGCCGAGAAATTTAAAATGCAAGCAAAGGCTTTTTTACGGTGGTAATTTACCACCGTTGAAAAAAGTTGCAAAAAAAATGAAGCACTGGTACATTCCTTACCTGATCGAACGATTCATATGTTATATTCACGAAGAGGTTTGCAAGAGTTTCATTTTTTTGGTTCCATTCCAGAGCTTCTCTTACTCTCACGCTACTGGGTGTTAGTCTCACCACCAGTTCAATGATACTAAATTGTGTGGTGTAGTCTCCCAATTCATGAAGACCCGTCACTAGTTTTTTGCTGCAATACACACATTTCAAACAATCATTAGACATGAACTTTCTACTCTGTATGCCGCAGCACGTCACAACAATGTGCCTTGAGATTGCTGCAGCCTATGGCCGTAGTTTTTATCAGAAAGAGTAAATCCTGAGTGACGGACACAAAGCCCTACTGCAACAGGTACCACTCATTAGATAACATTCAATGTTATTCAGCCTTAGTTGTGCCAAAACTTTAAGACAGAAGTACGAAGATACTTTGCAAACCTCAAGAAAAACGCGAGCTTATAAAAAGTAAAACCCACACGCATTCTGCCCTCACTTCCCATTTTCTTATCACCTAAAACCGCTACTTGGCTAGTCTACTGCATGTGGATAAAAGAACACTTGAAGAATACTCAAACAAATCAATCCGCAAAATAATCTTCTCAAACAAATTAAACGCTGCTAACTTACGCAGCCTTCAAAAAAACTTTGCAATATGTCTCTATACAAATAGACTTCTAGAGAATAACGACGAAATACAGATGCGCTCTTTCAAAGCGGCAGTCTCGAATATGATGCACGAAAACTTTAAGTTTACTTCACTTTGAGTTCGGGCAAGCTTGATAGCGCAATAAAACTGCTATGTAAATTGTCCAATATTTAGCTGTGCTTCACTGTAAGGTAACACTTTGAAGTTAGCTTTGAATGCAGTGGCAAAATTTAGCAACTGATCAGTGCACGAATGGACTGCCACCATGTCAGAGAAGCGCTTCACAACCTGTTTTGTTGCCCTGGCAATCCTTTTAACTAAATCATCAGTTCTGCGGATCCATTCTTGCCTGAAAGTTGTTTGAAATCCAATGACTCGGCATTGATTCTTATCATATACTGCTCGTTGATGTAGCAAAATTAATTATAATATGCAGTAAATTTTTTAGTACAGTTATAACTGTTGCAGTAAATATTAATGTTGGTAATAAAATGAAGCAGCAGCGAAGGCTATAAACAAAAAAAAACGTTTTGTGAGCGGTAAGTTTTTCCAGCATTTTTTGATATTGTAAAGAAAAAACTTAACAAAAATTATGATATTTTGTTACAGATTAGGCCTATGTAGTTTTCTAGGAAATGTTTTACGCTAAGTTCCAACACAGAATTGATTTTACAGGATAGAAATTTAGAACTTCTCTAGAAAATCTTTTGCAACTAATTGATATTTACACTTAACGAATCGCAAACTTTATGGAACGATTAATCAAAAACAAACTTCCTTCTTCCTTTCAAGCACAGTCTATTAAAAACCATGAAGTCCGTAATAAACTTATAATACAAGACAACTACACATTTCCCTTCATTTTTACCCAAAAGCCTCTAAAAACAATGTTTTAAAATCAAATAATCGTACTGGCACCACAATTTGGCAGAAAATACAAGAGGAATCTAAAAGCATACAGTTGATTTCTTTCATAAAACATTTTCAAACATGGTTAATCGACTAATAATAAGAAGTTTGTGATCTTTTCCCATTTTAACGATAATTGTATTTACTAATTTTATATATTTCTTTTATTCTATTTTTAGTTTTATTATTAATTTTACACATAAATGCATAGCACTTGCTTGGGTATGGGGCGTCGGGTGCGCCCCAAATGGTTTGGCATATACCGGCCGTCAGAGCGGTAACCTATCCAATCTTGGTTGGCAGAAGGGTGCGTGACGTTTTGAGTTTGCGTGGCCTGATTTTCACCTTTTCATACTGGTACTTCAGCGCCATTATCACACTGCATTTGCGCTAAATTTCTGCACCATCAGAAAGCAAGTGGACTCGAATACTTTCATGCTCTTTGTTTTTTCCTGGCGTCATCTGCACTTCTTCGTTGTAATTATACTATAAAACTAAACATTTTGCGTGTGATGTACGTACACGTCGAAATAAAATACAATCTATCAACCAATAGTTCCGTTCTTTGTTCACGACAAATGAAATTTAAGATGTAGGGGTAAATGGAGAAAAAACAATACTAAACTGAAGGCAATCACAACAAAATGTAGTTTCCCAAAAATAGTTTAGCTGTGTCCCAGAGTGCTTTTATTTACGACCATTTCATCATACTCTTTTGCAAATACGAACTCGAGCGTTTCTATTTGCGAAAGCAAGACGAAAACGTTAGAGTTTGTATTTGCAAGAGTATGATGAAATGGTGTTATTGTTGTTTACCGCTTTTATTAACGGCGTCAACTACACTATCTTTAAGCTAGAAGCATGAAAAAATCTCTCACGACAAAGAAGAATAATACCGAATAGCAACTTTAAAAATTAACTGCACTTTTACTTTGCAGAAGGAAACAATACCAATTGTGGAAATCTAATTAGATGTCACTGTGGCCATTTCATACAGCCTACTTACTACAACTAATGTTGTCAGCACTGTCTTTGTAGCTAATCGCACAAATCATTCTAGAAAGCAATGGAAGTAAAAGTTTTGCATCACGGCAGTTCATCTTCCCCCAAAACTTTCTCACCTGCCCTGGGTTGGAAACCTGGTGTTGAACCAACTATACTTCAAGTTTTAACATGCTGCCCTAAGCACCGTCATCACGGAAAACTCCACACATCGAAGTGGAAAGTTGAAACGTGGCAGCTACGCAGCAAGTCTGGTCAACTGTACTATTTTAGCGCCTCTGCTGTTGTCATGCAAAACTATAATGATAAAATGCTGAAACTAAATGCAAAAATTGATTCTATATAGTCTTATATCATGGTTTTAACAGAAAAAGTTTGCATCCTACCACAAGTCCAATCCTTCAACGCTGCTACATATTTCATTACGAATAGCATATATGTTTTCACGACCAAAAGAAGCCAAGATGAGATTATACGAATCAACCATCTGAAACAATAAGCATGCCAGTACAGGTAATATCACCAATAAAAACTTTAAGCATCAGTCAACGGACAATAAAACATATCATTTTTTCTTCACAGTATGCATCACGCAATAATGTCATCATCAGAAATCTTATTATTATACAGTCAAAATGCAATCCAATCAAAATCAAAAATTTCTGAATTGACAGTACTGCTTGAGAGGAAAATGCACTGTACTACCATTTCAGATATTGTGAAACACGTGTGACCACAAATGATTGTGTGCAGGTTTTCTGGTGACTGATATATTACAACAGACACATGATTAACTACGGTAATTACTTCAATATATTTTTTTAAGCTCAAGACTTTACAAAAATCAGCATTTCTAAATGCAAGCGATAAGTATAGTTCTTAAAGTTAAAGCCAACACTAACACAAAATGTAACGTAATAATCACAAGATGCACACTGCATCATATAGGGTGTCCCCAAAAAAACGTAACACTTTTGTTTTGGTCTGTGCTTTTTATTCTTTACTCTAACACTTTCATCTTTTCAGGTGTGACTAGCTAAGAATAGGAGATTTGTTTGACACCAATATTTTGGCCAAGATTGTGTACACATATGAGCAAAGGACAAAAATTGTGGAGTGGTACATTGAAACCAAGTCCTATGTGAAGACTCAAAGATGGTTTGCAGCTCATTTTGAAACAAGAGCGAAACCAAGTCGCCGTATGATTCAATACCAAGTGGAAAAATTTAGAGAACATGGGACTGTACACAATCTGAATAAAACAAGATCAGGCAGACAAAGAACTGCCAGGCCGGCAAGCAATGTCAACGCAGTCAGAAACTCTGTGGTTCAAAGTCCCAAAAAGTCAATTCGCAGACGTTCTCAGGAGCTTGCACTAACAAGAAACTCTATCCACAAAATCTTGCGAATAGATCTGAATCTGTATCCTTATCAGGTACAGATAACACACAAATTGACAGATTTTGACATGAAGAGAAGAATGGAAATGGGTGAATGGTTTAATGAGATGATGGAAAGAGATCAAGAATGGATAAAGGATGTGTGGTTCAGTGACGATGCACATTTTCACCTTAATGGCATTGTCAGTAAGCACAACTATCGTTTCTGGGGAATAAAAATGCCTGCTGATTTCATTACCCAAAAACCTCTTCACAGTTCGAAGGTCACTGCACGGTGTGCTTTAAGCTACAGAGAAATTATTGGACCATTTTGGTTTGAAGGTGAGGATGAGAATGCAGTAACCATCAATCAAGAGAATTACAGAAGAGTTGTTCAGACGTTCTGTACCAACCTTTGTCGGAGAAGAAACATTACCTTTAGTACACAGTGGTTTCAACAAGATGGGGCTACTCCACACACTGCCAAGGACACTCTTGAATTTCTTCGGCAAAAATTTGAAAACCGTTTAATTTCATTCAATACGGAACGCATTTGGGCTCCTCACTCACCTGATCTTAACCCTTTGGACTTTTTTTTGTGGGGCTATGCCAAAGAAAATGTTTACAAAAATAATCCCCAAACTGTTCAGGAACTAAAGGCTGAGATCACACAGTTCATCAGGAGAATCCCAAACGAGATGTGCCAACGGGTCGTTGAAAACTTTGCTGTCAGGCTAAATGCCTGCATGAATCGAAATGGGGGACACATCGAACATTTCATTCACTGCAGAGATCAGTGCTGAAGGCAAAAATAACTGAATTGAACTTCAAAGTAGGAATTATGACTTCATTTTTTCAGGAAAAAATTTCCCTAATGTACTCTATCTATTGGCAAAAACACTATTAATTTCAATCTAAAATAAAAAATTAATTGCAATGTAAAAGTGTTACATCTTTTTTGGGACGCCCTGTATTATTCGTATCGTGGTAAACTTACAGCAAGGAAGTAGGTTTGTTAAAGAAAGAAAAGAAAGTCGGTTTTACGTCATTTTTCCCGCATTTGTTGTTTTTGATTATCCGACCCCTTCCGAGGAATGGGGGCATGGCGGAAAACCATGGGGCCCCAGAAGCCGGGAGACTTCCCAGGGTCTGGACCAGAGGTCGTAGAGAGACAAAGAGTGAGCGGTGCAAAGAGTCCGAAGCTGGACAGTGCAGAATGAGATGAGAGGTGTCCTGGAACAAGTGTCCGCAGGCGCTGCAGGAAGGATTCTCGATTCAGCCAATCCTAGAGAGATATGAACTTAGCAGAAGGCTGTGTCCGATGCAGCATAGACGAGCAAGAACACAGCGAGCGTGATGAGGGAGGGAACACAAGTTCCTCCATGGAAATCGAGGGATCCTGTATGTCAAAGAATTTCGATGAGACAATACGGCTCCATTTCGAGAAAAGACAAGAGTTAATATGAGAGATCAGAGCAGAGAGACTACAAGGGATTACAGAGGGCACGAGTAGTGCTCCCCATTTGGCCAGCTCGTCAGCCACGTCGTTCCCTGGGAGAAACGAGTGTCCGGGGACCCATTATAGACTGATAGAACAGGAGGAGAGTGAAGACAGTTCTTGCCAAATCGGCAAGAGAGCTTGAGGTAAAAGGAAAGATGGAGGAGAGAATTGGATGGTGAGGACAGAACAAAAGTCAGATAGGAGGAGAAGAGAAGTGGCAGACTTGTTTGTGCTCCCGAGACCAGCAAAGAGCTTGCAGACTCTCTCCTCTTATCACTCGTATCCACTCTTGTCTTTTTTGGACTGGAGGCATACTGTCTCATCTAAATTCTTTGACACACAGGTTACCTTAATTTCCACCGAGGAACTTGTGCTCCCTCGTCATGCTCGCTGTGTCCTCTCTCGTCTTTGCTGCATCGGACACAGCCTTCTTTTAGGTTCTTGTCTTTCTAGCATTGGCAGAATCGGGTATCCTTCCTGAAGCACCTGTGGAAACTCATCCCAGGACACCTCTCATCTCATTCTGCACTGTCCAGCTTTGGACTCTTTGCGCCGCTTTGTCGATTCTTTGTCTCTCTACGACCTCTGGTCCAGACCCTGGAGAGTTGCCCAGCTTCTGGGGCCCCATGGTTTTCCGCCATGCCCCATCCCTCGGAAGGGGTCGGGTAATCAACAACAAGAGCTTGCAGAATGGCGCAGGCTTCAGCAGAAAAACTTGAGGATACTGGGCCTGCTGAAATAGAGTGGCCTCAGTGCCACAAAGAGAGCAGTTGTTAAGTACGCCGGAGCCGTTCTTGCCAAAAAGAAAAGAAACAGAGCCGTCTGTCCAGAGCACCAGATCGTAGGGGGGAGAGAATCAAGGTGAGCAAGAGCCCTGCCTTGGCGAGTGAGAGGGGGATCAGAGCGAGAGCGTAAAGAGGAATGGGTGGACTCCACAGTGAAGAAAGGCAGATTCCAAGGAGGAAAGGGAGGGCAAGCAAGATGAGCCTCCCTAGGAGAAGTAGAAGGAAGCATGAGCGGGTGAGTGGACGCAAAAGCTCTCCTGGACGATCTGCAGTGTCTTGGTTTCACTCCAAGTCTGGCCAAACCTGAAATAGGAAAAGAGGTTGGGAGACGAAGTGCCCGCTTATAAGATTAAAAAGTAAAATGAGTCAGGGTGATTCGTAGAGGAGGTAAAGAAGCCTCGGAGAGACGAAGAGGGATAGGGGAGGACGAGAGGCAGCCGGTGATGGTGCGACTAGTCGCTCAGTGGAGGCGTTCCAATTTGGTGATATTGGTAACGCTTAGGAAAGGAAACCATTCGGGTGAAGCATATATGAGAAGGGGCCGAAGAAAAGATTTGTACAGAACAGAGAGGGACTCCTTAGAGGGGCCCCATGAGGAAGCAGAGATACAGCGTAGGGCCTTGAGATGTGGGAAGAACTTGGCCTTCAGCAAAGATACATGTTTAGAAAAGGAAAGAGTGCGGTCGAAGGTGATCCCAAGAAAGGTTGGAGTTAAATTAAAACTGAGGCGTAAGCCAAGTAAGAGGATGTTGGGCTGGAGGTTAGCTTGGTGGGGATCCACCAAGAAGAAGGAGGCCTCACATTTGTTCAGATTGAGAGGAAGACACCAGTACTCAGACCAGCGTTCCAATCGAAACAGAACTCTTTGTGTGGCCTCCAGTGCAAAGGGATCGAGGGGGAGGAGGACCAAATGGCTAGATCGTCAGCGTAAAGAGAGCAGCTGACGGAAGAAGGCAGAGAGATCATTGATGAAGAGAAAGAAAAGTACAGAGCCAAGAACGGATTCTTGTGGAACACCTCGACGGACTCAAAAGAAACAGCTTTTGTGATTTTGATAAACCACGCAAGCGCGCCTATCAGAAAGGAAAGATTGAGTCCAACGAGCAAAGCAATAAGGAGGCCAGCCGAAATGAGTTTGTGGAAAAGGGTGAGATGCCAGACAGAGTCAAAAGCTTTCAAGAAATCAGTAGTAGGGAGGATCGTCCGAGAGCCCGGCCTGAGTTTGTTAAACCCATCCGAAATGAACTGAAAAAGACACAGAATTTGATCTAGTGTAGACTGTCCAGGGCGGAAACCGGCCTGGCGGGGAGAGATAATACAATTAGACTCCAGAAAGAAGAGTAGACAGGATAAAATGATGCGTTCAAAAAGCTTTGATACGCAGGAAGTGATAGAGGTAGGCCAGAAGAAAGCAGGAGAATCGAGAGGCTTTCCCATCTTATGGATGGGAATAAAAGAAGATGTCTACCAGATGGAAGGAAAGGAATGCAAAATCCAGGAAAGATTGAAAATGTGAAGAAGAAAATCCATGCCAGAGCGAGAAAGGTGCTTTAGCATGGGATAGGCGACTTTGTCTGGGTCAGTGGCAGTGGAGGAGAAAAAGTTGGAGGCAGCTGCAAGAAATTCAGTGGGGAAGAAAGGAGAGCAGAAGGACGAGTGAGATTCTTCAGGGCACGTGGCTCGGCAAAGCTCAGAAAGGTAGCCTCTGGCTTTGCTACGCAAGGCCTTTGGGTGAGAAACGGAAAAGTGAGATCTCCAGTAAGTGGCATAGATTGAAGCCGATTCTCTGGAAGAAGAACAGTTTGGAAAAATAGGAGAGGAGGAAGATGAGGAAGGAGAATCAATGATAAAGCGAACAAGAGAGTATACAGTTTTCGGGTTTGATTAGGGAAAAAGAGAAGAGCAAGTCTTTTGCCATGCCTTGGCCTTGACTGACAAGGCGTGTCGAGAAGCAGAGATGTAAGCCTGGCGATCTTCATCACTTCTGTGAGTGAAAATCAACTGCACCAATCAACAACCGCCTCAACGTGGTGGTGTGGTCCCCGACCTCGTTTGGGTTGGGCCAAAATAGCTGTTGGCCTTTCTGAGGGTCCCAGTTGCCCCGGGAACTCCCCCTTTCCCGCATTTTGCAGGCTCAGACGTGCTGAGTCAATGTATGTCTACCACTACTACACACTCGCTTTCGAACCAGAGTTTGGAAAACAAAAATACAGTACATTATGAAAAATATAATCTCTCACCATAAAAGAAATTTGAAGTTGTAAATAACATTTTGCAACAATTTTCAACAACGTGACTGCTTTTGAAAGTAGCCATTTGCCAGGTCTATTTGAAAGAGGAGTTATAATCTGAAAACATAAAAAAAAAGCTGACACAATCACACACATGATTGCTTAAAGAACGCACCGATGTGATCACATTGTATTGCATGTTGGATCTCAGAGTACAGAACGGAAATCAACATGTTTGGGGGAAGTTGTCTCAGTTTTGAATGCTGTTTCTGGCAGGGAGATAGTAACCAATTGACTGAGAATTTAGTGAAAAGACACAATAAAATTATATGCTGAGAATTTGAAACGTTAATCACAGATTTATAGCAATAAAACTTGTACAGCATACAGGAATTATTTAAAGGACATGCTAAAATCTAATTAGAGGACCTGAAAATCTTTTAGATTTCACCCAATTTTTTCATCAAAACAGAAGCCAATGCTGTCTATGGTTCATAATTTACCATTATTCTGGCCCAATCAATGAAATGCCAGCTTTTAATACACTTATACAAACAACCAGCTTACAATGAGAGCTTCCATAAAATTCTTTAAAACTGTTTCTGCATCAAACTCTGTTCTGTTAAGGAGTTCGTAAGCACCCAAGAGAATTCTGTCTGTAATAACAGCTACTTTACTGCCGATGAACATTTTAATACATTTGAAACAAATGCAACATAAAAGACGAGATAAACCACGTATATCTAGGTACATAACGCTTTTTTCAGAATCATCTAACACGGATTTACCAGTTGGCAAAGGAAAAAACAATAATTAACGTAACACACCAAATTTGCATAGCAAATCTATTATAATTTGCTTTTAACAGAGTGATGGCGCAAAATAGTTACATTATCAAAGAGAAGACATCACATGAAAAAAGCAGCAACTTACATCGTTTTTTCGAAGTTTGTTAACCAGCTTGTTACAATTTACTACAAAAAATTCTTTCGCAAGATAACCTTCAAAAATATTTCCAATAAAAAATTGAAAATAGCTAAAGCAACACTAACCCAGAATATTATGGAGACCTGCTTGGAAAAGCAGCTGTATTCCACGCTGTTGATTTTGCTTCCCAAGATACTCAACAACTCGCAGTACATTACAAATTGCTCGATTGTCACAACAATTCAATCCCTGCAATTTAAAAAAAATTTCAAAACGAAATCTATGTATACAGCACTGTTTAAAATCTTTCTTTTGAGAACTTTGAGTTAGGGTCATGATTCTCTTTAAACCAATTGTTGGAGTAAAATGACAGTTAATTTGTGAGCATGCTAACTTTGTGTGAGTGCGCAGATTTTCTTTGCTACTGAGATCTTGCGCAGATTTTCTTTGCTACTTTTTCTTTGCTACTGAGATTGCTTTGCACTTTGGAACAACTAAAATCTTTTTAATTTGCTCAACTTCATAGATGGGTGCAATCATCCGTAGACTTAGGGAGATGGATAAAAGGTAATGACCCCCACAGTGTAAAATCAGCAAAAAATGCAAAAGTGGACATAAAAAAATCTTTGGGCCTGTTTGGAAACCGAGTTGGGCAAAACTTTTGATTTCAAATAGTTGATCTCAAAAAAAAAAATCTTCACGTTTTCTAATTGCTTTGCCTTTCCCCTAAAACATGTCTTTCTAAATATGCCACTGGATATAATATAATTTCTGGCAGATAGCCAAAATTGCTTGGTAAATACCAAGCAGTAAACAGTAAGAGGAACATGGGAGTTGTAAAAAATAAACTAGAACATAAATTATGTTTAGATATGAATGACTTTTATACAACCTAACTATGATTTAAACGTTTATGGCTACAAACCAATCTTCTCTGTTAAGTGTTAGGCAACACATTAACTAGCTTGTGCTAAAAACAATTTTGAATTAGCTGTAAACAACTGTGTCCAACTCTAAAATGCACTTGATTTGCCAAAAAAAAACCATCACTTTAATCTATGCAAATTTCAGTGTCTTTTATTTCAGTTGGGTCAGATATCACTAAAAAAAGCACATTACGATAGTTCAGATAAAAACTGCATTGACATAAAATTAGCAAATGCCTGCATAAATCATGGTCATTTATATCAAAATGAGTCAAACAAGAATGATGCCATCGAGTTATTGGCCACATATTTTGGAGCAAAAAAACATTATTATAAGCAAACTTGTTTTTTTCTTGAAATAAAGTACAAAATCAGAGACAAGACACTTAGTCAGTATTTGAAAAAGTACAAAATTTTACCATTTTTACAGTTTACTCACAATAGAATCATTTTACATATGCTTGCAAAAGAACACACCTGCAACGCTATTTTTCTTAATGTTGGTTCAAATTTTGCACTGCAAACTTGGTGCACATTCATAACATCAGCAAACAAAAACTTTTCCAACTCATCTGGGCATGCTAAACAGCATTCCAACTAAAACAACAAATTATTATTTACAAAACACAGTTTGATTGCAGTATACAATCAATACTCATTATTTCATTTCAACTGTCATAACATACTCTTACTTTGTCAAAACACTTGCAATACCAGTATACTGAGCTTGAGGCTAAAATTTGGCTAAGTTATTTTATCAAAATCTAATTCTCAGTGCAATTTAAATACTAATCAAAATCATAGACAGTTTTCAATAAAAAATTAAATAATGATGGATTTTACACTTAACACAATCCAACCTTTTAAAAAAGGAAGTGGTTATTTGGTGTCAACGAAGTTTTACCCTTGGAGGCTACTTTGCTTTTAAATTCATGTGTGTTTAAATAGTCATATTTGCTATAATTCTGGCAGTGATTCTGTGGTGTAGTGGGTAGTGCTGTTGCCTTGAAATAGTTACAGGCTGAAATCTTTGCAGGCATGGTACTTAGACAAAGGCAGTGTACACTGGAAAAGGCCTGGTATGTAAATGTACAAGAGTACACTGGAGGTGCAAATTGCTTTTAATCCGTTATTGAAACTGACTAATTAGAAACGACCAAGAGTTGCATGTTTAATATATCATTAAAATTGACCAATCACAAATGTATGACAGCCAAATAGCCTCCAAGGGTAAAATGCCGTTGACATCAAAATAGCTACTGCCTTTGAAAAAACTATTAAGAATGTTGTCTAATGTATCAAACATCAAAAGATGCTAGAAATTTTTGACAGAAGTTAGTAAGATCAAGTCAAAAAAGTATGTCTACTAGAACAAACAACCAGCTAATCTTAGGGGAACACAACAATCTTTACCTGCTTTTCATTTAAAACCATTTTCGAAAAAGTAATGATAAGCCTTGTTTGCCTAAACCAGTTGAGTGTAGCTTAGTCCAAACTAAAAAATATCTTCAAACGTACAGCTAATTACAAGAATAAGACCAGCCAAGTGATTAGGCTACTGCTACACCTGTAGCCTAGCCTAACAAAAACAAACGTTAGAAAAACAAGATAACCTTATACCTATTGTTTATGTAGTCATATTTAAATCAAAACAGAAAAATTTTTGTTTTTTGTTTCAAACAACTTGTGTTCAGACACTCTTTGGAGTTGTCAGCACACCTGGCAGAATATTTCCACCACAAGACTGCAGCCAAGCAGCAAAATTGCCTTAAAGTATATTTTTCAACAGCATAATAATGCAAAGCTCATATAGACATTAAACTCGCAATTTTATGATTAAATGCCAGAGCATTATTGAATGGAGTAATGCTGTTGATGGGTAGTGCATAGCAGTACTGACTACTAATAAATCTATAGAGTAAACTTGATCTGATAAATCAGCTATGTAATTCGTACATTTTGCGAGTTAGTATGAGTATCAGTCTTAGCGAAATGTATAAGCCTAAAGCCAACTATTGCGCATTTCAAGAACTTGCAATCAAAAAGAGTTGTCAATCTAGCAGTCTAGATTAGAACCAATAAACTAGACCTATTCTGCTATGGGCAAACATGCTTCTTTCTTTTGCAGGCTCGCAATCTTTTAGCCCAAGATTTAAATTAACAAACATGTAATGATGGTGGCTATCAGTACTTCAAAAATTTAGCATCATTATTTTTGCAACTTATGCTCACATAGACCATAAAAGCTAAAATGTGCTAATTAATGCGAGGTCATAAACTCTTCTAGAATAAATTAATAAAATGTATATTTATATGAATAAACGTTTTTGCTTTTGTGGCACTTATTTCGATCCAGCAGCACCGAAATGTTGATAGCATCTTGCGATAGCAGATCTGCATTCGCAGACAGCGCCAAATGCAATGGCGGAAATTTTCCACGGGGTTACGTAAAAGAGCTCCGCTGCAGGAAGGATTTCATGATTTTCAAGGTCTCCAGTATTTTTGTCGAAAATGGTTGTGCATACCAGGGATTAGTCATCACTGTTGGACAAAAACCCATAACTACTCACTTGTTTACACTGATGACCACTCCCACGAACCATACACGGATTCTAGATCTAACCAGATTTTAATATTTGGACGGGAAGCAATTTTACTAAAACTGGTTTGGATCCTGATTGGATCAACAATCAATTATTTTATAAAAAAAACAAGTAAACACGTTTTATTTACAGCAGTGCTTTCCAATCGTTTCCAGTTTGTGGCTTGGTTTCACTCACTTGGGAGTTGCTGTCGGATCGCAATGAGTCTTTTCCAAAATGAAGCTTTTTTGTTTGATGAAGATGTATTTTAAGGGACGATCATTTGATCAATTTTTGATCGTTGTCTTGCAGTCTGTAATGTTGAAGGCCATTTGTTTAAAGATCAACTTCGGCATAACGTTTTTGACTATTTCGGTCAACTTTGTTTGAATTCACTCATTAAAATTCATTGTTGTATGCTTCGTATTACCGACGCGATGGCGTAGTGGTTAGAGCGTCCGCTTCGCAGTCAGCAGACCTGGGGTTCATTCCCCTGGTCGAGTCATACCAAACGACTTTAAAAAATGGTATCTATAGCTTCCCTGCTTGGCGCTCGGCATTTATGGGAGGTTGTGGAGAACAAGCCGGCAAGTTCGCTTGTTGTGTCCTTGGGCAAGGCACTTAACGGGAAGCCCCCGCCTTTATGTGGAAGACAGGTGGCCCATAAACCTCGAAAAAGGCAACTCCCAAGCGAGTGCGGACTTCCCGTCCAAAGTATAGCGATACAATTCGCTTTCTCGTGAATGGAGGATAAAAATGGCAAATAAAACATAAAACATAATAAAACATAAAAAACCTAAAAGAGTTTTTTTGAACACCGGTGGGTCACAGTCCACCGCTTAATCAAGAAGCGCTAACTTATGGCAAATAGAGTAGCCCTCAGTTTTGATCTCGTGTATTGTTGTTTGATGATGACTTTGACTTTATATAAAGTTGTATGTTGAAAATATATGACTTTAAGGATGGATTGACTCCAGTTCTGTCGACATAGCAAACCCTAAGAGAGGACATAAGCCCGATTGAGGTGGCACTGAAATGGATAAAATTTTACCGATCAAAACTGATTTTTTTACGTCTGCTTATTTTGAGCAACCGCGGAAGTTCTGTGTTTTTGTTAAATAAAACGACAATAAACTGCCGTATTGAATTCCGAATAAAGCAAGCTTGCAGGATGTTGCAAGTAATGTGGTTGATTGTGTGATAACCATTACCCAGCAAAAGTAATCAATCTATGCTGTGAAGTGCAATTCTGTCTGTTTGTGTGTCTCGTTTAACTCCTTAGAAACAACCGACTGTACAAACATCAAACTTGGCACGATTGATATCCGATCCAAAGTGAGTGTTATAATGGAATTGATGACGCCGGATGACGTCATAAGTAAAGATAATTTTTTAAATATGCATTCCTTAACATAGGATAGCGTTTTTTGCTTAAATAAAAGCCGGCATTTCGACTTACCAACTTCAAGAAATTTTGACCTTTCGGAAACAGATAACGTCATAATTATCGATTGATTGCAAATTTTGTTTTCTTTATTATCTCCAAAAATACTAACTGTAGAAACGCAGTTGAAAGTTTTTTTGAGAGATATTAACAAGGTGCCTTTGATGAAAATAATTACTTCACAGTTAAACTTTATTGACAATGTAACAAGCGATTAAACATTTAAGCGTTTTTTTGAGCATGCATTCTTCTTTTTTTCTTTAGCACTTAATTACGAATTGTTTTGCCCTACTGCTCTGTGACGTCATGGTGCAGTATGATACCACTTCAGTGAAATTAGTTGCAGGGAGCAGCTGCATTTACTTTTTATTTACAGTTAAACCACTGCCATTTTGAAACTAAACATAAATAGTAAAGCGTGTTATTGATATACTTGCCTAAAAATAAAGTACACTGATAAAGTACCCGTAAGCCCAAAACGCATTGATCAAGTGTAGCAAATGGAAAAAATGCCAAGGTCTAATGAGAAATCTTGCACCATTTAGAAAAAATTATTCTCCTCTTTACCATCTAAATTTGTTCGGTAAATTATTGACTTCACCAATAACCTGATCAAATGATGTAACGGAACTGTGGAGCTGGACGGCAGGCCACTTCGCTTTCTCCTGGCTGCGTTCATGCCAAGACCGACGAATATACAAGCAGCCAGGGGTTTTAGGTCAAACAACTAAGCCTACATGGAGGAAGAAGTCGCAAGTAATAAACCTACGAGGTCCATTAGGCCCACTACTTAATCCTGTAAATATTTTAATAACTTTAGCAACCTTTCAAAACTTTGAGTTTACACCCACATGCACTATGAAGGGAACGGATAAAATTTGAGAAATTATTGGCTGTTTGTGGGTAAGCGCAATCTTTGCTTAGAAGCGAGAAAGTTGGTATTGAGGGAGGAGGGTGGCAGAGTTTATGAAATGCAAAGTGTGAGAGGACATTGATAAAAAAAATCTCAAGCACTGTGGCAAATTGCTTCTAGGGATGGAAACTTTTCACATAAAGATGGGGCGTCAGAACTAAGGGGTGATCACATGCCTTGTTTTATTCCGGGATAAAGGTTCATAGGTACAGCCAAGGATCTTGATTTCACAAATGTTGGTCCTAACTCCTATTGCAGAATTGTGTTTTATTAACTAGGATATTTCCGCTGCTGCTCTACATTTGGCAATGGATATTGTTATTGCATTGGACTGTACGTTCGTGACGAAATAGTGTGCTTAAATTTACTCTTGCTGTAATTCAGGGGCGGCAAACTACGGCCAGCCAGAGGATTTTGTGCGGCCCGCCAACACTTATAGAAACTTCCATATAGCTAATATAATATGACAGGGGTGGCCGCATCTGCCGTACTAAAGAGCCAAAGACGATAGAAGCCTTCATTGAAGGAGCTGCTACGCAGTTCTTAGTTTCAATTGGCGCATTGAATTGACGCAAATAGAGAGTGTTGACCTTCTTTTTTTCTTTTTTTTGGATCCACCATTATCAAAGCCTTGTAATACGATATTGCAAGAAGTTATAGCAAGATTTTTTAAGCTATTTCAAGCTCTTGCATTGAATATAGCTATTGCAAGATTTTAAGCACTGGCCCTTGGCCAACTCTTAAATTGATCAATGCGGGCCTCCGACTAAAACGTTTGCCTACCTCTGCTATAATTCAACCAGAGTTGACTGCTCTTATAGTTGCCAAATTGCCTTTTTTAGGACTATATGTGCCGTTGTCCGGATTTCGGTAAATTTCAAGTTGGCAACCCTGACTCCTATTTAGTGCTGTTAGTTGTGTGGTTAGCCTAGGTTGACCACAGACTGTTATCAACTCAGTTACTCGAAATAAGCTTGTTACGGCGTATTTTCTGCCCCCAAAATAGCTTAAACATACCTGTTTGCTGTTCCTTGGATAAGTTGTAAGTGCAGCCTTACGAATTGCAATTGACTTCAAGACTTGGTTAATCGGCAAAAGCTCCAATAGTTTTGGCACGATTTTCTGAATAGCTGACGACGCTTACAACTTCTCTTTTAGTCAACTCCAAATATCATTTCGAGAGGAGTTGCACCAACTCGTGAAACAGGTCTACTATTAAATAACTTATTTCCGCAATTGTAAAACAGAAACCGTTACGGTGCACTCCACTACAATAGAAAGTTTGCGAGTAAAACCAGTCTTAATTTAAACTTGGCGAAAAGGGATTAAGGGTTATGTCCTAATTTATACCAGTTTTTCGTTTGGGGCTGTTGAAATATTACATGATGCCTCTAGATGGAAAAGAGAGGCGATAAGAAATATCGCTGTATGAAAAACTTGCTGTTTCATTTAAAAGAATTAAAGTTTTCAATCGTTTGATTAAACAGATTTTTGCGGCGAATCCAAAAAGTTGAAGTTTTCTGTACTACTTTTTCTATATGACGTGTCATATGGTGAGAGGTGATTAAAAATTTGCCAAAAACGCGTCGTATGATTTGTAAACAGTCCCTTACTGCTCTCAGACATGAAATTATTCCATGAGTGAAATCCATAACATGTTGGCTCAGCGCTGACTTTTTAGAGTTAAAAGTCTTAATCGCATCCGCATGTTACCGTTTTCTGGTTCCAACACTACGTCCTGTTTCACCTACATACCCAGCATTGCTATCCCGGCAAGAAATTTGATACACCAAGCCACGCTTTTGTTCAAAATTATTAGATCCTTAGGTTTACGAAACAACGAAGACAACGTGTGATGTGGTTTTAAAGCCACTCCGATACCAACTTGAGTCAAAATTCGGCTTATACAGTAGGTTCAAAGACACCTTGCACATAGGGAATCGAAGTAAACCGTTTCAGTTTTTCTGTTTTTCTGATATTATGATTTTGCTAGTATTTCTTAAAACTGCATCTGCTACTCGGAAACCCGTTATTTTTTAAGGTTTTTGTTATTTGATGAAACTCTTCGATCTTTTTTTCTTTGTTGGATGTGATTCTGTTGGCTCTGGAGAATGATATACGAGCCACCCTAACCTTTTGATTAACCGGGTGATGAGACGAATATTGAAGATACCTGTCCGTGTGTGTTGGTTTCCTATAGATGCTTGTTGCACTTGCAAGGGATCCATCTTCCATCTGTTGTACGCTTACGTCCAAAAAGGCTAATTGTCCTGATTTTTCCAATTCTTTAGTAAACTTTATTGAAGTAGATATTGTATTTAAGTAGTCATGAAAGAGCTTGATCTCAGTTTTTTCTACAATAGCATACACGTCATCTACATAACGTACCCATAAAGACGGAGGATTCAAATACGTGTTTAAAGCTGTTTGCTCAATTTCTTCCATAACATGTTTGCTATTATTGGTAGCAAAGGAGAGCCCAACCTTTCAGACATTATTTATTAGAAATGTTTATTTCTGATAAATAATGTCTTACATATTTCACAACACTTTTTACTTTTGTCCACTTCTGTATCTGTGATGTAGCAATGTTTTTGTTATTACGTAATTGCCTGCTCTGTTGGTATATAATTTTTAGTGTTTAGTAATGCAGGTTGTCTTTATATTTTTATGTTGTACAGTTTATATGCTACACTGGTAACATGTACGGTTTTTCTGAAGAAACTCCCCGGTAATTAAGGGGACCGAAACGTCAAGTTTGATTAATAAATTTGTCGAAAGAACGACTTGATCCGGTTGTAATATCATTACACTCGACAAACGAGAAATGCCTGCTATATTTAATAATGTAACTTGTGGTTTTGGCCATGGGTGAGGGGTTGGTCAATTTAAATTTGTTAACTGCTAGACTTTTAAAAACTCAATATACAGCCAATATCGGTACAGTTAGTCAAACATAAGACGAGGTCAAGCTGCACTTTACTGTAATAGTTATTACGGTATCAAGGCGCAATGAATAAAAAAGAACATTGCAGAATGCTACAAATAACGAATTTTTTATACTACAAAAAATACAGAACCGATGATGTAAAAAAAAAACATTGGAAAGTTTAAATGTAAATTTATTGTGTTTGACTAAAATAACTGCCGTCTATGACTTGAAGAACTAAATTTTCGAAAGACCATTTCTTTTCATTCGGTATTTGTTTTTTTTGTCAAGTCGCTTTTAAACACAAGTTAACATGTCACTAATCACCAGAAGGAGCTGTTTACAAAATTTTGGGTTAAAGATCTGACTGGAGTTGCAACCACAGTCCAACCGGGATTCGCCAATTCTCTGGTATAAGGTTATAAAGCCGTGTTTCCCAACCCGAATCCGTGGAAGGATTTGATGAGTCCGCGAGCACAACAACAAGTTTCAAAATAACATCAAGTAGTTTTAACGATAAAACCTTATAACCGCATATAGGTAACCAGTTTTAACGATTTTGGAACTTTTTTATTCATTGCGCAATGCGCACGCTTTGACTTTTTTGTAATGTTGAAACTTCCCTAGGGAGTGAAATGTAATAAATTTTGTTTTATTACATCACAACGAATCTGTCATGCATGCCTTTGCGCTCGCATTCCT
The DNA here is from genome assembly GCA_963675345.1 of Trididemnum clinides. Classification (NCBI taxonomy): domain Eukaryota; kingdom Metazoa; phylum Chordata; class Ascidiacea; order Aplousobranchia; family Didemnidae; genus Trididemnum; species Trididemnum clinides. The sequence continues at coordinate 29,028,336 of OY776300.1, read as the reverse complement.
TTTCTCTTTTTTATCTTGCTCCCGCATAGTCCTAACCACGAGGACGAGTCTGAAATTTAAACTGCAGTAAATTTTAACGTAGTACAACAGACGATTTTCAATAGCAAAACGACAACAAGTATTTTCATATAACGAAGACTTTTTAAAATTTGGATTCACGTCAGTGGAAGTAAATGGCGAGGTCAGGCCACAGTGTGTGTTGTGTTTAGAAGTTTTAGCTCACAGCTCTTTAAAAGAAGCTAAACTTCAACGGCACCTTAGATCTAAACACGAAAAGTACCTTGGCAAAGATTACGAATTCTTTAAGAGCAAGGAACTGCATGTCAAGAGAAGCCGCATTGATCGTCCGAGTATTTGGGGAGGAGTAGCCTACTCTCATAAAGATGCAGTGCTAGCTTCCTATTCTGTTGCGTGGAAAATTGCTAGAGCTAAAGCTGCTCATACAACAGGAGAACGGTTGATTAAGCCTGCAGCCATTGAAATAGCCCGGATAATGTGCGGAGAGGTTGTTGCTAATAAACTGGCTATGGTTCCGTTGTCAGACAACACAATCAAACGACGAATCGAAGAACTTTCAGCTGATATTCTACAGCAGACGATTGCTGCTGTGAAGCGAAGTAAAAATTTTAGTCTGCAGTTAGATGAAACAACAGATATAGGAAGCGACGCCCAGCTGATGGTGTTTATACGTTATCGCACTGCCGATGACTATGTAGAACAATTTCTCTTTTGTCGACCGCTGACTAAATACACCACAGGGGAAGAAATATATAAAAAGGTAGATTCTTTTTTTGAAGAACATCAGCTTTTGTGGACTGACTGCGTGTCTGCTTGCGCCGATGGTGCTCCAGCTATGATGGGAATCAAAAAAGGATTTATGAGTTTTGCGAAAAAGCAAAACAATGACATTTTAATTGTCCACTGTTACCTTCACAGAGAAAATCTTGCCGCTAAAGACATTCAAGCAAACCTGGCTTCAGTGTTCAAGGAGGTTGTATGTGTTGTCAATTATATAGAATCCCACTCCTTATGCACTCGTTTATTTCGCGTGTTTTGTGACGAAATGGGAGCTGAACACAGTGGACTTCTGTATCATTCAAACATCCGTTGGCTATCAAGAGGAAAAGTGTTGCAGCAAATAGTTAGCTTACGCAACGAAGTAGGTGCTTTTTTAAAAGAACGAAAACATGAGCTTTCAGAGCGATTCAAAGACAACGAGTGGATTGCAAAGTTGTTATTTTTAGCTGATTTTTTCAGTCATTTAAATCAACTAAATACCTCTATGCAGGGGAAAGACAAAACATTTTTGGATGTGTCTGAAGATATTATCACTTTCAAAGCTAAAATGGAGTTGTGGATGCATCGAATGGAACAAGGGAAGATAGCTGCGTTTCCAGCATTAAACTCATTTGTAGAAGAAGAAGAATTTAATTTGGACAGCGTTTGTGAGATATTTCTTGATCACCTTTCTTCATTTCTTTCCGAGTTGGATAGATATATCCCTCCTAATGATTACAGCAAAAAGTTTAACTGGGTACGATGCCCTTTCGAGGTATCAGCTTTGCATGTTCACCCTGATATGGACTGCATAACTGAACAGCTGATTGAGTTGCAGAATCGACAACTGTGGAGGAACAAGTTCGAAAATGTATCTCTGACTCAATTTTGGGCAGAAGTGCAATCAAAGGAACCAAATCTATCTGATCGCTGTTGGCAGGCAACAAAAGCTCTCCTACCTTTTCCAACTACATATCTCTGCGAAGCTGGATTTTCAGCTTTAGCTATGATAAAAACCAAGTACCGCAACCAACTTCAACCAGAAGATGACATTAGATGCGCGTTGACAACCATAGACCCTAATTTCGACAAGCTAGTAGCGAAAGTCCAGGGACAAGGTTCCCATTGAAAGTAGTAAATGCAGCTTCTGTTTGTGGCATTAAACTGACTGTGTTTAAGTTCTGTAAAGTTTCATTGTGTTTGTTTCGTGGCCTCTTCACTCAAATTGTGATTAAGGGACGTAACGTTGTAAACTAATCATACTCTGTGTGAAGTGGCCTTCATTGTTGCGTTTTGAGTCCGCAAATACTTTGGCAGGTTTGGAATTAGTCCGCCAACAAAAAAGGTTGGGAAACACTGTTATAAAGAGTAACCATGCGCACGTCTCTGATTTGAAATACTACAGTGACCTTCATGTATTTAGGCTAAAGTTTGTAAACGCAAGACAATGCCCAATTTCCTGTTGGTCCCTAATCGGGAAGTTCCACTGAGAGTGGAAACACTGCCAGGTTTGTTTTTTTTATCAGTGCGGGAAGCCAGGCCTAGTGAACACGTAAATGTTCTCTGGCGCAGCTGAGTTGTCAATCAATCGAAAAACGTTCGCGCTTGTGTGAACGTGCGTCATCGAACCATGTGCAAAAGCTCGCCTAACCGACGCGTGACGTTCAATTATGACGTTGTTCGTTTGAAGCCGTGCTTTGTTTCGTCATATTTAAAGTTCCTTTAGGTCTTGATTGACGACAGAAAGGCACAAAATTTTGTGTAATAAGCCGGGCTTAGTCCTGATACAAGAAATTAGAAGAGTGTCATTTTACATTAAACAAACAAAATCTAGCGATGGGTTTTGGCAAAAAACTGTCCCAATTAAGGTGCAGTTACGACTTGCTTTTTGAAGGCAAAGGAATTGGGGGGTAAAATTAATAGAACGAGAAGTTTTATTAAAAAATCTTTGGATGTGGAATGGTGAAATGTTGTAAAATACAAATCTAGCTCATCTTCTTTAACCAATGGCGTAGTAGTAAAACACGTGGGTCTTCTTCCTTGTCAGCATTTGAATTTTGTTTATGTTAAGGCAATTTGATGCGACTCTAAAGCAATATTTCATGGCAGTTGCTCCTCTAAATACACCACCTTCCCCTGTATCCTCGGTACTGGGGGAGAGCACGAAAACAATAGCAAATCTTCTGCAAAGTCACGACTGCTTTTATAATTTTACCTTCTATCTCCATAAGCCTTCCTTAGAGGACATCCCAAACTTTTTTCTGAAACAAAGTGATGATGATAGATTGCCTTGAAGGAAGAACTATTAAATAAATTGCTTCATTTCAGTCTCGAAGGATTTGGCCTTACGTTGGTAAAAACCGTCAAACTAAATTGATTTTCCTCCGAAAAATTCACCAACGATCGATTGTATTTTTACATTGTAAAACAACATAAAACCTCAGTCTCCAAACGGCTACCGTTTCTGCATTTTTTTAGTAATCAGTAATGCTTGTCGCATACTACAGTTCAATCATGCGATAATCTGAAGATCGATCATCCAAGGATACAACATAACGTGTTCAAATGGTGTAAAAACCTGTATAAACTTCGTCGCTCTTAAAATGTAGTTCGAGCGTTTTTGCTTTATTTCTCTAAAAGCACCTGACCTGCCGTTCGTGTGTCTTGGCAAGAAAATGAAGATTATTAATGAGTATGCTTGTAGACCGTGTAAATCCAAGCCAGTAATTCTTCAAAGCAGGTTTGAATCATTTTTCAGCCTTGACAGCAAAATAATGACATCAGCGTAATTTTCGTTAAGTGTTTGCTTGAAGGACCAGGTTAATTTGCCTTTATCCCCCTCTCCCTCCTTTTAAAAATCCTCTGTACTCTATTGCATTGAACACAAAGATATTCTGTGTACAACAACACAGTAAAATTTGATCAATAATTGTAGAATAAAGCCAGCTTTGGTATTGTCACCAACAAATTTTTATTGAAATATTATAAAATTGTTTAACAAAGAGATTAAAAATTTGGTCATCATTTACTGAAGATATTCCATTTGTGTAGTGGTATTATTTTCTGGGGCTTGGTTCGATTCTCATATTGACACTTTCATCAGCAATTATTTATGTGTCTAATTTAGCAGAATATTTGTTTATAACAAAGATAGGCTTCCCAAGCACACTTGCGGTAGTTGTTAGCCAGGTAAGATTTCAAACTTTGTACCGTATTGCCGATACTGAAAACGACATCGCTTATCAGAAAAGGAGTGATAAAAAGATAACAAGAACCGACACAATGAATCGAAATCGCCCCCTCTTCCCTGCTCTAAAGCACTGCTTATCACGGTAATTTCGGTAAAACCAAGAGGAAAAAAAGAAAAATTTGTTGTTTTTTCGCTGGGTACCTTCTCCTTTAAACAAACTTTTTGAAAAGATTAAAAGTAGGTCTTTCATGCTGAAAAAGATATCTTCCTTTTTTGTTGCCATATTTTTATCTTCCGGTGACGGGAAAATTTTTGCGGTTACACATAGAACAAAGTTTGTGTCCAGACTTTCTTCGGGGTTACCGGTACTGTTAACACAGTGCGTTGCTACCACAAGCCTGCAGCCAAGAAGGGGGGGGGATTTTCGTAAAGTCCCCTCCCAAAAGTACAACAACGCAAAGCTCATGCATAAGTAAAAGTTGCGATTTTTCGATTACTTTCCCCTACTCTACGGTACTGAGCACACTGCTGACTCTTATCAGCTGTAAGCTTACCATGGGCTGTCTTAAATAATGCAAGACAAGCTTAATGTTTAAATTTGAGATCTTATTTTAGCGTTCTGTTTTTTACTCATTTGTCAAGGGCAAATTCAAGTGCGCTATGAGATCACGTGATTTTGGGCAGGGAGACAAAAAAAGCAATTGTTATAAAGCAAGAGGATCGCGTTTTCGATCGTTAGACAAGCAATCAAGCGCTTAAACAATCTGAAATCTATTCGATCGAATTATCAAAATTTTAATGCTTGTGTGAGCGGCCTAGTTAACTATTACGTCATGGAGTTTAATGTGATGTCATTAACAGTAGCAACAATGAAGCTGGAAAACTTTGTTTAAACATATTGAAGTTTGCGGTTTGGCCCCGGCGAACTGTAGCAGCTTACCGCCTTCTGGAGGCAGCTAAAACTCAGAAACAAGTACGGCAGATCTTGGTTTAGTTCCCTGGTGGATTCATACCAAGCACTTTAAAAATTTTATGCACAGTTTTCCCGTCTGGCTCACAGCAATAGCGTAATATGCAAGATGAAGCATAAAACCGAATTTACGCAGTCATGGTTGAAATATAGCGAAAAAAACGTTGAGCGCCAAAAAAATCAATGATGCCATAACTTTATCTTAGAATTTCTTAGTTCCAGCACAACAAAATAATATCATTTTTACAGAGTTGTGTATCTTTCGAAATATGGGTTCAATGGTTCAACTAACTGACCAACAAATATCTGAAATGGAATCTGTTACAATGAAAAAGATGCTGCTTCACGACATGGCAATGCTGAAAGGCACAAACGTCACAAACCAATCTGTCAATTTCTCAAAGGAAAATTGTGAAAATTGTTTATGTGGGAATTACAAGTTTTTGAGTGATTGTTATTATGACATAGAAAAGGCGGGAAAATGCAGGAAACTCTTATGCCACAACGGAAGCAAAACAATTCGTGTAATTCTTCATCCTGAAGAAGGTTGGGCAAAAAGTGCGCCAGGAATTCAATGGAGAATAAAAGTAAATAGGTTGGTGTTGATGATAATTAATCAGTATTTTATTATAGGTTATATCTCTTCATATTTTGTTACTTTTTTTATATTTCCTTTACGGGAAGCCAGTTTGGGTGTTACTACCATAGCTTTTGTCACGTAAATAGTTAAAACATAAATAACTTTAGCTTTATTTAATTTAAATTTTTTGACATTAATGAGTGGAGTCAAGTTATTTACTTTTATCCTACAATCACTGAAAAACCATCAGCAGTTTAACACCGATAATATGGAAGAACCTGACTTTAAATCCACTATCTGGTTACCAGTAACTCTGGCACAGTGCATTTTAACATAAGCTTGCAACCAAGCAAACGAAGCGTAGTAAAGAACTTTTGCCAAAAGCTAAAAAACGGTGAAACCATGCGGGCATTGAACTCATACCCCAAAGGTTGCTGGTTTGCGGGGGCGTCTGCTGCAGCCTGATTGAAGATCAAACTCAGGTGGCAGGTACTGAAGCCAATTTTTTTGAGCAAACTTAGTTTTCTGGAGTCCGGCCATCTTTGTCGCTAGAGCTTTAAAATCCCATCGATCGATAAAAGCGATTTGTGGAGATTTTCGCTGCTTTCCGCTCATTCCATTAGTGACGTCGTTCATCAAAGTTTTATGAAAACACGGCAGATTAAAACCAACAAAACAATGGCTGGCACTAAGAAAGGCGTTTCGTCATTGAAGTATTAATATTCTAAATTCTGACGAAATGGCATGAGTCTTCTGACGCAGCAATTGCTTTATCACGTCACAAACAGCATAAATAATGATTTTTTAAAGATTGTGGAATCGGCGGTGCACAGTGACGGAACATCGCGCCGGTTGTGCCGTTTCGGTAACGGCACGGATCAAGCACAACCAAGACGGAACAGTTACTGTGAAGGGCCGGTTTAAGCGAATTTCAGAGCCGGATTTCCGGCTGCATTTAAGCGCGGACATTAGCCGGGATGACTTTGAGCGTGGATACCTCATGACGGGGGCACTGCAGTTGGGGGATTTAAAAGGAAAAGGAGAGTTGGCCATCACCCACTTTGCAGTGCTCCCCCGGTGCTAACTATCAAGGTAGATAAGGAAGAATCAATCTCTAATGCAGTGTTTTGTTGAAGCATTTTTTGTATTTCTTTTTATCGTATTTACTGTGATGAAGTTGCAACCACGTGTTAGGTTGCTATTTGTTTCTTCATATTTCTTTAATGACGCGTAATCGCGACCACAATAGCAGTGTATATCACTTTTTTGCGAGTTTTTAATCAATAATTTTCGATTTGAAATCAACTATTTTGTCACAGGCTTTTTGTAGCATACTCATCAGTAGGGAACCGTGACGGAATTGAAGAGTGTGGTAACAAAGCTTCTTGCAAAACAGATTTTTTCAAAGAGTTCCTGCTCTATAGATTGTACCAAATTCTTTACTACCAACCACATGTTGGTAGAGTTGTTTGTGACCTGAAATCACTAAGATTTCTAAATTAGATTATGTTGCGTAGCTTGTATTCATTGTGGACCTCTAGCTTATCTTCACTTAGTGGTGTATTGAATAAGGGAGGGAATCCTAAGGCCGACCTTCTTTTTTCTAAATATTTCGAAATTCAATGCTGTAGATGCAAGGGATGCTGGGATAATGAAGCAATAAAAGGGATAATGAAGCGATGGAAAGAATAATGAAACGATAAAGGGATGTTAAAGCATGTAAAAATTATTTGAAAAATATTTCACTCCTAATCCAAAAAAATTATAGTTTTTTTCTTTCCAAATTAAGCAATTGAAAGCAAAGATTCTTTACATGTGTAACCCCTTGCCATTTCACTCTTCTTCTTTATTTTTTATGCATATTAATTTAAAGGTAATAACAGTGACAATTGTTTGAATTTTAACTTATTTGTTCACAAAATTAAATATCAATTCAAACTTTTTTTGTTAAAAGATGTTGAAAGTTAGAAAGATAAAAAATTGGAAAGATATTGAAGTCAGGTAGATGCAAAACTTTTAAAAAATGTAAAAGTTTTTCACATGCGAAGGCTGGAATATCGATCATTTCCCCTCCCAACTTATAGCCAGTCTTGTGCGAAGTTACAGGTTTTAGCTATTTAAAAATAGGTGAACCGGGAGTGTCGTGTAGGTAGATGCAGAAGCCCAAAATAAACAACTTTAATGTCATGTCGCGGTTCGTAACATCTAAGTAAAATTTATCGTCCCAAAATAGCGCTTTTATTTCAAAACAAAGTATTTGCGATTACTTTTGAAAGATTTTTTCCATCATAATTGCTCATCTGTGACAAAGCAGGCTTGGTTCTGACGTCACAGAAGCGTCAAAAATAACATAATCGCAAAGTAGTTTAGAAAGCGAAAAGAAAGTTGACTTAAAACGAGAAATATTCGCTCAAAATAAAAGTACTCAAAACAATGGCATGGATAAAGTTTATCCACCTTCTTGCCAAGTTAATGCCGCCGCACGAAAGGCCAAAACTTAAAATACATTGCCTTACCGGCAACTGCGTGGCTCGATAGATTGACTGCCGAACTAGTGATCGGAAGTCTGGATGTTCAATACTCAGATAACCACGTTACATGCGACGTGGAGAACGTTTGCTATCGACATCAATGGCTCGTAAGAGTGACTGTTGTCCAGAAGATAAAATTACTAAGTGATCTCTCAATCTACTTTTCATTTTTCGAGTTGATAAGTTTTCACCATCACTCATTCTTCGCGACATTAAAGGGGGTGGTTCCACTGCTCTAGGTTTCACAAAGCCTATGTGGTCGCTTATTTATGTAACTCATGTTCTGAAACTCTTACCCTGGGACTATTATCTTATCGTGGTAGGAAAGTGTATACATCAGTGACCCTCGGAGCTGTACTGGCTGTAGCTTCGGCTCCTGGTAAGATTTCCCATGCCAGGTTGGTCAGAAGCTAGAGTTCATGATAAGTTGTAGTCCACCAAATGTGAGATTGGCAGTAGGAACTGGTTGCTAAAGTAAAGCCAGCCATGTGTACGCATCTTGCAACAAATTTTCTGCGGCAGATCTTCAAGAAATTGGAAATCAACAAGCTCAGTTTTGTGAACTGCTGCTTTGCTGTCGTTACTGGTTTGGCCCTCCATCCCAGCTTTCATGCTAACGCATTCCGCTAAACTCGATGGTTGTTAGGCCTAGAGAAGAGCTTCTGTCTTGGGCAAGCACTTGCTTTCTAAGTCCTACCCTGGCGGTCTCCCGACTCCTTATTTATTCATACTAAACACTTCTTAGATAATGGCACAATGGGGACCATCCGCTTTGAAGGTTTCCTTTGCTCGGCAAAGTTTGTGTTCATGGCGGGCGCTTTCGGGATGTCAATCCACCACTGCCTCTCTTACACTTTCCTTCTGAAACATTCTTTTCCATGGCATTTTTCCTGACACTTCCGATCATCCTTCAAGAAAAAGCGCAGTTTTTAACATGAAGCTTAGTCGTCCGGGCATCCATATTGTTTGTTTGTTTTACCCCTCCTCTTCCTCGGGATGGAGGTACGGCATGAATTCCTGCCGTCAACCTAATTGAAATTAGGCTAGGGGAAAGATGGCAGCCCATTTCGAACCAGTCTTGAGTGACTGGTAGCCCCACCACCAACAAGGTGGACTGCCACTGGTGGGTACCCAAGAGTCGTCTGACATGCTGAGTTAGCAACTTCACAATTGTAACCTGGTGAAGTACGGGAGGGCCACCTGTCTACCACATAAAGGTGGTGGCGTCCCGTTAAGTGCCTTGCCTAAGGACACAACAAGCAAGCTTGCCGGCTTGTTCTCCACACTATCCCCTTTTATATGCTGAGCGCCAAACAGGGAAGCTGTGAATACTATTTTTTAAAGTCTTTTGGTATGACTCGACTAAGGGAATGAACCCCAGGTCTACCGACTACGAGGCGGACGCTCTAACCACTACACCATCGCGCCGGTTGGGCATCCATATCGCAGCCCTAAACAGGACTTGACTGACGGGTTTAGAATTCAGTATAGAGACAAGTTGTTCAATTTTTTGGAGTGACTACGCTGACAATAACAGACCGAAGTATGGTGGGGGTCTGTCGTCCATCAATCGGTACTTTCCTGCATTTGGCAAGCCAGTTGTTTCTCGCCTTGTCTCATGACCTTACGTGTTCGCACTGACTACGGTTTTCTGACTGCCCGTCTACCCTTCCACTTTAATCACTCTTTCAGAGATAACAGTCAGCTCCTTCCAACAATTCAGCTCTGTAATACGAAACTAGGGGTGTTAGAATCAAAAATATTTCAAAATTTTGTTTTGTTTTGACCGAAAATTACTTTGTTTTGGTTTCGTTTCGTTTCAAATTGATTTCCTTAGTGAAGAATTTTATCTCGTTTCGAAATCCAAGCAATTTCGTTTCGTTGTGCGCTCGAAACCAAACCGTAAAATGTTGAACTCATCTCATGTGACGAACATTCTTTACATGCCAGGCGCATTGAATACACCGAGCGGCCATTTACAATCGTCACACAAATTTTCGAAGGAAGATGATGATACAGATTAGTGACGATGAAAAAATTTCGAAATATTTGGAAACAAAATTTCGTTTCGTTTTGCCTCAGTGAAATTCGTTCCGAACACCCCTGTTCGTAGCATTATTGCAGGCAATGATATTGCTCTAATGGCCGGATTTTTTGCACGCGTAAGTAGCGACAACTCTTTTAGGAACACTGTCGTGGGATCTCACGGTACAGGCAAGATGAACAACAATAAGCAGCGCTTACTCGGCCTCGCGCAAGTCATAGTCTATATATTACAAACACATGTATTGAAAACAATTTAGTGTGTATTGCAAACAATGTACCCAACCCAATTTGACGAGACCATCCCTGGACGCGTTTCGTCCTCTTGGACTCCTCAGCAGGGCCTGTCCCATCCCCCAAGCCAAACCCTTCATTCGCAATAACATAAACTACCTTCCAACCATCAACTAACCTTGCATAACGTTATCTAAACACATGTACCAAAAGGTTCTTTAAAATCGAAAGTTGATTGCATGCATTTTCGCTCTTAAGGTTGGCATCAATTAAGACGATATCATAATTTGGAGAAAAGCGCTTTGTAGCCTCAAGTGGTGTCGCAGCCTGTGCTCAGCTGCTTGCGATTCTGATCATGCGTTGTTACGTTGCAAACTCAATGTCCTGTTTAAGAAGTCTCATTGCACCCACACAAAACCTACTCTTGAAATAGTCATTACTGCTACTCGTAATATTAAATGCTTCGAAAACTTTCGCAGCACATTTTCTGCTCATATCAAGCACGATTATCTTCATTCGGATTCTATTACATTATGGCAGAAGTTGCACAACGATTTATCTGGCAGTGGGCTGTCTTGCTTTCGGTTGTTACGCAAAAACTCAACCTGACCAGTTACGTGAGCGCTTTGACGTTCTATCCCCAGCTCTTGAAGCTATATGCTCTGCCAGAACAAAAGTTTGAGCAAGAAACAGTAGATCGGCAAAAAAAGAACGGCGTATTTGACAGTTCGCCGTTGCCGGGATGAGTTGAGCAAGCATATACTGCAATGCTGAATTTGGCGATCTTCGGGGTTTATATTCTGGCACCATAGAAACGATTGGTCCTACCCCTAGAAAGTCTTTCGTATGCCCGAATGCCGTAGCAAGTCTTCTCACCTAACCAGCTCTTTACTAACTGGATAATTTCTTTTCTGTGACAAGCGTAAAGATTGCAACTGAAGAACTTAAAAACAACAAGTCTCCTGTACTTGATAATATACCCCCTGAAGTACGGAAAACTGGAGGAAAAACGGTAATAGCATCCGTTGGAAGAAGTTTTTACAAGATTCCGGAAAAATCGTTGAATTCTGCAAGATCTCAAGGATGTTAACATCGTAATTCTTTATAAAAACAAAGAAATCATCTAGGATTGCAACAACTATGGGCGTATTTCCATGCTGAGTACTGCTGGCAGGGTTTTCTCCGGTCTTCTACTTTCCAGAGTGCAAATAATTGCAAACAAGATTCTTCCTGAGAGTTAGAGTGGTTTCTGCTCTGCCAGATCAACTTTTGATGTGGTGTTTTTGCTTCAACAGCTGCATGAAAAAAATGTGGAATAAGATAAACCATTATCAGTTGTTTTTGTCACAAAGACTCTTGATCTTGTTAGTAGTTCTGGTCTTTTTTGCGGGCTGCAGTATCTTGTATGCCCTGAAACTTTACTGGCTATTCTGGCTCCTTTTCATGACGACCCGTAAGCCACTTTACAGTTTGATGTATACAAATTTTAATCTTTCCCAATAAGACATGGTGCCAAACAGGGTTGCGAACCAGCTCCAACCTTGCTTGGAATATTCTTCTCCGCGTCACTCCGTCACGCATTGCAAAATGATGTCGGCAATCTTACTCACGCTCGTAGCAGTGAGAAACTGTTTATTCTTTCTCGTTTGCGTAGCAAACAAAGATCAAGCTAGAACTTGTGCGAGAGTATTTGTACGCTGACAATGCCGCATTCGTTTTTACTCCGAAACTGTACTTCACAACAAGTGCCATCGTTTTGCTCTGGCTAGTGACAATTTGGGCATAAAAATCAGCCTCATTAGGATAGTACTCAATCAGATTAGTATCAACCGTGTAAATCTTGTTTGAAGTTTCCGAGAAATTTCATGATTACCGTACAAAATTTTTGCAATTTTCTTGTGCTTGAGAGAACATACTTTCAAGGAATTTAGGCAACTAGGTAGAGTGCACAACCTTCGTTTTCTGTGACGTCACTGATGGCGTTACATGTTTTCAACAGGAAATTTCCTCAAAAATTTTATCGCGGTTTTATATACAGAAGAAACTTAGGCAAACCAGGGGAATCAAAGGGTCACGCCTTCCAAATTTCCAAGTTTTGTACTCTAGATGATTTGTTTTGAAGCGTATAGAGCAGTACCACAGCTATCGGTAGCAGACTTATAATCACTCTCGCTCAATCTCCATGTACTGTGGCGTAACACATGACCAAGGTATATTAATCGGTAATTCATTTTTGTTTTTGAAAGCAGTTTCGGTAAATCGTTTTTTATTTGAGTCTGTGTTGACTCAATCAAGATTTGCACCCTGTGGTTTCAAATTTCAAACGCTTAGCCAGAACATTTATTAGTTTTGGATACGCCAGTTTACTGAAACGGAAAAGTTGAAACTAGCAAGGTTAGAAGGTTTTTTTCTATAAAATGTCAAGATTTGCTGTCCTTAGAAACATCAATTAGGCTTACACCTGCTGTTAGTGCTTCTTTTCCCGGGTATCAAGGAGCATAAAAAATTGCGAAAACAAACGATCTTGGGTTTTTCCTTGTACATTATTCGCAGCTTACCAATACTGAGAAGTATAGACTTCTATCTTGCGACGGTCCGAAAAACGTGGCGCTTGTTGATAGCTTTCCACAAAGTCACCGCTAACTTTTAAAAAAATGGTGTGAGTATGGCAGATTTTCCTGTTGGTAGATATACTCCCAACTCTCTGTAGATAGCTGTTTATGTAAAATATGCATCCTGTTGCAAGCACGTCTAAAGCATAGCAACCACAGATAGACTGCTTTTATCAAAAAAAAACATGCGTAGTCTTCGACAAATTTATTGAAAGATTGTTTACCACCGAGATACTAGTTTTCACAAAGAAAAACAACTTCTGCTGCAAAAAACATTATTGAAAGTATGAAAACTGGCCAAAACGAGCTTGCTTGAAGGTCAGACATGCTATGCAAACCAGAAAAAGCAGAAACATCATGACTTCGATTGTTAATAACACTGGGATGTTCTGTGTCCAAAGAAAGAGCCTTTGTGAGGACTTTCTAAGCATAAAGGAGATTTTATGGCACTTTTTCAGTTTTGCATCGAGCCCGAATGTGAATATTCAACTTTGCATGATTTGCTTGGCATTTTTCTCAAATGGCCGTTAACGTCAAGTATACGAGTTCAAGCTAACGATGCAAAATGAGATCCTCGGGGTAGCCAGCAGCATGACTGTGCAAGGGATTGCTGCCAAAGCCAACAAATCGTTTGTGTCTGTAAGGGTCAAGGAGTCGTGCAATATTTCTGGTAAAAAACAACTCAGCATTGTTTTAAGGTACATGAAAGGTAGCGAGATGTACGAAACCTTTACAGGATTTGTTGAAATGAGTTCCGTTTCGGCCGAATCGACTTCATCAAGTATTTTAGCTCAACCTCTCTAGGTTAAGAGTGGATTTGCAAAATCTTTTCGGTCAGGGCTGGGATGCTGCATCAACAGTTGCAAGTCACGTGAGTGGTGTACGAAAAAACATTTACGTTAATTGCCTCAGCCCAATACAACTGTGCTTCTCATTGTTTAAACTTGGCCATCAATGATCAAAGCCAAGTTCCGATCATCAGATGCACCTGTGATAGCCAGCAACGAAAAGAAGACATCGGGTTTTTTTGTGAAGTTTGCTCTTGAGAAGCCCGGCGTGACTCATGCTGTATATTTGATTGGACGATATTTGGCATTCACAGAACCATTCGCGGGTATGCTTCAGACTGTCAGAGTCATGGCGTCATCTGTGGAGAGTCTTATTTCCTCTTTTCAAAGCGTTCTCAATCAAGAATTCATGGACTTAAACATTGTGTCAAACATTTAAAAAGGAGCTCGATAAGCAGCTGACATGAAAGTGCCGGCAATGCTCAAAGCAGTTAAGATGCAACGTTATCACGACAACACTTGCGCTGAATCGGCTTCACACCATTTCCAAGGTTCCATATATCTCCCATGCTTTGATTGACTGAGTTGCTCTCAATGGAATCGACTCGGTGACAACTCATTGTTTTTTTGCTTTGTTATCTATACTTCCTCCGAACAAAGGAATCAAGATAGATGAGATTCAGCGCTTGCGTTCTTCGGATAACTTTGACAACGGCGGCGCGTCAGGCCAGGGTGGCCAGGGTGGACCCGGCACCAGGGTCCGATTATATACTTTTGCATTTCAAAAGGAATTTGTTTTCTTCAGTTGCTGAAGTTCTCTGCAGACATGTGCCATAAGTAACTTTATTCTATTGTAAAGGTACTTTTATAGTCTTTAGTTAGCATTGTATTGAAAGCATATGTTGCCGTTACTTGAACCTGAGTTATTTTGTTGTTGCGTTTGCATTGCTTTCTAAGCTGGTCAACGAATATTGACGAGACGTGTATTGAAAAGAATCACTATCCTTATCGATACCATGCAAATATGGGCGACAGTATTGTAGGCCTACTTGCTGCCACAGTGCTGATAGAGAACCCAAAATTATTCTGTGCCCCAGTTCCGCAGAAGTCTTAACTCGGCACTGCTCGATATCGAAGTTAGCTCGAAAAGATAATTTTTGAGCTCTGAAGTCAATCATAAATGTTGGCAGGTGCTTCTTTTGGGCCCTCAAGGCTACTTATGCGTGTACAGCGCCAAATAAGATTTGATGCTAAGCGGTCACTTTTGTGCATGAAGCGAGTCATAACAGGGTTACACTCAGCAAGGACTTACATCGCTTCTGAGATTTGTGTCTGCTTCATTGCTATCGTGAAATAATCAATGAAGAAAAGATCAATCAAGCTGAAACAAGACTAGCCTAGAGTGAAGCGACGAATGGACTTTTGATCACGGTGCCATTTGCTCATAAACGTTGTAAATATTTGTTATGTTTTAAATTAAAATTGACTTGGAGCAGTGGATTCTATGAGCTAGCGGCTTAGTTTCCAAGATGTAAAATTAGTTTGCCTTCTATGCACATCTTGTTGTTTTCTGCTTTGAGAAATGATGTCTCAAACAAAATGCTGTTACTTGCTTAGAGTCAAAATATTTGCTTCCAGCCCCCAAATTTTGGGCTGGTCACGCCACTAAGAAGAAGCTATTTACTTTTAGCACAACATTTTTCGTAATTTGAAGACATCATGTTGGATATTTGTTCCGGTACAAATTGTTAGACTTTTGCCAACAACTTGTCAAGTACAAATACTATAAAATAACAACTTGCTACACGGAAACTTTTAGCGTTCAATGCGTATAAAATTAAATGAAACAGTCAGAAAGCCAAATTTGAAGGCTTGGTAGAGCTGAGCAATAACCTGTGACACGGCAAGCTTAGCCTGTTTGAAATCTGGTCACTTATTTCAAGTCAAAATAATTACTCCTAATGAGATTTTTCTGGACAATGCATCATCAAACTTCATCAAAGCGTATTTTCAGTCAGGGTATTCCATGATTTTATTTCACATTCTGCTGCGTCGTTGATAACTATAATTTTTTTCAATAATTTTTCGAACCACATTAAGAAAGGAAAGTTACGTCACATGACATAAATTTTTACGGCATGCAGCTGAAATTCGATATTAAGAATGTTAAACTTCATGGGCTGAAATTTTAGAATTGAGCTTTTTCCAAAGAAATCAATGATAGAATTTTCTGTACATACAAAAGGAAGATAGGTGTTTGGGGAGCGAGAACCAAAGGGCAATTCTTTCATACAAGTGAAACATTTTTAGAGCCCATCTCTCTATCCTTTGACTTGATAACTGTAATGAACACAAAGCAAACGAAACGGGTCCTACTCGTATATCAAGTACCAGAATTGACGTCGATATGTTGAAACTTTTGTATCAGTAAGATACTGAAACTTTGGAGTTTTGTTCTGGTTTAGACGATTTGCACGCAATGCCTTGTAAAAAGTGAAATCATTCACTGGAACTTCTGTACATAATTGTCACTGAAACAAATGAATAGCAAAAAAGAATGCTACAAACTTCAAAATCGTTTGCAGTTTCTTCGAAGTTAATTAGGCAATTTGCAGTTGTTTTGGTAAGTGCTACATCTGTAAGATATAGATTGGTGAGGACATCCATCTCAGCCTATGTTGGTTGTATGATCGTCAAAGAAGATGAACTTTATCAGATCTGGCATTAAAAAATCAAGTTTTATGTTTCAGCCCATGAAGTTTAACATTCTTAATATCGAATTTCAGCTGCATGCCGTAAAAATTTATGTCATGTGACGTAACTTTCCTTTCTTAATGTGGTTCGAAAAATTATTGAAAAAAATTATAGTTATCAACGACGCAGCAGAATGTGAAATAAAATCATGGAATACCCTGACTGAAAATACGCTTTGATGAAGTTTGATGATGCATTGTCCAGAAAAATCTCGTTAGGAGTAATTATTTTGACTTGAAATAAGTGACCAGATTTCAAACAGGCTAAGCTTGGCGTGTCACAGGTTATTGCTCAGCTCTACCAAGCCTTCAAATTTGGTTTTCTGACTGTTTCATTTAATTTTATACGCATTGAACGCTAAAAGTTTCCGTGTAGCAAGTTGTTATTTTATAGTATTTGTACTTGACAAGTTGCTGGTAAAAGTCTAACAATTTGTACCGGAACAAATATCCAACATGATGTCTTCAAATCACGAAAAATGCTGCGCTAAAAGTAAATAGCTTCCTCTGCATAAAAAAAAGTAATGACATACTTGAGAAAATTCCTAATTATAGATGAATGACGGTCATTAGTGATATCATAGACTAGTGTTTCCCAAACTTTTTTGTCTGTTGGCACAGTAAAAAAGCTAAACAAATTTCGCGGCACACGAGCCACATGAATCTATTTATATTGATCGCGAGTAGCATCACAGATGACAGCGAGAAAGGTGATGACCTTTTTTTCTGGAGATCACCACTTTTACGAACAACACAACACAATCTAATACGTTATCGACCATTACTTCATGACAGCATTTACTCAATTTTAGCTGAAAACTTAAATAAATGTCAAGCCGCGGCACACCAGCAAATCTTCCACGGCCCACAGTTTGGGAAATAGTGTTATAGACAAATGAAGGTTGTGCACTTTATGTAGTTGCTTCATTTCCATCAAAATATACGAATCTCAAACTTTAGAAAATTTCAAAAACTACTTGTGGTAATTAGGAAATTTCCCGGATTTTATGCATAAATTTAAGCAACAATTTATTCGATCGACCCACATCTGATTGAGCTGAAATTGTTTTTGAAATGAGTTTTACAGATAACCTACAGATGGAGCCTGTCCTTGTAAAAATTAAAGAAAAAAAAATCATTTTTAAAACACCCTATCGCAAGCTTTCTAAATGCCGTAGCGAGATGCTGGTTGCTGCAGAAGCGTTTAGCTTACACTGCGATGAGATTGACTGCTGATCGAACACAGGATTTAGGAGGCAGCGTATTGACCCCATAGTCTTTCAGTCAGCAGCCACTCATATAGGCTGTTGATGAGGGAGCAGGCCGTAGTTTGAACCCAAAACGTAAGCTTGACAGTAAGCTCCGGTTCCGCGCGAACATGATGCGCGTGCGACGTGATGCTCTGAGCGCTCGTCCAGCAGAGTGTAGACAAAACTGACACTCCGTTCATTCTAACACTCCATCGACCTCAGCACAGTTCAACGAACCTCGCCTACTATTCAGTAGGCGCTGTAATAACGATATCACTTCATTTTATTACGACGAACAATGCAACAACAAAAATTGTAAAGTAGAACAGCAAATAAAACTTCAAAAAAATAAAAATTTCTTGAATAAAATACATGTAGTTTTTAAATGTTTTCAATCGCTAGCGTTTGGTGGTACTGGTGAGTTGTAAACCCAACATGGATTGAGAGAAACTCTGGTTATGAGAAGGAGGAGGGGTATAAAATCAAATTTAATTTTAATCTTAAACCTAATTTTGGTGCCCTTCAACTGAGCAAAAAATTCGAAGAAGGTTAATAAAAAATAATTGGTTAAGCTTAATGCAATTAAACTTCAGAAAATAAGTGTGGCCCCTGGATAAGTGGGTGAAGGCGGAGCCCAGCTTTCCCTCCCAGCTCTTTCTTTTTGCAATAAATTGTATTACTAAGGAATTTCATTCTTTCTCATCATAATACCGTTAAAAAGATTCTCTGCAAACCTAGCAGCCACAGGGTCCATTTTCATCGTTGCTACAGCAACGACGACGTCATTTTTGACGTAATAGGCGGCAAATTTTTGCTCTTCAAGACTTCCTCTGATAATGACGTCATCGCATCCCTCATTGTAGCCGGAGAAGCGGATACTGACTCCGAATTGCACGGTCCAAAAAAACGGAACAGAGCAGACAGCTTGAACATTACCGGATTTCTTCATACCCGTGTAGTTTCCGTTACTGGTGCGTTTCTGGCTGCTGGCAATATCGCGACCAGCTAAAACACCATGCTGGTGCGCCATTTGCCAGTGCTGAATATTGGTAAGCTCCCCGCCTAAAAAGTGCCAGTCAAAAATAACATTTGTGAGAGAAAAAGATATTAGTAAAACATTTTTTCTCGAGTATTTGGGAAAGGGTGGGATAGGAGTGCACAGTTGCTCAAGTCAACTTTTCCAACACTCTCTCGAAACAGGTACAAACTAAAATCTATATTTTGTAGAACTTACGTCGCCTTGGCGTCTAAAATGATGACGTCGTGTGCAAAAGGACCATAGGTCTTCACTCCAAAAATGTTTTAGTCTAAATTTCCGTCGCCCAATGATTTTTCAGAAGACTTTCGATATAATGTTGACTTTAACATTTTTTCCTTTTTTAAAATAAACTGTTTTTTCGTCTCTTTTTTCCTCCCCAGAATTAATCGCTTTAGCACTTTCACACACCAATAATTACATGATTGTCGCAAAACAATTCCCACCTCTTATTTGCAGTGGAAAGATTGCGATGTCTCCCACCGCGTAAACGTGAGGAACTTTTGTCTGCATTCTGCCATCAACTGGAATGAATCCGTTCTTTCCCAAGGGAATTTCCGATTGATTTAAGAATTTAGTGGCTGGTGTTACTCCTGTAACATACACAATTATTTAAATGCATAAAAATTCTCGGCAAATTAATGACCGCCGTGCAATTAACTGGTTGTGCCTACACTTCACAAAAACCATCTGGCACAAAAACTTCTTTAGAAATTACGCAGACTCCTCAAATTAACATATCAAACTTTCTGTACAGTTAAATTTTTCATGTTCCATTCAGAAAGAGTGGGCTAAATTCTTGTGCAAAAACTGCGAGGTTATTTCCTTGAAAAATTCATTTTAGATTGTTTCTCCAGGTGTTTGTAATAAAAATGCGTTAAACCCGCAATGAATGGATAACTCCAAAGCTGGTTTGAACACAAGTTGTGTGTAAATACTCGAAATACTTTTTCTCTGCCTAGACATAAAAATGTAAGACTTGTCTAACACCTCTCTGCATCAAAACAAATCTTCCTCTTTCTTGGGACCGCGTAGTATCCCATCATTTCCCATCTTGAGAAAACGATCGCGTAGTAGCAATAGCAAGAGCCCCTACCTGTTCCTGCTACTACTACGTCGGCATCCAGCTTAGTTCCATCGGTTAGTGTCACGTGACCAACTACATTTTTTCCGCCTGAAGCGGAGAAACTCTCAACTCCTGTTTTGGGATAAAACTTGACTCCTTTTTCCTCATGCATCTTCATCACCACCTTGCCAATGTCTTTACCGAAGGAATTTTGGAAAGGCACCTGGAATTTAGGGAGTGTAATGTAACAGCCTCAACAAGCTTCGGACTAGCGTGATGCTGAAGAGCATCTTTCACAGAAGCAGGCTCTGTTTGGAACCAGTGCTTGTGCGTGTTTCAACGCAATACAACAAAGCGAGCTTGCTGTTACGCTCAAAAATTATGGATTTGAAATTGAACTTTAATAGATGTAGTAACAATGATCATATCAAAAAACAAAAAAGTAGAATAAATTATTTTCTACTGAGCTAGCAGCGTAGCTCAGTGTGATAAAGTGCGAGCTCGTAATCGTAAGATTCGGAGTTCAGTTTCAGTATTGGCTTAACGTTGTTGTGCTTTTCGGAAAGCGCTTTACGGCAATTTTGGAAAGAACACCAATTGCCTTTTCGCTCATGACGTCATCAATATTTAATACTGCTGCCAGTCCAGAGTTTGGGGAAAAGTGGCGCTCATTATTTACGTTCTTTCAAGCAACTATGCGCGCTCCTGGGCTTACCTCTGACCGGCGTCCGCATATCACTGACACTGACGAGGCAATTCTCTTTGCAGCCAAGTAAGAAGCGACTTCCATGCCGATGAATGATGAACCAACAATCACAACCTTTTTTCCTGCGAAAATTGAAAATCTTTATCAAAAATCCTTTCCTTGTTCTTAACACGATCATTTATAAGAGTAAAATTAAGCGTCAAGCGGACCCCACAAGAAGGAAAACTTATTTTCTTTATCAATTATGTAAAATGATGTGAACTTGGAGCATAAAAATAGGATGTATCTGCAATTTATAGAAATAGAATAGGCTACTGAAAAGTCAATAGGCTTATGAAAAATGTCTATTAACATTTTTATTTAATGGACATTATTCTTTTTATCAAGATGTAAACCCATGTAACTAATATTCAGGTACGGTGAGTTTGGAAAACTACGGAATGATTTTGCTATCATTAAAACGGCAGTAAACCCGGCATAAAATTTTATCAAGAATTTCTTCATCTCCTTATCCACTTCTTTTTGGTTGTTTGACAAACGTAGCCAATCTACAGCTTTAGTAACTTATAAGCGTTCAATCGTAATTTCCATATT
This sequence comes from Trididemnum clinides, assembly GCA_963675345.1. Lineage (NCBI taxonomy): Eukaryota > Metazoa > Chordata > Ascidiacea > Aplousobranchia > Didemnidae > Trididemnum > Trididemnum clinides. The sequence continues at coordinate 29,007,206 of OY776300.1, read as the reverse complement.
TTTAGAAGCATCTGCTTCTTATCTCAAACTTCTAAAACTACTGAAAACCACATTTCCAAACAGGTCGATAATCTATTAGAAGCATGGCCACAACCTGCACACTGACCTTTACTTGCTTTAGCTATCTTATTGGCATCTGTCACCGTTCTGAGAACGAAGATGTTTCTCAAGTTTGATCCTGGGCAAGATAAGATCCTTGGTTCTCCTCCAGTAGCCAGCACAAGGCTGCTAAAGGCAACACTCGTCACTTTTTCTCCATTTGCAAGCGTCAGAGCTTTTGCGAAACGAACTGTCTTGGTCAACACATCAACAGCGGTAACTTCCTAAGCATTTTGTTGGTTATTTGTTAGTATGGATGAAGCGTACACAGGACAGAGATCAAAGCCAGTAAAGACGTTATTCTTGCGGTGTTTAACCTCAGTTTCATTGAGAGAGAGGTATGTCATGAAATTCACTTCCAAGCTCACTCAGCAAACCCAAACAGTAATTAGATAGAGAAGGTATGCAATTCGTTTCAGACTAGTCACAAATTGCGGAGTGCTAATCCCACCATCAGCAAGGTAGACTGTCATTGGTGTGCTGCCAAAAGTTGCCTCTAACGTCAGACTGTTTGAGCAGCTTCACTTGTTTTCATGTCTTCCCAACTCAAATACAAATATTTCGGTCACAACTAAAAACTAAAATTGAATGAAATTGGAACCCACGGTCTGCATCAACGATAGTACTTTGCAGTCTAAAGTCATGGGATACATAGTAAGAAAGTTTGCTTGCCATCATGAGGTTGCGGATCCTATGTTCTTGCGGTATCTTTGCTGTTGTGTCGTTGGAAATGAATTGTATAATTTTTTTGTTGGACGCAGTTTTCTTGCAGAAAAAAGGCTACCAGTAGAAAGTGAAAAAAGCATTGATATAATTGTAAAAAAACAGTTGTCGATATGTGGCGAGGACATAACTTGGGAGAATAACTACCTTCAGCTATTTGATCAAAGTAATGTGGTGACAAAAAACGATCATCATTTTTGTTCATAATCAAAAACATAGAACATTTTGTCAACTACCAAGTTATTGAGCCAACTTCTGACCTGTACAAGCAAGAAATGATCATTCTCTTGGTAGCTGAATTTGACATAAAAATATTTGCCCCTTCCCCCAAACGTTGTTAGCTGGCTATCCCCTGACGAGCTGTATTGTAAGAAAACTTGATAGAAAGTTTACGAATTATGATTGGAAAAAGCTTAAGGAGGCGTGCACCAAGCAATACGTCAGGTAAATCTAGTTTGGCCTTTGTCCTTTTCAAATTTTATCTTTAACGCTGTCTTAAAGTTCAATGTCACACTGTTCGTTATAAACTGAACCCACTTACTATGTCACAGTAAAATTCCACTTCTATTTCTTTGTAATAATCACGTGGTCGTATGAGAACGCTCTCAGGCGTGACTTCCAAAGCCTTGCTCAACTTCGGTCGGTCATAGGCAGGTAGGCTGTCTTTGCACAGAACCATTATCTGACCCTTAAACCCTTCTTTGCGCAACGTTTCGCAACAAGTGAGACTGGATGGGCCTCCACCAACTATGACGACCCGATGGACCCCACTCCCAGCCTCTACAACATACGTCGGAAGTTACAACACAGCCCCAGACAAGCAACGTATTCAAATTGCTTGCAGCAATGGCAATCGAATGAAAAATTGTTTGAAAGAAAAGACTATCTACATTGATGAGTTGGTGTTTATCTCCAAGCTGCACTTTCTTTTGATTCGGTCTGAGGCTCAAGACAGAAATATATAAAACATTGGCTTGAGATTTCGTTACAACGTATTTGCCGCAAAAGTTTTAGGAAATATAGACCTCAGACAGGACACAAGTTGGTCTAAAGTCGCTTTTGATGTAGAAATGTTTTTTTAGAAAAGCATGTCTTCAAAACCTTCTTCATTATTCCGCTCCTCGTCCTTCATTTTTGAATAGTCACGGCCGCACTCTTGTGCCTAATGATCCAGGCGTAAACATTTTAATCACTAGCGAACTCTAGTGGACAGGAATTAAACCGAATTTTTAAATAATGCAAAACATTGAACTCCTAACGACGTCATTTGACTTAGTTATTGTTGATTGGTTAATAAACGCAGGGTGGTATTTTTGATTGCAACAAATCACGTCATTGGTATTCTTTATTGTCAATAACATTACAACCTATATTCTGCGAAGTCACATTTAGTTTCTCTTACCTGTGTCATCATTTTTTGCTAAGTCATTCTTCACTTTTGCCAATGAATTTCGTTTGATGTTGACAAGTTGGTCTTTGCTCGCTGTCACTATGACGTCATTATCTTTGATGGTAACCTGTAAAACAAAATAAAGTTTGCAGTTTTACCTCAAGATGACGCTAGCAACCAGCTTTTTACGTTTTTCACTGGGTCGTTCGGCTTAATGATTGGACTTAAATCTTTGTAAAATGTATTCAAAGATTAGGATTAACCCTTGATGTCCTCATTTTTTAACAAAAACAATATTGTTTAGGTTTTCGGGCATTGTAAAAGTTGCGTTAATACTTTTGTAGCAATTTCCCAAAAAAATTATTGTCGATACTTCTAAACAGGACGTATGTGACCAATTAGTTTTTAAGCAAATTTGCAACAATATTTGAAATAGACTTAAGTGAACCATTAGGCTTTTGCGTCAAAGTTGTTCGCTCTTGAAATAAAATTGCGAGACTTTTGGGTGATGAGCGGAAACTCAAGTATGAAATATCATGAAAATTAGGCTGTTTCAGCTGAATTTTGATGAGAAAATTTGTCCACATACCACCGTCAATAAACCACTGTCATCGTCAAAATCAGAATCATTTTCCATATTCCTGATATACTGTAAAGTATCTATATCAGTTGTAGGTTTTATTTTCGATGAAATGTTGATAAATGCCCGCTGGAAGAATATAAACTAATGTTCAAGCTTGACAGGTGTAGTTAGAAAGCCTAGGGCTGATTGAGCTCATAAAGCTAGGCAGTATCAGTAGGCTATTTCAAAAGCCCTAACGTCATTATTTCTAAAGCAAAAACCTAATAGATGTTAAGCTGCAAATGTTTATATTTACAAATCCCAAATTATAGTATTTGACACTAAAGAGTTGGCCTACCAGTTTTTTCACTTTTGTCTCAATGACTTCATAGGCAATATGTTCTGTTTGCACTACATGCAATACACAGCCTAGACTTCAAAATATTTGAACAAAAATGCATAGGTACGTAGTTGATATAGCAGAAAATCACAAAATAAATTTCAAACTGTAATAACTTAATAACATTTGACTCAATTTTCTCAAAAATTCACCAAACTTTTGACGCCCAAAATTTTGGCAAACTCTACCAAAATTTCTACTACTGAAAGATTTTTCTATAGTTTTCGCAAGGGTGTTCTAAACAACTGGAAAGATATTAATTTTAATATTAATTTCTAAGATATTAGAGAGATATTATAGAAATCTAAGACATTAATTTAAAACAGTACATTATAAACTAATCGGTTTTTTAAGGAAAACTGATGACTGTTAGACAATAGCTGCAATTGTTTGAAATAGGGCAGATATATTTTATTAGGACACAAAAGGTCAAAATTAGCCTAAAATGCCCCATTCAAGCCGAGGGTGGAAAAGCAGACCTCGAGAGTTAAGGCCAGAGCAAGAAAAAAATCAGGAATATCGTAAGCTTGCGTCAACAAATGTAGCAAGCTTACGTGCGTTCTTGTAACAACAGCACAATCGGAAGGACAACAGACGTTTAAAGAGCCAAAAATTTGTTTGAATAATCAGTGAAAAATACTGCACGTCAATTAAATTTTAAAAGCTGAATTGAAATGCAGGCAGTTCGCAAGTTTTTTCGTGCATTGTCGTACACGTTAGCACGTTTTTTTCTTAAATGCAGATTAAAGGTGCAAAACTAGCAAACTCTAGTTACTTTAAGGCATTAAGCATTTTATTCACAAATGTACTCGCATGAAAGCTGGTCAAAATCATGAATAATTAAACAAAAATAAAAGCACAAGCTGTTTGACAATACCATTAACAAATCAAAAACTATTGCTTTCCACAGAATTAGCTAGTCGAAGTAATTATGTATGAGCATCGCGGTTCTCATTTTTCCACAACTACATGCCAAATTCTCGTTTTGTTACTTGACAGCTTCAGTGAGCGTCATTCCAACACTACAACAAAAGAAATGAGAAGCAGATCCGCAACATTCTTCCCCACGCCCGACGGTTGGGACTCTTTCTCACTGAAACACAATTTGAAGGGCTCTAATTCAATACGAGAAGAGGCCCCTAGAACCGCCAAGATATTCTATTTCCTTGAATAAATCATTCTCTCCCTTAACTTGTAGAGAAAACCCGTTAAAATAGTCTAAACTCAGCGTACAGATGAGTCGGCAAACATCTCTAATTTGTAGCAAAGCGACAAAAATGCGAATTGCAAGTCATTTGAAAAGTTGTTTCCTAAATTTGGCGTACTTTTGAGTAATTCACAACATGGTACGCGTCCTAAATTTCCTCGGCGATTTGTAGCACCGCCATTATAATTCCGAAAATACGAAACAAATAAAAACCAATTTAGTCAATAAACATTTATCGCTATAAACTGTACACTACCGAATTAATAAATTTTCTGAAATTGTTTTGATCGGGGGTACATGTACTTTGACGTAGTGATTACAGCGCAATATTTCCGAAGGTGATAACAGAAAAATACTTTCCGCCTCGAGCTAGGATTTCTTTTGTGTGGAGGCCACGACAAAACTTGGAATGCTTGAACGAGTGTATATTTCACTCTTTGTTATTTTGCAAGATTACGCTGCACGATTTCAGCGAAACAATATCTTCTTATGTGCCTTGTTTCGGGAACCTGTTCCCAAGAAGATGAGTTTGATAGGAGGTGGGAGCTTCAATTTCTATTTTGAAAATTTTAGAGATTAGCCTTTGGAAAGTTGATTTAGTTCTATTTGAGTCGATGATCTTTTTGTTTTGTTCTTTTATTCCTCTCTCTTCCCCACTCCCGCTTCTCACACCAGTAACATTGGTGGCCTAATCTTTTCCTGGAATGGCATTCACGATTGTTACGGATTGTTTTACCTACTGAATATTCCTTTTTGATGAACCAGTGTCCTGGGAAAGTAGCAGCAAGGGTAATTAAGCAACCGGAACAAATAAATGTTCCGAAGGCTTTTGTTTAAAAAAAGGAACTTGACTAACAGAGAAGAGAAGGCGAGTTTATTTCTCAAAATGCTTGTTAGCTTCACATCTTCTTTAACCCTACAAAAATTACGGTAGTCTAATCGTCTAATGAAGAAAAGCCCCAAATGAGTTTTAGTCACATTACTGTGTGAGACACTCGTCCGCTGATACCAAAAAGCAAAAATCCTACGCAAAAAACGAAAAGATTTTAAAAGCCTACCACACTGTAAGTACGAGAAATTCAATATCAACCACCGAAGAAAACAACATTAATAACTCAAAAAAACGACAAACAATGCAAGCTAGCATACTTGATATTTTTGTAAGCTATCCACTCCAGGAAAGTCTTCAATGTCACCAGTTTTTGAATTGAAACAAGCGCCGTGCCAGGGGCACCGGATTCGCCCGTTGGAAAGGATACCATTTACAAGAGAAGCTCCGTAATGAGTGCATTTATGACTTAAAGCGGAAAGGTTTCCGTCTTTTTGTCTGTGAGCAATAACGTACGATTAGATGGAGATAGTTGAGATCAAATAGCTTTGTTTGTTTTATTTTATGACGTTGACTTATGTGACGTCAAATCATACGCACAGGGATTTGTGTTTTGCCTAACGAATTACTATTTAAACTAAAAGATTTTAACTGGAGCCTGTAAAAGAAAATTTAATCAAAAAAGAACATTTGAGTTTATCTATCTACTGGTTTTACTGTAGACTAAGGTAATCTCTTGACGTGGGTCCACAGCTTTTTTAATTTTATTGAGATATGTGGACCAAAAAGATTGAAGCAACAATAGATAGGCTCTTGTTTTCAAAACCGGCAAGATTGAAAATAACGGCTGTTTTTAGAGCAAACAATAAGTGAAAAAAAGGATTAAAAAAAAAAATTCCCTATGTTTGAACGAATTAACCTAACTCGCTCCACCATTAAGAGATAGTCTATCGGACACTCTCCCAAAGCATGAGCAGTCTGAAAGAGGGTTTAAAGTACGTTGTTGTGGGAAACACTACTATAAGCTATTGCCAAGGAATTCCATCAAACCGCGTTTCTTGAGGACCGTGAGAACAGTTGTACACTAGTAGGGGAAAGCATTTTTTTTTAATCACAAATGCAGCATTATAATGATTTCAATTGCTTTTTGAGTTAATCAACAAAATTATGTCTTGAAATCAATTAAGAAGGTTTCAACTTAATTAAATAAAAGCATTCGGAGAAGTTTTTTTGAATACATATGGCTCAAGGTTTATTGATGTGAGGATTCCCGGTAGTCACTGGCATCACTACAGGGGGTTTCCCGTGCCGGATGGCCTTGATTTAAAAGAGACACTCCAAAATAGTAACAACCCTCCTAATTATGCTTCTCCTTTAACAGTTACTAAAAGCAAATTTTTAAAAAAATTATGAAAATATTTGGGCCAATTCTTGCTGTGGCCTCTAGAAGTGTCAGAGACTTTTGTCACGTCATTGGTAGTCTCAGAGGATTTAGAGAGTACCGTATCTACGAGCTCGGGATTTTTTAAGCGATATGAGATCAAGTTAGCTACTGGAGGGGTCTGCTGTAGTCACCTTGCAAAAATTTAATTTCACGAAATTGATCCGCAAAAAAGACGCTCACAAAAGGGCGCAGGTTCTACCTTCAAAATCTTTGCATCAGGTACGAGTTCGCATCTCACCGACCCCGTTGGCGGTAGTGTAAAATTAGAAAAGTTTTGCACATTTCGAAGGGGAGGGTAGCCTTGATAACATAAAACACTAACCTTATAATTAGACAGCTTCCATCTTCTCCAAGTTGAACCTCCTTCATGTACTCCTGGTTTTCATTTTGCAAATCTTTTACGTTGCACACTTTGTATTCTTTTACAGAAGACATATTCATTAAACCGGCGCCTAATTAATATAAGCTACACACGCTGCTGCAATCAGGTTATGACTACCACATGCGCGTGCGTTAGCGCGATTGAAGTGTGTAATCGCGACGCTTGTATTTTTTCTTCCCTGACTAAGCAAATCAGAGCAAGAATTATCTTGTATTCAAAATTTCTGCTTTCGAAAATGACCAAGCATTAAATGTGCACTTAAAGAAAAACGTCACAATATCCATTATGCGGTGTACCTTTGCAGTAGTCAGTAGGCTAGGACTACGCACAATAAGTTGTGTTTGAACTCACTTTTGCGTCATCAATAGCAAACCGCGTAATCAAAACGTAACAACATACCCTCTACTCCTATTCATGAACAGGTTTCAGGGGCGTAGCAACCCAACAATTTCAAGTAGGAAGCAAATATTTTCGCTAGATCTAGATGCATTTGAGATAAAGATTTTCCCAGAGGTTTCAAAGAATCTTGGTAGAAGCCAAAGATAATAATCAAATAAAATTGGGCTAAATGTTGTGCGGATGACCTTAAATTTTTGTAGAGTTCGCCTACAAATTCAATCAAAGAGAATATAGTTTACCAAATTTTGTAGGCTGGTGGTAATGATGGGAGACAACGCCTTTTTAGAGGTATCGGTATTTTAATGAGTGATATACTGCCGCAAGGCATGTGTGGAGTGTGCGGTGCGCACGGGAAGCCACTTAAAGAAGCACGTTATTTTTGTCAAACAGTAACAAAATTTTAGCCGTGTCTGAACATAGGATTCTTATACGAACATTTAAGATTTGTTTGAGTGGAAATGGGGTGGCACTTATTTCTGCTTCCTCACAGGGCGGCCAAAGCTACGCCACTGACTTCAGTCATTTGCTTTTTTTAATTAGGCCCACCTCAGTTTAACGACAAAGGAAAAGCAAGATGCAGCCTGCTGACTGTCACACGAAAACAGCGAAATAGCCAAGTCTCATCAAGTTAGCAATTAGGTAAAATCTCACACATACCAGTTAACTCTAAAGATTTTAACAAGTTGTAAAATTTAATGAGTATACTTCCAAGCAAATCAAGCGCAATGATAAAACTTGAAAACTTTAAAGCAGTTCAGGACTGTGGTGGTACGCTTAGCGCCACTCTTGCTGTCATGCGAGTCTCGAGAATAAAACGACCGCTGCTGCAATGTGGTGGTTAGTGTTAGAGTAATGGTTCCCAACCTTTTTGCTTCACGACCCCCTTTCAATATTTTCTAACATACCGCGACCCCCCTAACACGATATTTACTGAATTTATATTAAAAAAGCACAAAATCTAAAGCTTAGCATATATATTTATTCACAATCAACTGTTTATATTCAATGTGATGGTTGGGCTTGTGTCTGTGCAGCCAACCTTGAAATTTCTGGTTGCGTGTTAGACAAAGCCAGTCTCATGTCATGTTCTACTTTCATTCTGTTTCTTTCCTTAGTTTTGATATGTAAAAGAGTCGAAAATCCGCTCTCACACAGGTATGCTGCAGCAAAAGGCAGCAATGTTCGAAAAGCCAGTTTCGATATTTGTGGATATGATTCAGACATATCACACCAAAACTGCGATAGTGACTTTTCGTGGTAAACATCACGTGCTGTTGAATCATTTTTAAGGTCGATAAATTGTTCTTGCATTTGGTCGGGAATGTCGCTTACATTCAAAGAAGTGGAGAACGGGTTTCGTTCAAGAATAGCTTCTTCTTCTTTGAGTTCAGGGAAGTAATGTTGGAACTCATACCCCATGGATTGAAGGTGTTCTATAATAATTGCTCGTCGGTTTTATAACTGGACAATCTATCAAACATTGCAATGTTTCCATCTACTACTTTTTGGCGCCAGTTTTGCATTTTTTCGACAAATGCTTTCAGGTTGTCACGTATTTGAATAATATTTGTGTTCTTTCTTTGCAGTTTAAGATTTATTATGCTCAACTTTTCAAAAATATCTGCTAAGTAAGCAAGACTGGTAATCCAATTGTTATCATTGAAGAAAGATAAAAACTCCTCTTTATTTTTAAATTCCAAGAATAATTTTATTTTATCCTTCATTTCAAATACGCGGTTTAAAACGTTACCTTTTGAAAGCCAACGCACAGCGGTGTGGAAAAGTAAAATTTCGTGCATTGCATTCATATCCTTACAAAGTTCTTTAAACTGGCGTGTATGTAAGCTTCCTGCTTTAATAAAGTTCACAATTTTTACCACCAAATCCAATATACTTTTTGATGCAGTTGGTAAAGTTTTGCTGAAAAGTGCGTATCTATGAAAAAAGCAGTGCGTACCCTTTGCTTTTGGAACAAGTTCCTTTACTTTTTTTGTAAAGCCTTACCGGGATCTCAACATAGCAGGAGCTCCATCGGTACAAACTCCACAAACATTTTCCCATTGCAGTCCATGCGCTTTAAAAAAAGTTTTCATTTTCCCCATAATATCTACACTGGTTGTGGTCGTGTCGAGTTCACTACAAAAGAGAAATTCCTCTTTGATGTCACCCGAATGAATGTACCTTACAAATACATGCCGCTGAGCACATGAGCTAACGTCAGTTGACTCATCAACTTGAAACAAAAACATCACCACCTGTTTCTTAACATCTTCCGACATGTCCAAAGTGCGCCTCTGGATAGTATTATTTGAAAGAGAAATGTGTTTAAGTTTCGCTACACTTGCATCCCCAAGAACTAATTTGGCAGTTTTCAACAAACACTGTTTCACAAGTGTTACTCCAATACTATGTGGTTTTTTTTTGTTTAGCGATTTCCAGTGCAATAACATATGATGCTTCTATTGCTGACACATTGCTTTGATCGAAACTTTCAGTACAATCAAGTCTCTGACGTTTCAAGCCAGCTTCATGACGTTGGAAAAAAGCTACATCTTTCTCAACATGTTGAGGGTGCTTTGTTTTTAAGTGGCGCTTTAATTGAAATGTTTTCATAGATGCACTGAGAGCAACGTTGCAGAGAACACATTGAGGTTTTTCGACACCATTGCTGAGTAAGGAGGTAAATCCAAATTTAATATACTCATCCAAATATTTTCTTTTTTCTCCATGGCAAAACTAACAAATTGTTTAAATGATGAATGTTTAAGAAAAAATTAGGATATTAAGCTTAAATGCGTTTTTATCTTAAATGCTGTTTGAATAGTACGAACAGTTATCTTGAAGTCATTGCAAATAGTAGTCGCAAACTGAAGTCCTAGTAATCTACAGAAGATCCAAGGATGATACACGAGATGGTGCAGTAAATGCAGCAGATTAACACAATGAAACAACAATTGAAATACTAAGAATTATTTTATTTTAATATCTCGTTAACTCAAAAATTAACTTAAACTTTCTATAACTGTCTTTAAGTGCACTATCACTACATATACTAATTAATGAAATACAAAACTCGTACCTTCATGTTACTTATTTCATTGTACATAGAAAGTTTGTCTTCTGCATTCTATGAACTTACAGATTAACGATTGAATTGAGATAAATTCTCATCCTGCTTGATTACACAAACGAGATGACCTAAGCACACTCACGCTTTTGCCAGCCAACAAACAAGTAAAAAGAATTTTAGAACAAACTTAGATGAACGTTTAAAGTTTTTGCAGCTGCAAAAATTTACCGACGCGATCGGCAACTTTCTCTTCAATGAAAATTCCGACGTAAAAGTGTTAAAATTAATTAAAATGCCTGGCGTCAACAGTTCGCTTTAAGGACTGGCCAAACCAAAGGCTTGAAAATTGGAAATTAATCTTTCTCGTTTAATTTTTCCACTGATATATATTAATGTTGGATCGCGGCCCCCTGAAAAGTGCTTCGTGACCCCTTTGGGGGTCGCGATCCCCAAGTTGGGAACCACTGTGTTAGAGTGTCTACTTTACAGTCGGTGGACCTGGAATCAGTTTCCTTGTCGAGTCAAACCGAAAACTTCAAACACGTTATTCAAAGCTTCCTTGCTTGAAGCTCAGCATGAAAGTTGCACAGAAAAAAGGCAGTGGCCATAAACATTACACAAATTTTCTAGTTGTGATCTTGGGAAAGACACTGAATAGCATACCCCATCTTATGTAGCAAGCATGTAGCCTGGCCAAGCACATCTTGACGAAAGACTCCAAATAAAGCATGACGTCATACATAGGAAGAAGGAGGATAAATAAAGGAATACTAGCCTAATCTCTCTATCTTGTTTAGATGAGATTGCGTGGGAATAGCCAGATAATACAAGAGTCAACAAAACAGTCACTCCCATCATGTTTATTTATTAAGTAGTTAAACCAAAGGATACGAACGATAAAGAAAAAACAAAAATTACAAAAAAGTACACCTTTGTACAAAATATGAGTAAAGGTACAGGTAGCTACAAAGTCTTAATAAATTATTACTAATAACTTGATATGCCGCAAATACTTCAACCAATGATGTCATTTACTTATATTTTAAGGATACGTCCTTATCCACCTGGAAATATAGAAGGGGCATTGTACAGTACACTCCTTTGACTTAGACATAGCAAAACAAACAGCTAAATCGCTTTTAAAAATTCGCCAAAATGTTACTCTCAAATTTCAACTGTTGGTAAAATTCTGCATGCCCTCTAGAGCTTTAGTACAGTGGCGTACGCAGAAAGTTTCCGAGGGAGGCGCCAAAATTTCGTCACAATTGTGTGACGTCACAAATCAACTTTATGGGGAGTGCCGAAGGCACGGAAAATCGAAATCCAGGGCGAACCTCGAATACTCGAGAAAAACCAGCTTTGAGTTTGCTAAAACTGCTTGGCTTTGCTTTATATTTTTTCATTTTTAGAGTCTGAGGGAGGGCCATGGCACAGTGGCCTCCCTCTCAGTACGCTAGTGTCTTAGAATTTTAAAATTTTGAGTGAAATTTAGTAAAGTGTCTTCAACTGAGTTTGTGGTTTTCTCCTTTCAAAAACTCTTAATTGGCTGAGCTGAAGCAAATAACATTTAGTTTTTGGCTCTTTTTAACTGCAACGGCTTATTAGGGGCACAACATTGTTAACTGCGACTGAATTAATTTTCCTGTTTCACACCGGTCTCCTCATTCGTTTTTTACTAAACATAAAGCAGAAGATTTGTAAACACTGGGAGCATCTTTACATCTATGATTCTACAAGGACTAAAATGCTATTGTGGGGATAACGAACGTTTTAGTTTGCTATATAACAATAAGCCTACAAAAAAATGTTCTCTTTCTTCCTCTCAAGAAGGTACAGAAACTCTTGACTTTTCTTTCACAAAAGTTTCATTTTGCTCCTCAGTGTGGTAATTGCTAATCTTCAAATATTCAACAGTTGCCTATTGGTGAACATGCGCCACGATCCGTGATGATGTCATACTTTTTTTAGTCATAAGAAATTTCTAACTTTAATAGTATTTCCGGTGAAGTGTTATAAACGTACAAAACGTGACTGTAGTACTGAACTGCTCGGTTTACTCACCTTGGGATAAATAAAATTTGAAATATGATCGCTTGCTGGCAATAAAGTGCAACATAGTTTAGTTCTCATTTCGCAGCTTACAAAAACTGTGTTGAAATAGCCTATCACCTTTTTACTTTTTAAATTCAGGATACTTTATTGCAAAACGCAGGTTACAGACTCCACAGCTAGTAGCAGCTTTGACAAGTGTGATAAGTTAATAAAAATTTTCCTAAAATTGAGAGCGCTTAGTAAAAAATCTTCAACCTAGATTTAACGCTATTTTTGTCTTTGATATTGTCTAAAAAGTGAAATCAAAGTAAGTGCTTTCAATAAAGAATCACCCGAAACACAACGCCTTTTCTTCTCCCATAGGGACGCTCTTAGAATGTGAAAAACTCACCCTGCCGTCAATAACAGAGGATTCTAACAGATATTAAAACATAACTGGCTTTGGAGCCCTAGAACTTGATGGAAACCAAATGTCACACTCATTTACGGTATGTTGAAAGACGGTACTAGACCGCTCTTCTCTTTGTCGTATGGCATGGTATCTATGATCCACGTCAGACGCAAGAAAAGGATAGGGACCGAGGATTTATCTTTTTACCACCCCAACCTGTTGTGTTGCCTAGATCAGATGCTGGCAGTAATGGAGTTGAGCCAGCACCTTGTTTCGTCATCCAAAACAGTCAGACTCATTATTCTTCGAGATGCCCGATGTATGGGACTTCTTGAAATAATGTGGTCTGCAGTTTGTTCACTAGCGCCACACTTGCATTTCGCTGAAGAAGCGAGATGCCATTTGTGCATGGACGAACCGAAACGCTCCACGCCAGTACGCAGGCGATTGAGTTTGACCCAAGTTGTTCTGGTCAAACTCATTTCAATAGGTCTTGTGCTGACACCAGGAATGTAGACATCGAGCGGTGACATGCTTTTGGAGTACTCTGTGTCTCATGTCAAGTTCGTTCATTGGGCAGCGCGGATGCCAACTCAGATATATTGTGCAGTAGTTTTCGCGCGACAGGAGCAAACGGGTGTCTGGATTTCAGTCTCTCCTTACTAGCAGCCTTCGGCTCAGTCAGCTGGCCAGGAAGAATGTGGCCAGGGTCCAAAGAACTGCGATTAGTCAATAAGAGTGTCGCTCCTTGGCAGCGAAGCTTTGCTGGCTAGATGCCTGAGAGAATTGGAAGGTTGTCTGTTGGAGTGGGACGTAGGCATCCAGTGACAATGCGCAAAGCGTCTTTAAAGAACGTTGTCAATGAGGCGAATATGCGCGCTGCGACACCAAGCTGGTGCACAGTACTTAGCAGTTGCGTAGATCAGGGATAAGGCAGCTGTGCGCAAAGCCTTGGCACCAGCGCCCCATCCTAAACCCGCAAGTCGCCTCAGCAGCGTAACGCGCGTGGATAGTTTTTTAAGCAATGCCTCAAGGCGATGACGATACGTGAGCGCTCTGTCCAGTTTCACACCAAGATAGGTGGGCACTGGGCAAAATGGTAAGATTTTACCATTGTTTTTAACTTTTAGCTCACGCTTAGCCTCTCGATTGTGGAGATGAAAGGCTGCGGTCACCGTTTTAACATGGCTGAGGTTTAGCCGGCAAGTCTGGAGATATGCAGAAAGTGTAGTCATGTCTTCGCTCAAAGGTCTTTCCAGCACCTTCCAATCTCAAGATGAATAAAGTATCGCCAAGTCCTCAGAGTAGGCATACTTCTTGGAGGTTATGGAAAGCAGATCGTATATGCACATGTTGAAAAGAAAATGCAATAACTAGGCCTCTGACCACAAAGGAAAAGATCCAATTTTTAAAATCCGGTTTTGTCTCCGTTTACAAAGGTGTTTGGATTTACTTTATGTTCTTCGGCAGTTCATACACAGCATTGCGCTAGTTTTTTCTGTCGATGGCATTTTTCATTTCTAGGTCAATATCTTCTTCCACTTGCCTTTTCCACGTCATTTTCGGTTGCCTGCGCTCTCTTTTTTCAACCAGCACAAAATCTAAAATACTTCTTAACTCATCACCATCATTTAAACTTACCATACTTCCCGTTTTAGCCGAAACAGTCCCGATTTTCAAGGATTTGTCCCGGTCGGTTAATCTAAAGTTACCGATTTTTTGCATTCGGTTAGCCAGCATAGCCAGACCTACCATGCGTCCCAAATTCAATGTTCGTTCCTGTAAGCAAAAAAAATTTGAAAACAAAATCTAGCCCAATGATGATTTGGATCGGGAATGACACAATAGCTGCAGTAACCGGTGTTGACTTTTTTTTGAAATACACCTCCACTTAGGGTAAAATATATCTCTTTTCATAGGTCAGCTATAGCAAAACCCTCTGGTCAGGTCTGTTGCTCTGGAGCGTACCGTTTTTCAATCACCGAAATATGGTAAGCCTATCATTATCCCACCTCAAAACATCTCATGTCGTCGCAATCAAATTGTTTTGGCCAATCTGTCCTTTCTTCCGAACCCAGCTAATTCGTAAGTTCTTGGCTATTCTTTTTCTCGATTAACTCAACCAAACACATTAATCTAGTTCTTCTTAAAATCGCTACCTCATTCTTCTTCAAGACGCCACGTCTCGCCCAGCTACAGAAATGCCGACTTTACACAATGCTGATAAAACTTTCCTTTCATTTTTAAAAAAGCTTTGTTCCATTTAGCATTCCTCACTTTCTCTATTGCTTGCTTGCTCCATTTATTCTATTACACCGGAAGAACAGCATTCCTTACAGTTTCTACAGTGCCTGGTTAGGGTGGACCAAAGTTTCATTTTTTTTCAAACATGAACATCAATATGTCATTCTGTGAGGTTGCCGAAAATAACGTTTCTCTGAAAATTTCAAAAAGTTTTATCAAGAATTCGAGCTGCAACAGCATTCTTAAGTTTTGGGGAGTTGGTAGAAAAATGTTTTCTACTTCAGACAAATTAATCTGGTTTTGTTTGGTGCTATTTTATTTCATACAAGTTCCCTAATTAACTTAAGTTTTTTGTCTATGCTACTGCTAAATTGGGTAATTATTGATCATTTTTCCTCTTTTTGGGTCCTTTTTTTGAATGAAAACGACATTTTCCTTCAACATTTAACTTCTTCTTCTTCGTCGTATGAGCTATTTGTTGTGAGCTTTATGCAGGAAGATGTATGCATAGGCCACACTGCGTTAGAGCTCATGCTCGGTTTGCAAGTCTTCAGTTAGACTGGCACCACCATGACGGGGTAGACTGCTTGGCCCCACCACCTGTCTGCCACATAAAGACGGAGGCATCCCGTAAAGCGTCTTGCCCAAGGACACAACAAGCAAGCTTGCCGGCTTGTTCTCCACACTATCCCTATTTTGCTGAGCGCCAAGCAGGGAAGCTGTGAATACCATTTTTTAAAAGTCTTTTGGTATGACTCGACTGGAGAAATGAAGCCCAGGTCTACCGACTGCGAAGCGGACGCTCTAACCACTACGACATCACGTCAGTAACATTTAACTAATAACTAGCATTAAAGACTAATTAAAGACAAAGCACACATCGGTATTTCTACAAGGAAAAAGTCTAGAACACGACGTCTAGGTGTTGCCTGCATCTCAGCTTCTTTTCGTACTCTGGAGAGACCCTTTTATCCTTGCAATCGCTCATTTTCAGATCAATTTTTACCATTGTTTGGTCGATTTTGTACTATTTGATATTCAGAGAATTGTTTGACAATGGGATTAGGTAATGAAGCACTCAGGATTGTTAAGCCAATAGTAGGCTACTTTTCTAAAATTTCGTACAGCACTATAACTAGTGTGCTGAAAGTAAAAACAGTTGCTAGTGTAGTAGCCCAAGCAACTTCAACTACAAACCACAAACAAAAGTCACCAACAACACTTGGCTTTACATATGGAATACCATCTACTTGCAATGGCTATCATGATAGAAGTGTTCACAAAAATTGCACTTCGGTGCTTTGCGTGTGGGCGTTCAACTGCTGGTGCCATGCCATGGATCTTGGGACGCTTGTGTGTGGTTCCACGATGGGTTTCTTGTAAACGCTAGCCGTCACAATGATGGTCTTTGCAGATGTTAGCAAATAATTCTTCTTTTGAGCTAGACAGACCTTCAACATTTGCAGATATTATTGTCAGCGCCAGCCTTGAAAAAGGCCTCCTTGGGTCGTCGGAATGATGCAGAGATCTGAAGTGCTAGCGGTCGTTGGTTTTCCGCATCTTCAAAATTAATCAATGGAAGTAGTTATTGCAATTAGTTTGCTTGGCTAGGCGTAACAGTGGCACCACGTGAAGGTTTGCAACATGCCACCATAAAGATCTCTTGGAATGGACAACAGCTTCAACACTGTGCCCACCTAGTGTATCTTGGCGTCACTCTTGACAGCAGCTTGACGTTGAAAGAACATATCAACAAAACAAGAGCTAAATTTCAGCACGCAACAATATCTTGCGAAAGCTAGCAACATAAAAATGGGGAGCCACACCACGTGTGCTGTGTACATCTGCTTTGGCTCTGTCCTACTTGGCCGCTAAATATGCTTGTCCTGTTTGGGAGCAATCAGCACATGCAAAAGGCCTCAACCCAGTCCCAAATGAAAGTTGTCGCCTGATTGCTGGATGCCTAACCGGCACGATGTCGTAGTGGTTAGAGCGTCCGCTTTGCAGTCGGTAGACCTGGGCTTCATTTCTCCAGTCGAGTCATACCAAAAGACTTTTAAAAAATGGTATTCACAGCTTCCCTGCTTGGCGCTCAGCAAAATAGGGATAGTGTGGAGAACAAGCCGGCAAGCTTGCTTGTTGTGTCCTTGGGCAAGACGCTTTACGGGATGCCTCCGTCTTTATGTGGCAGACAGGTGGTGGGGCCAAGCAGTCTACCCCGTCATGGTGGTGCCAGTCTAACTGAAGACTTGCAAACCGAGCATGAGCCCTAACGCAGTGTGGCCTATACATACATCTTCCTGCATAAAGCTCACAACAAATAGCTCATACAACGAAGAAGAAGACTATATGCCTGAAGCGAACAAACATTGATAATCTCCATTTGCTCGCTGGCATCGCTCCGCCCGAGATCCAAAGAGAAGCTGCCAGCAAGCTAGAACGCTCAAGGCAAGCCTATGACCTTCGACATATGTTGTTCAACCACCAGCTTATCCCATCCAGATTGAAATCAAGAAGGAGCTTTCTACACTGTATAGAAACCCTAAAGGAAAAATCTCAACCTGGAGAGAGGAAGCGTGGAAACGAAAGCTCAAAACGTTGCCACAAAGCATTCGCTTAAACATCACACCTGAGGAAAAGCTGCATCCAGGATCAAACTCAGAATGGACAATGTGGCGATGTCTCGATCGCCTTCGTACAGGCGTCGCTAGAACTAAAACTGAGCTGAAGAAGTAGGGTTTTGTTGATCCAGCAACAAACACAACCTGCCAATTCGGAGCTGACGATGACGCTGTGTAACACAGATTAAAGTGCTCACTACTAGATGAACCTTGCTCCACCACCGATCTGTGTCAATTTAACGAGAATGCTAGACGGTCTGTGGAACTGTGGAAAACATCAATATAAGCAACACCGGAAGATTCGAATACATACATACATGGTAGAAGTGACTAGTCGCCACACGGAGCGCACTCATTTTAACTCGGATTACAGTCGGATGCCTACCGTTACCCCAAACTAGTTTAGTTTTGCAAGTAGCAACCGTTTCAGAGTATAAGCTATTCAGAAACTGGTAGAAAGACAAAAGTAAATTACGCAAAAACGTCACTTGACCGACAAAAGTGAATTATCCAAAAGCACCGCTTGACCAACACAACAGATGCAGCTGGTACATCCATAAAATATACAATGTTTGCTGAGTAACTGTCCGCTGCAGGAATTTGAAGCATTAGAAGACATAGGTATGAAGTTATGATAATAGTTATATTGAATAAGTTGCTGTTGGGTGTTCCCTGCTGGGAAGTTCAAAAAGATTTGGTACAGAATAGATCATTGTGTTTATTTTATGATTTGACATAACTTATGACAGCTGACAGTGACAGCTGAATATTTTTCAATGGACGAGAAGCTGACAGCTGTTGTCGGACAACTGACTGTTTTGGAAAATTTTCTTTGTTGTTGGTCAACTGCCGATTTAAGGGAATTCCACAAGATTTGCCGTTTAAGTGACGTCGACCCAGTGGTGCTCTGGTGGGAAAAGGTGGCAGATAGATCCACTCTCATCACACTTGTTACGTGAGCTTGAATACAATTAAGGCAA
Source organism: Trididemnum clinides (assembly GCA_963675345.1). NCBI lineage: Eukaryota > Metazoa > Chordata > Ascidiacea > Aplousobranchia > Didemnidae > Trididemnum > Trididemnum clinides. The sequence continues at coordinate 28,988,413 of OY776300.1, read as the reverse complement.
GATTCACTGATCTTTGGTGAGAATATCGTACAACATAAGCTCGAGAAAAAAGAACTAAAAGCAATGCTTGTTGGTCTTCGGGTAATTACAATTCAAAACTGGAGTTCTGTTCAATATTGCTAAATCAGATATTAAATTTAAATTTTCTGAAGATCGGACACTTCTTCAGGACCAAAGAACCAACAGGCATTTAACATTCGGCATCAGGCACACACGACTGTTGGCTCGTTTAGAACGTGAAAAGACTCGTCAAGAACAAAAGCACCAACATAACAAAAACCACAAAAAAGGGAACGTTGACAATGGTATCACTTGCTGATGATGATAATGAGCCAAATGACGACGATGATGATAGAGATGAAATTTTTTTGAAAACCTTCGTTAGAAAAGCCCAAAAATTCTGAACAATTCTCCTACATGTGCCGGAAACATTAATCTACTTTACAGGTTGTAATGGCTGCAGACCGGTACAAGTTATCAAGTAATGCTCACAACGGCATCACTTCTTCCAATATGCGAAAAAGTCAAAAATATGCCGAAGACTTTGTGCTTAGCAAAACGAGTGGATAGCGAGGACGTCCAAAGCTCCGCTCCAAAAAATTTGAACAAAGAAAAATTTTGGTCGATGTAGACAATTATAACATTGTTAGACGTGGGATTCATTCCACTTGTCGAGTCATACCGAAAGACTTTAAAAAATGGTATCTGTAGCTTCCCTGCTTGGCGCTCGGCATTTATGGGAGGTTGTGGAGAACAAGCCGGTACGTTCGCTTGTTGTGTCCTTGGGCAAGGCACCTAACGAGACGCCCCACCTTTATGTGGAAGACAGGTAACCCGGAAATAGCAACTCCCAAGCACGTGCAGACTTACTGTCCAAAGCATAACGATACATCGCTTTCTCGTGAATGGAGGATAAATATGGCAAATAAAAAAAAACTAATGAAGTCTGGGAAAGCATGTAATCACACAGAGGATTTAGGTGTTTTGCCAAGTGCAACAAATGGAAAAGTGATTGGGCACTATAGACTTTAATTGTGGGACTGGATTGAATCAAGCGATGGCGATCAAAGATATGCTGAAAGAATGGAACATTGTAAAGCAATGTTTTTTGACACAACTACATCCAATACCAGAAAATTGCTGGAACCTGTATTCTGCTGGAGGCTTTATTGGACACCCTTTATTGTGAACATCCTGTCGTCACCATATGCTAGAAGTCATACTGGGAAATGTATTCAGTTATATTTGTTCCCACCAGCAGTCCCAAATTCAATTTCTTCGGCATTTCAAAATCAAGATGGCCGACATTTTGTCTTTCACAACTTTTGCTGATGGCTTTATTGGTTCGGTAGAAGTAGAAACCAATTCCGTCAAGGCAATACAGGTTATACAAAACTCGCATTCAAACAAAAGTGCCTACTTACCTAGAGATGATTTTGAAGAACTTTGGTACTAGAATTGAATCTAGTTTACCTGACCCAAAATAATTTAGTGACTTCTTCTTTCGACGTCCAGGAGCTCAGCATGTTGTTCGATGGATGTCCGCACCACTTTACGCATCCACGACGTACCTCTTGGGGAGCCAACTAGATTTAGACTTGATTGCTGTTGATGATTTGAAGCATTTCTGTGACTTCGTCTCCATTTTCTAAGTTTCGTAGAAAACGAAACGTAGAAATTGGTTGCACAGCCCTGAAACTTTGACTGAGTTGGATTTCTATTAGTCTGAGACCAATTACATCAATGCTAAAGCTGCTAAAAGTGCTTTTTTGCGTCACAGATGGCATTCAACTGCAAAGTTTATACTGTTAGCATTATATTTTTGGCAAGTGACAAGTGTTGAACAAGAAAAATTGGCTTTTGACATCTATAAAAGTTATCAGAAATATGTTTCTCATAAAAGCAAAAGTTCTAGTGCCCAACTAAATCCTGAAAAGCCCCTTTTTCCTTGAAATCACGCAAGACACTTGTTTCTAATCTTGTGGGTCAAAGGAGTAGAGTAATCTTTCAGCGATTGCACTTTTTTTTGTCTGACGTTCGCTTTTTAATGTATTCCAAGGATGGATGGAAAAAGTTAAAAAGACTAACTAGCAACTTGAAGGTTGTAAATGATGTTACGTAAAGAAGAGTAGAGTTAATGGAAGAATTTAAAGATGTTCTCACGGATAATAGAGAAGAGAGGAAACTGATTTTGCACTGCGTAGAAGATAGAAGAAAGCTTCACCCGGATTTTAGAAAATCTACTTTGGCTACGAGTAATTAAACTGACATTGCTGACCGTAATCATTCTTATATTTTATATATATTCTTATAATCATTCTTATATTCCGTATATTTTTGTAAAGACAATATTATTAATGACAAAGGGTCCTCTTCGAGATAAAAAATAGAGGAACCTGAACTACTATTAGCACCTTGACGTGGTGTTAAGGCTTTGAACTATGATTGCCCACTGTTGCTGCAAGATTTTCCCAAATAATGTAAATAGTAACCGAAACAAATTGCAAATTCTGCCACTCTTGAGGTAAAATATGACCAGTAAATACCCAATTTAGCAGTGTTATAGACAAAAAAGACTCATATTAGTTGATGAACATGTATGAAACAAAATAGCACCAAACAAATCCAATTAATTTGTCTAAAGTAGAAAACATTTTTCTACCAACTCCCCAAACCTTAAAAATACCGGATATTTTTTCTTCCTGAATTACCAAAGGGGTCAATTGACCCTAGCACGTAATATTGCTTGAAAAAAAAATTCCTGGATATTTTGCTGTTGAAATAATCATAATTTAATTGTATCTGCAATCAGTTGACAACAAAGGAATTCATTTATGTGATCAAACGATATTTATTCATTACTTTATACAGAACTGCTGCGTGACATCTTATTGAAATAAGTTTTTGAAAGGAGTTGTGAAATGCAGTTATTGAAGTCATTGAAAGCAGGTTTGAAAGCTGTAGTTTTGGCTATAGGTCGTATACAGCATTATCTCCAAAAATTCCGATGGTGTGAAAATCAGAAAGCCTTTATAGCTATTTATCGGTCGCTGTTGTTGTTGTTGTTACCCGACCCCTTCCGAGAGATGGGGCATGGCGGAAGACCATGGAGCCCCGGAAGTCGGGCAACTTCCAAGGGCCTGGATCAGAGGTCACAGAGAGACAGAGAGTCGCCAAAGAGCGAGCGACGCAAAGAGTCCGTTGCTGCACTGTGCAGAATGAGATGAGAGGTGTCCAGGGGCGGGTGCCCGCAGGCACTGCAAGAAGGATTCTCGATTCTGCCAATCCTAGAGAGAAATAAGAGCTTAACAGTAGGCTGTGTCCGTTGCAATGAAGACGAGACAGAGCACAGCAAGCGTGACGAGGGAGCACAAATTCCTCGATGGAAATCGAGGGATCCTGTGTGTCAAAGAATTTCGATGAGACAGTACGCCTCCACTTCGAGAAAAGAGAAAAGTGGATGCGAGAGATAAGAGGAGAGAGACTACAAGAGATTACAGAGGGCGTGAGTAGCGCTCCCTGTCTGGCCAGCTCATCAGCCGCGTCGTTCCCCGGGAGAAACGAGTGTCCGTGGACCCATTGTAGTCTGATAGAACAGGAGGAAGAAGACAGTTCCTGCCATATCTGCCAGAGAGTTTGAGGTCAAATGAAAGAAGGAGGAGAGGACAGGGAGGCGAGGACAGAACGAGAGTTAGATAGGAGAAGATGAGAAGTGGCATACTAATTGGTGCTGCCGAGGCCAGCAAAGAGCGTGCAGAATGGTGCAGGCTTCAGCAAAAAAAAACTTGAACATACTGGGCCAGCTGAAAAGGAAAAAGTGGCCTCAGTGCCACAAAGAAAACAGTTGGCAAGTACGCCAGAGCCGCTTTTGCCAAAAAAAGAAACAGAGCCGTCTGTTCAAAGCACCAGATCGTAAGGTAGGAGAGAGTCAAGGTGAGGGAGTGCCGCACCTTGGCGAGAGAGGGGAAAATCAAAGCGGGAGCACGGAGAAGAAAGAGTGGACTCCACAGTGAAGGAAGGCAAGTTCCAAGGAGGAAAGGGAGGGCAACCAAGGAGAGTCTCTCTAAGGGAAATAGAAGGAAACCTGAGCTGGTGAGGGAACGTAAATACTTTCCAGGACGATCTGGAGAGTCTGAAGTGTAGAAATGAGAGAGAGGTGGACGAGAAGCAGTCGGTAATGGCGTGACTAGCCGCTCGGTGGAGGCGTTCCAATTTGGTAATATTGGTAACGCTTAAGAAAGGAAACCATCCTGGTGAGGCATATGTGAGAAGGGGCCGAAGAAAAGGTTTATACAGAAGAGAGAGGGACTCCTTAGAAGGGCCCCATGAGGAAGCAGAGATACAGCGTAAGGTCTTGAGACGTGGGAAAAACTTGGCCTTCAGCGAAGATACATATTTAGAAAAGGAAAGAGTGCGGTCGAAGGTGATCCCAAGAAAGGTTGGAGTGAGATTGAAACGGAAGCGCAAGTTGAATTAGAGAAAGTGGGGCTGGAGGTTAGATTGGTGGGGATCTACTAAATAGAAGGAGGCCTCACATTTGCTCGCATTGAGAGGAAGACACCCGTATTCAGACCAGCGCTCCAATCGAAACAGAGCTCCTTGTGAGGCCTCCACTGCAGTTGGGATCGAGGGGGAGGAGGACCAAATGGCTAGATCGTCGGCGTAAAGAGAGCAGCTGACGGAAGACGGCAGAGGCCGGAAGATCATTGATGAAGAGAGAGAAAAGTACAGGGCCAAGAACGGATCCTTGCGGAACACCTGTGCAGAATGAGATGGGAAGTGGCATACTAAAGAGGAGGCTTTTGTGATTTTGATAAACCGCGCAAGTGCGCCTATCAGAAAGGAAAGATTGAGTCCAACGAGCAAAGCAAGGAGTGTGACCAGCCGAAATGAGTTTATGGAAAAATGCGAGATGTGAGACAGAGCCGAAAGCTTTCGAGAAATTAGTAGTTGCGAGGATCGTCCGAGAGCCCGGTCTGGGTTTGTTAAACCCATCTGAAATGAACTGAGAAAGGAACAGAATTTGATCAAGAGTAGACCGTCCAGGGTAAAAACGGGCCTTTCGGGGAGAGAGAATGGAATTAGACTCCAGAAAGAAGAGTAGATGCGATAGTATGATGCGTTCAAAAAGGTCTGATACGAAAGAGGTGAGAGAGATATGCCGGAGAGAAGCAAGAGAATCGAGAGGCTTTCCCATCTTATGGATGGAATTTTTTTTTCTTATTTACCATATTTATCCCCCATTCACGAGAAAGCGAATTGTATTGCTATGTTTTGGACGGTATGTCTACACTCGCTTGGGAGTTGCTATTTCCGACGTGCCTCGGCCACCTGTCTTCCACATAAAGGTGGGGCGTCTCGTTAGGTGCCTTGCCCAAGGACACAACAAGCGAACGTACCGGCTTGTTCTCCACAACCTCCCATAAATGCCGAGCGCCAAGCAGGGAAGCTACAGATACCATTTTTTAAAGTCGTTCGGTATGACTCGACAAGTGGAATAAATCCCAGGTCTACCAACTGCGAAGCGGACGCTCTAACCACTACGCCATTGCGTCGGTCGGAATAATAGAAGATGTCTTAAGATGGGAGGAAAGGAATGCAAAATCCAGGAAAGACTGAAGATGTGTTGAGAAAATCCATGCCAGAGGGAGGAAGATGCTTTAACATGAGATAAGCTACTTTGTCTGGACCAGTGGCAGTGGACGAGGAGAAGTTAAAACCAGCCGCAAGAAATTCAGCGGGGGAGAAGGGGCAGCAAAAGGACGAGTGACACTCCACAAGGCACGTACTGGCTCGGAGAGGTAGTCTCTGGATCTGCTACGCAAGCAGGAAGGATAACATTTAGGGATAACATTTAGGATAACATTAAACAATAGTTTAGCTTATAGACATTGGTGCTATAGATTCACAGACTCCAAAACACAACAAATAAAGTCATTCGATTAGCATTTAATGCCAAAAAAGATGACATAACAGCAGTTATGAAAAAGCATAACATTATGACAATAGAACAAACTGCCCAAATGGAGATAGTTAAATTTATGCACAAATATTTTAATAACATGCTACCACATGCATTTAATAACTTCTTTCAGCACAACTATCGAAAGTGCAATGCTGATAGGTCACGGTCGAAAGCTAAGGTATTTCCTAAATTTTGCAGAATTAAACTAACCCAGCAGTCATTCAAATACAAAGGTCCTGTGCAATGGAATAAGCTTCCTCCAGCATTAAGAGAAATAAAATCTTTGAAATCTTTTATCAACCAATCAAGGCAGTTCTTTATCACTTCATAAACATTTAATCCACTTAAAATTTACATCTAGGAAATGTGAGTGCTTATGATATAGTCTTTTACAGTGCAATGGTTTCTGTGTTCTTTTTTCTGTTTTCAGATGGAACCTCTGAAGGTATTGACAGTGAAGTGAGAACAGTCAACCATGAACAATCAATTCATAAAGAGCATTGAACTACTGAAACTTCATCATTGCATATCAGATTAGAATGATAAGTTATTTTCGTCCTTTTAAGGTCTCTGCATCAAATTGATTTTTAATTTAGTTGATTAAATTTTACCCAAACAATGCAGCTGGGAATACCATAACAGTACTACTAACTCACAGTAACTTCTTTTTTATAATGGCTAAGTGTTTAATCTAGTCCTAGGTGTATGACTTAAAACTACAACCGGCGACAGGGTTTATGTGCCTTGAGACGTAAAGGAGCTGTCTCTTAGCTGTCGTTGCTCCCAGGTCACCCTTGGGCAAGGTGTAGCACCTGATAGCCTCCCCTGTTAGGGTTACAACTTGACAGTTTTTTATTTTTACTGTATCTAGCGACACTTTGTACATATTGTATATACTTTTCTTCGTGTGTGTTTTTTATTTTACCTAGTATCTTACAGGTGTGATGGCCATGCCATTATCTTCACATTTAATCTAAATTCTATTCATGTGCATGTATTAACGTATATCGTTTTGCCATCGTCTCCTTTTTTTGTCCACTGCTGTGTTATTTCTATGTATGCTGATTTGGACAAAAATAAAATAAAATTGATTGATTGATAGTTCTTGCAAAAATTGGCATAAACATTACCCTAGTCTAATTCGAACATAAATTGATTTTTTTTTAGCTTTTAGAGACTGTTGTAGCACAACTACGGCCAGCATGTGGAATATATTTTAAGCTGGCAAAACTTATGATCTTAGTGAAGTTTTGACGTTGCTTGCAGCAGATGTTGATTTTGACCAAGATTTTGATAAAAGCAACCCTATTATAATAGAACAGCTCTCAAGATGATGAGGATAAGTGTGCTGAAGACAAATCTCTGGAAAACGAAAATCTTCACCCACCTAACAGTAACAGCAAAAGCACATTGAGCAGGGACGGAACTGTTTGAGAAAATCGACCGCCAAATTCCCATGTAAGAACAAACACGCGTAATATTATTCGAACCAGACCAGGAGCAAAACTCTTTATTCTTGCTCGAGTTGATACGGCATTGTTTTCAAAGAGCTGTGGGGTCACCAAAACTTCGAATGCATTTTACGGTACACAAAGGCTGAAGCTCTTAGGCAGGAAAATAATAAATTTTCCATCACTAAAAAAGAAATAGATGCATTTTTTGGGTTTTGTCTTCTTTGTGGAGTATTCAAAGGAAGAAACGAGCCGCTACCACTCTTTTGGGAATCAGAACATAGACGATCTATCTTTTGTGAACCAATATCAACAAATAGGTTTTAATCTATTTTTAGATATATTTGATTTGACGATACAAATTCCAGACCGATTTGCCGAAGTACAGACAAGTTTGCTGCAATTCGAGAATTATGGAACTCAGTAATGAATAATTGCCCGAAGTCGTGTTTATGCCGATGAGCAACTTTTTTATGTCGGTCAAGGTTAGCATGTAGCTCATTTACGATTTAATATCGTCATGCGAGTTAGTTTGTTCATTTTTTTACGAAAACAAATTGAAATATCCAGAGTCAATCTTTATACATATGACTGTTTTCATGTGAAAATATTTTTTTTTAATGCTGCTTTTGATTTTTCGGAGGTAGTTTATTCAATATATGCCACAACACCTAGCAAAATTTGGATTCCACAACATACTACGTTTTGCGAGCTTCCCTTACGTTGTCAAAGATCTTGCCTCGGTAAATTTGTAACATTGTCGTCATTGGAGCCTTACCAGAATGTAGGTCTGAATGTGACAATGCTTCTTACATCCTTGTTTCGTGTGAAAAAACTTTTGCAATACAACTTTAGTGGATTCCATCAGAGAACATCGAAGAAAAATTCCAAACAAAATCCGCTTTGAAAAAGATGCTACTATTTTATTCATTTAAGTTTTCCTTTACATTACCACCATGGAGTAACATGATGTTCAGCTACGAAGCAAAGAAAAACAAAATAGTGTTTTTGCTTTCCTTCGAACATAAAAAACAGAAGTTCATGAGGGGGGAGAAAGCCAAAAGCAATTTTGGACAACAACAACAAATGCGGAGTTGACACTGCAGATGAATTGCTTCGGTCCTATTATGCTAAAATAAAGCTTTATCTAGACGACGGCCTTTAGAAGCATTTTTTAATCTGCCGGATATTGTGTTACTGAATGCGTACATTATACATGTATAAAAGGATATTTCCTAGTCTGGCCAAAACCGACGTCAAATTTCAATCATACTGAGAGAAGAGCTCTGCGCATCACAACAGAGTCGCCGGCAAGGGCGTAGCCAGAAAAAAATTGAGAGGGGGACCAAATTTTGCAACTTTTAATGTGACGTCATTTAGTTATAACGGCATTTTGCCTTTCGTGGACTACGCTCGTCGCTAATATAAATATTTCTGTACAAAACTGCGAATGCAATTTAACTGATCTAATGTAGTTTTATCAAGAACCGCTTTAATAGTTCAACTTCAATTGTGATGTATAACGCACTATTTAACGAATTTTAAGGAAACCACTCCCACTGGTAGGTTGAACGTTCTGATAAAAGAAGCAGCATCTTTGTAGTAGTCCGCATCGCAATAAAACAAGAAAGCGCTCAGCGAAACCCTTATTTCTTGCAATTACCACAACTTGGATTAACAATTTATCACTCGATTGCGACATAGAAAAAAACTTCGGCGATATTTAGTGTGTAAAACGGTCAAAAAAAAAGGTCATCACCTCTCCGACGTTAACCGCCAACCCAGAAAATAAGAGCTTCCACTTCTTCCAAGCAGTTTTACCGCGGAACAGGCAACACTGCCTATTGCTTTGCGGATTTGCAGTAAATTTCAGTTTTTCACCGCAAATATTAGCCGTAGGAAATTAGGTTCGCAAATCCGCAAATAAAAACTTGAGTCCGCAATTTGTGGAAGTCCCCACCTCTGTTCTTTGCAAGGAGGTGGCCATGGGGGTTAATAGACCCCTTTGGCAGTTGGCGTAAAACTGGACAAAAATGCACAATTTTTTCATCGAATTTTTGCGTTATTCAATCGGAGTAAGTAATAACCAAAATAAGTAAAAGTCAACTTTTTGTGTTGTGTACGTTTTTGTTTAGAAAAAACAAAACCAAAAGGGTCAATTGAACCCTTTGGGAGTTCTAGTCAAGGCTAGTTAAGCTAAGGGTCTACGAATTTCTGTATTACTGGGGTGATTACAGCGCAATTCAACCAATTTCCAGCACGGCTGAAGTGCTTACGATGGAAATGCACCAAACGAGCAGTTTTGGCAGCTTTGAAGCGGGTCTAAACACAAGTGTACTTCGCAAGTTAGAGCTTTGCTGGTAACAGTACGCCTATGCATTGATAGAACTAATTTTGATAGGCCAAACAGTACGACAATGGCATTTGTAAAACGAATTGTGATGAGCAAAATAGTGACGAAAAACAAGAACATATGGCTCAACCATTATGGTTAATAAATTATCCCAGTTTGATTCATCAAAAGTTGAAATATTCTACCCCTTTCTGAAATTTAAAGCTAATTTCGTAACCTATAACAAAATTCCTCCAGCTCGCATTTTGCCAAACAACACCAACCAATTACCAACGTCATTCTATTATTTTGTGCCTAAATAACCTTAACTTTAACGCAAGTAGCAAAATTTTGAAATCAAATTCATATAAAAAGTTGATGAGTTCAAGCAGAAATTCAACAAGCAAAAATGCGAAAAAAAATTTAGGAATACTTTATATCACAAGTGTATGGCTCATGGGACTTTTACTAAAACAAAACTCATACCAATATAGAACTAACCAGAAGGAAATGAAGATCAGGAAACACTGTGCACCAATTTTTACCTCTGCATTCAAAATCAAAGAATTCATTTTGTGAACCATTTATGTTATCATAATGCAATGAAAACTCAACGTAAACGCCGTACGTACTCATAATTCAGTCATAATCTAAAAATCACACATCACAAAGCATTATGTCTGCAGTTTTAAGACTCTTTTTCAGCTGTTACTGGGGCTGGATCATTCCAACCTTTTAATCCTTCAGGTAGTTCTGTGTTTTCTTCAATGCTACCGGTACCTTCAACAAATTCCTCATAAGTTGTTTTGTCTTTGTATGGCCTTTCACCTAACAATTCGATCACGTCTTTACGTTCTAAATGTTCTTGCTCTAATAAGCGCAAAGCAAGTTTTTCGACCAAATCTTTTTTCTCTTTTAACAAATCATAGGTTCGCTTATAAGCATTACCAACAATCTTTCTCACTTCATCGTCTATTATTTGAGCCGTTGCTTCACTGTAAGGCTTTTGCAGTTTCATGTCACCCTGGCCGCCTTGATCAAATGAAACTTGCCCAACGGCATCATTCATACCAAATTGAGTGACCTGTGCATAGGCCATTTGAGTAATTTTTTGCAAATCATCTTGGGCACCAGTTGTTATGCGATTAAAAAATATCTGCTCTGCGCATCTACCGCCAAGAGCAGTACACATGCGATCCAAAATCTGTTCGGCAGTGTACAAATACAATTCTTTCGGCTGATATAAAGCATAACCAAGACCCTTGCCTCGTGGCACGATAGAGACTTTAATGAGAGGGTCAGCATGTTCCAGAAACCAACTGACCACAGCGTGGCCAGCTTCATGGTACGCAACCGTTTTCTTTTCTTCAGGCTGAAGAACTTGTGTCTTTTTTTCAAGACCGCCGATGACTCTCTCGATTGCAGAAGCAAAATGTTTGTCATCAATTTTAGTTGCTGCTTCTCTCGCAGCTATCAATGCAGCTTCATTGCAAACATTGGCAACATCGGCTCCTGAAAAACCTGGAGTTCGAGCAGCCATTTTTTTAGCCAGTGCAACTTTGTCTAAATCAGTTTTTAAAGGTTTTAAATGCACTTTAAAAATTGAAGAACGACCTTTTATATCAGGAAGACCTATGTGAATTTGACGGTCAAACCTTCCAGGCCTCATCAAGGCTGGGTCAAGTATATCAACTCTGTTTGTTCCAGATAGCACAACTACATTAGTACCAACTGTATTAAATCCATCCATTTCCACAAGAAGTTGGTTCAATGTTTGATCTCCTTCAGAATGACCTCCGACCCCAGCACCTGACCGTTTTCGACCAATCGCATCAATTTCATCAATGAACAAAATACAAGGAGCATTTTTTCTCGCAAGTGAAAACATATCTCGAACACGAGAGGCACCAACACCAACGAACATTTCAAGAAATTCAGAGCCACTTACAGAAATAAAGGGAACGCTAGCTTCTCCTGCAGTTGCTTTAGCTAACAGCGTCTTCCCAGTACCTGGAGGACCAGAAATAATAGCTCCTTTCGGAATTTTTGCTCCCAGCTCCTCATACTTTGCAGGGTTTTTGAGAAAATTGACAAATTCCATTATCTCAATTTTAGCTTCTTCACATCCAGCAACATCTTTAAAACTGACATTCATGTCTCCAGGCTTGATAACCTTAGCTGAAGACTCATTCATTCCGCCAAACAGAAAGTTGCCTGGACCGCCCTTAGAGCCTTTCATTTGTTGCGACATGCCAGACATACCACGTCGAATGCTGTAAATGAACCATCCAAGAAACAACAAAGGAATTATATATCCAGAGAGACTAGCTAGAACTGTTCCTGCATTGATTCTATTTTGATGCTGGGCAAAAATTCTTTCAGAAAATGGGATTCCAAGATCATTTTGAACATTTTCTAAATTTCGTTCAAATGAATCGGGGCTACCAATATGAAAAGTTAACAACTGACCAGGCATGCTTTTAACCCGAATTTCAACATAGTTTCGATTTACAACAACAATACTTTCAACAAGGTTGTTCTGCAGATAATTAGTAAATTCTTTCCAACTGATAGCAGTATACTGATTCATGTTGTTGAGCCCATATACAATAGCTAGCAAGCCCAAAAGAATACCAATTGTCACAAGGTTATTTTGATTGTTATCAGAATTAGGGTTGTTCATTTTCTTAAAGAAATCACCCACAAATTTTGAAAAATCAGGGTCATTTGATTGACTTGAGTTTTTACGTTTAGGGGGATTATTGGAAGATTCACTGGATCCGGCAGGCTCCTCAGTTTTTCCTTCCTTTGATTTTGGCCTGTCTTTAAAAAACTTTTCAAAGCCTTTTGGGGGGGTATCTTTATTCAAACATACAATAGCATTATGAATAAATCTTGATTGAACAGAATCAAAGGAAAGATCAAGAGAAGGATTTAAAATCTGTCTCAAATTTCGCTTTGAGTGCTTTGCACAGAGCCTCAGCACTTTACGAGATTGAAGCATTCGAAGTAATTGATTCATTGTTCACTTTTTCATGCAAAAAAACGTTAATAAAAAATCAACCGTTCATGTCATATTAAATATAAATGTTCTACAACATAACACCATTAATTAAATAAATACCTATTCAAGTTACAGTGAATGGTAAAAACAAGAATCGAATGTAGAGAAAGGAAGTTTGACTATAATAAAAGTATAAAAAACGACTCAGTCATGCTGCACTGCTTTGACATACTTCTTTTTAACTTATTATGCACAAGATCAATGAATTTTGGCAGACAATGAAATAACCGTGTGTTCAGTCACTTACACATGCAGCTACAGATGCTCTTCTAGTTTCAATTGCCATTTTTTTAGGGTAGCTTAAGGCATCATAATAACGCTAAAGACTATCATAGCACGACGCACATACGGCTACGTCCTGAGAGGTGTTAGGTTTTTACTGCTAATCCTGCACTTGCCAGCAACCCCAACCCAGGTGCCTTGGTCATGTAACATTGGTCTTAGTTATCAAGTTTTCATTGACAATTGTTGGTAAAAACTTAAAAAGCATCCAGCTGCATTTGATGCAAACTTTAGCTTGAATTGTATGTACCATTTGCTTGGATTGCAGGAAAATTTACTTAAATGTTAGCCTATACTCAGAATAAATTGTGTATCTCCGCCATTATTCAACAGCAGCAATGACTGGCACAATGTTGACAAATATTCTACCGTTAGACAACTCCAATTTGCAGCAAGTTGACATCATTACGCAATGGACCGAGTATCAGAATTAATATCAAAAATAAAAGTCACCCCTTAAAAAGTTGTATTGCATGTGGCATGATTGAGCATGAAAGGTATTAAACCTCACATTCTGCAATCAAAGCACAGTTTGTGCAGGCCACAACAACTGTTAAACTCAGAGACTTCAAGGATTTTTTGCACATCTCCCAAACTCTCAATCTATTGTATGTTCGATGAGTTGCATTAGTCTAACTTTTTATTAGTATAGACACATAGTTAATGCTTACAAAATAACTTAATGCATTTTTGCACAGGATATTTCTTTAAGCGATATGGTATATACAGTAAACTACTGGAATTATCTGAAAGGACTACAGGGTACTGGTACATTGGGACTGCAAACCCTTGTAACATAATAAGAGCTCGAAAACACCCTGTAACTATAGTCAAAGAAATCCAGGACTACTACTCAAGGCCACTTGTAATTTCTTATATGTTCAAATGGATGGTGTTAATTTTAATCTGAAGGACGTGGGTGTTGGCTATGACCAGAGCTGCAATGGGTAATCTTCTTAAGATTTGCATTCATGAATAGTCAATAATTAACATCATTTACTGAAGAGGCAGTAGGTTCAAATCCCAATAAAATAATTTTAGATTTTTTTTGCACTGCTTCATGATAAGTGACTTCAATTATTAACTACACATAAATACAAACCTTCACAAGATTATTTTTTGGTATGAAACCAACACCTACGTTAACAAAATGTCTTTATGGCATTATAAAGCCTTAATTCTTAGCTCAAAAACAGCAAATAGCTAGGCACTAAGCTTATAAGGGCATATTAGCAGTGTGACTCGGTATTATGTGGCTCAAGAGATAGAGCAGCCTACAGTATTCAGAGGGGGCTGTGGGTCCAAATCTCACAGATATCATTTTAGCTTTTCGCACTGTTTCATGGCAAGTGCCCTCAATTATAACCTGATTCAATAAATCCACAGTTTTTGCATTAAACACTAAAATATGCAACTGTCAGACATGTCATTAGCTTAGGGGTGCCTAGCACAAGACTACTTTAATAAATTAAGAATAATTGACAGTTTCTTGTTCAGGTGCCGATTTTGATGATTTTTCATGTTAGCATCTATTTCAATAATTCTGCATTCATTAAATTAGTGTTATCCAACTGGGTAGGTGGCACTCAATATTGAATTATTTGTAAAATTATAAGTCAAATTTGACAGCGTTAAAATTTCAGTTTCTGTATTTTCATTTCAGACTGACTTGATTTTCAAACCAAAGCCCTTAAGTCACACCATACTATGTGTAGATTGCCAGTAATTTCATTCCTCATAATTTTGTCATGCAGTAATGCATCACAGAAAAATGATTTTAGACTCCTGCAAATCAACTGCAAGATTTCTGATTTTAAATGTCATATGGTGATTATAACACAAGTAATTGTTAGCAAATACTTTTTTTTCAGTTTAACTCTAACTCTAACCCTAATCATCATGGTACTGATGTCAGGGTAACTTTGTTGCCAAGAGTGAGTTTCTATTTTTTAAAGAACATGTTAAATGTTATGTGCCATAATGAAGGTGGTCAGGGTTAAGGTTAGAATTAGCTTCAAGATTAGTGAAGAAAAAAACTTTAACATAGAAAATCTTGCAGTTGGTTGGCAGGAGTCTGAAAACATTTCCTGTGTTGCAAGTGACAAAACTACTGCATGACAAAATCAACAAGTAAAGATATTACCAAGAGAATATTACCCTGTCACACAATTACTGGCATGATTTTGATGAGATTAAGAATGCAGGGGAGACAAGTTCTGATAAACTTAGTGAACATGTTGCACACTGCTGTGTTTGACAAGCTCATCTTGTTTAAATAAATGCACAATTGACACTTGGAGCTACAACATTTGTAGCGGTTTTTGTCAGTTTTACATAATGATTTTATTCAAGTAACTCTAGACCTGTTATGTCATAAAATGTGATTTATTCCGAGCTACTTACAAATTGGCCCCATATGTGATAAAAAATTTAGAAGCATGCACTTGTTGTCATTTTTGCTAGTGAAGCAGCTTGGGAGCCATTACTCTCTTGCCAGTGTGCAATCGCACATATTTAGTCAACCTGTGACATCTTCATTTAACTAAATTTATTCAATAACTTCTTTGAGATCACCCCTGAAAATGAAAAAATTTATATAACCAGGCTATGCGCTTCTTTGAGTATTTTAAAATTGGGCCTTATGCCAAAGATAATTGAGAAGCACTGAACCAAAAAAAAGTGCAGCAATAATCAAACAAAATATGTTGGGAACAAATAAAGAGAGCCACTATACCCAAACTTAATGAATGCAAGACCTTGGAATTTTACCACAACTGAAGGAAACAATATTATTAAAGGCAAGCTGACATCATATGTAAATCCTACACATTAGTTTTATACTGCACCAAAATGTGTGGAGACAGTCCATGCTTTGCTGTAAATCGTGGTTGCATCAATGTCACATAATGTCTATGTGAGATGCTTAGCTGGTCCCAGAAAAAATTTTGGAACCCAAGATCTGAATTGAGATAAATCACTTGAATTCTTTTATTAGCTTTATATGAATGAATAGCAAAAGGTTACCACAAATATGATGTTTAACCATCAAAATAAATTACTTACACTGGTGTAGAGCTTTGATCAGTATTATCTGCGAAAGTTTGTCTAATAGCTTTTGTACATTTGCTAGCAATGCACTCTTACCAAAATCTTAAGAGGGAACACTGACTGCTATTATTACGATTTTCACATGTAGCCTATTGCTTATTGACTTGGTGTTGAAAAGAGCAACGGACTGAGCTGATTTGTACCAACATACAAGATCCTAAATGAGTCCAATTGTCAGTAGCATCATGCAACAAATTGAGCATCAAACTTCAACTCTGTAGTGTGTGAGTTGGGCATTCACAGCATTAAAATTCATGTAGTATGAGTTATTATTCTAAACCAAAACCTAACCTAAAGATTATTATTTGCATTCAAGTTTGTGCTATTGTACAATATGGTTTGTACCAGATGCAATAACATCAATAAGTGACCACTAACCCAAAGTTTCTCTTAATTCTTCTGTAAACAAAAGTCCAATAAATCGTTGAATATCATCATCATAAAGTTATTTATATCATAAACCAATAAAGTTATGAATATCATTATCAAATCTTGAATGGTGACACAAACACATGGCTCTTAAACATCTAGTGATTACTGGCACAGTGGGATCCTATAAAATAGTACATGTCTGCTATGTTGGCAATTTCCACATTGCACACAATGCCAATGACAATGACTTGTGATGTCAGCAAACTGTAACTCCAACCCTAAGCCTTACTTAAACAAAAACCTTAAATAAAGCAGATAATGGGGAACCTTGCTGACATGTACTACTTAGAACTACCAGCACAGTGTAGTGATTACAGCTTTCATTTTGCTGTTAATAAACCTGAGCTCAATTCTGCGGTCAAGTTTTACCAAGAATTTTAAAATAGGATTCACAGCTTCCCTGCCTGATGCTCAGCCAAAAAAATAAAGTGGAAAAAAGCAAATAACTTTGCTTGTGTACATGGATAAGGCACTAAATCAAATACCTACTACATCATGTGGCACACAGGTGGAGGGGCAATGCAGTCTACTCAATGCGGTCTGTGGTGGCCTTCTTTACCTAAAGACTTGCCAACAGAGCATGAGCTGACATGAATGAATGCATTTGTTAATCAACCTAATTGTCAACATATACCACTGCCTGTCTTAAAAAAAAGGCAGTGGCTATTTTGCCGTCGACGGCAATTTACCCTCAGAGACTATTTTGCCGTGAGTTGTTTGTGATTGGTCAATCTTAATGACGTACTAAACATGTGACTTTTGGTCGTCTCTGATTGGTCAATTTTAAAAACCAAAAAAAAAATTTTGCACCCCAGGTCTCTACCCCCACCCTGCACACTCCCTTGCAGTGTACACTGCCCCGTACATTTACATACCGGGCCTGCCCCTTCAGTGTACACTGCCTTTCTTTTAAAGCCCTGGCCAGCTGAGATTCGAACCCCATACATTGGTATCTCAAGACCAGCGCTCTATCCACTACACCACAGAGTCACTGGTGCGATAATAGCAAATTTGGCTATATAAACACACGTGAATGATCACGGCAAAATAGATTCCAAGGGAAAATTGCCGTCGACGGCAATTTACCCTCAGAGACTATTTTGCCATGAGTTGTTTGTGATTGGTCAATCTTAATGACGTACTAAACATGTGACTTTTGGTCGTCGCTGATTGGTCAATTTTAAAAACCAAAAAAAAATTTTGCACCCCCAGGTCTCTATCCTCCACCCTGAACACTCCCTTCCAGTGTATACTGCCCCGTACATTTACATACTGGGCCTGCCCCTCCAGTGTACACTGCCTTTCTTTTAAAGCCCTGGCCAGCTGAGATTTGAACCCGCAGCCATGGCATCTCAAGACCAGCACACTATCCACTACACCACAGTGTCACTAGTGTTATCATAGCAAATTTGGCTATATAAACACACGTGAATGATCACGGCAAAATAGATTCCAAGGGCAAATTGACGTCGACAGCGAAATAGCCACTGCCTAAAAAAAAAAGGCAGTGGCTATTTTGCCATCAGTGGCATTTTACTCTTGGAGGCTATTTTGCCACCAGTTATTTGTGATTGGTCAATCTTTATGACGTATTGAACATGTGGCTTTTGGTTATTTCTGATTGGTGTTTTTATAATTGAAAAAATTTGCACCCTCAGTGTGCACTCTCCCACACTGTACACTAACCTATGTATTCACATACTGAGCCTCCCACTCCAGTGTACACTGCCTTTCTCTAAGTGACCTGCCAGCTAAGATTCCAATTGGTAACAATTGCATTTCAAGGCAGCTGCACTATCCATGTGCCACAACGTCACCTGCAGAATTGTACACTGCCTTTTTTTAATGCCCTACCAGCTGAGATTTAAACCCGCAGCCATAGTATCTCAAGACCAGTACACTATCCACTACACCACAATGTCACTGGCTGAAATGTAGCAAATATGGCAATATAAACATACGTGAATGATTACGGCAAGTCTCCAAGGGTAAATTGCGATCGACGGCAAAATAGCCACTGCCTTAAAATAATGATGTATTAGAACAAAGCACTAGAAAATTTGCAAATCAAATTTTGTGAACGGTTCGGAACACTGAATATCCTAAGTTTTACTAGACTCCAACACATCCGTTGAAGTAACCAACGGTAGACTTAACTCCACTCTTAAAGAAACTGATTCACAAATTTCCACTTCCTAAATAACAATTACTACAAGAGCTTTAGCTTTAACTCAAATTTGCAGTGTCACACTCACTTCGGTTCTGTTAATAATTTGTTGTGTAACACTTATTCTAGATTGTGACATTTTGGAGGTAAAAAACGGAGTGAAATTATCCGTATGAGCATTTGTTGGCATACGTGAAGTACGTTTTTGAAGAAGGGTCTAAAAGTTGTTCAAAGGTTCGGTGGATTGATCTCAGTTTTGGTCGCTCTCACAATGAGTGTGACCATGTTTTAGTTTATGGTAACAGCAATCGAATGATCGCGCATTTAAATGAGACCTCTGTTATCTCTTCCTAGTCGCGGGCTAAAAGTACACTTTACAGGATCTCGGCGGACAGAGTTAATTTTTCTCAAGCATATTCGCTTCCTTCACTGTTTCATGGCAATAAACGTATCAAATTTAAGGCATTTTATAGCGAGTTTTTATAATTTGTATTTTGAAAGTCAGGAATTTACTTTCATAAAAGACGCGTTTTTTTAATTTGCTTTCTTCTTTCTTTTTCCCAACAACTTGATTTAGCTGCAGACTTGTTCTAACCAAACTGATAATAGTTTTTAACAAAATGCAAAATATATTTATTGACAATCCAGTGATAGCGTGACACTTTACTTAACTAATTAATACCAACGGGTACCATTAAGGACATAAAAATGGGTATTCTAAATATTGTATTTCTTGCATTAGGCCGCAAGTAGTTACTTACACCATTTTTTTGGGTTTATTGCAACAGTAAAACTATCTAGATTGCCTAGTAGTGATATTAACTTTAAATTTCAATTTGGACTGTACAAAATTTTTAGTATTTTATTTGCAAGTTACGTAACCATAACATGATAATTACCCGATCTCTGACTCACGGATCTGTTGATGTAACATACCGGTATTGTTTTTTCGTTAAGTGTTTTGTTTTAAAAAATGTAAAAATAACTACTGCTAAGTGCCAAAAATATAACATATACTACACTTCGGAGTTATTTTTTGGCTTTGAATAATTTTGAAGTTTGACATGACCCTGTAGAAACGCTTAATTACTTGCTAGGACAATAAGTGCAAAGCATTGAATTGCTAATAAAAAACCTTTGGTATTAAAAATTTTTTGGTGCATTTTTTGGCCAACTAAATAAAAGTCATTGAAATTGTTAAAACTCTGTACACTTTACATAACAATAGCAATTCAAAATTTTATAGCAAAATTAAAAAGATAAATATTTTCCCGATTTTGAAAAATTGAAAACCTTAAATATTAGATAACTATAGCCTACAGCTGATTTTGTTTCACTTTTTTATTATAAAACTAAGCATATTGTTCACAAAATTTTGGCAAGTTTGCAATAGGTTCACCTCTATAACCTATAGATAATCCTTCTGACAAATCTGGCAACTTGAGTGATGAGAAAAGTGCAAAAGAAGATTATGGTTTTGAATCATCAACAATATCGAAAAATACTTCCTAAATCACAGGGGCAAATTTGTGGTCTACCTTAGACAAAAATATCTCAACAAAAATGATGTAAAAAATCAGGAGAAATCTATAGTTAATAATAATGACGCAGGATCGCCGAAGCCTGTGGGATGAAGTCATAAATGTTCAGCAAGACAACGCCAAAAGTCTTTTGAAACTTAAAGTAAACAATACAATAACTTCTTATTTTCAAAATTATTGGTACAGTAGTTATGTAGTCCTTCAAAAAAACTACTATTGATTAATTTCGTTTCACGTTTTTATGGAGTTTGAATTTATAACGGATTTTTCAAACAACAAAATTGCAATGCAAAGGATATATAGAACTTTAAAACTGTGCAATACATATTACATGATTTGAGCTAGAATGTCAAACAAGCTGTGCAAAGCACAGATATTTTGAGTCATTAAAAAAAGTCGTTTGAATATTTATATTAGGTTGTTGTGAGCACCTCTTTTGATTATATATTCTTACAAAACACAAATTTAATTTTACTAAAAATGTTGCAGTTTAGTAAAAGACATAGCTAGAATTTCCTGATTGGGAAGCAAAGGCTGTTTTAAACAAATAACCCGGATGAATGGCAAACGAAATTGGGCAACTTCAGGTACTTTTTATTGAATCCATATAACTTGTTTTGCTACAATGTGTTAATTTCCCAAAAACAAAGTTAACAACCTATTTTTTTTTGTAAGCTTTTTTGATATTTTTGGTATCTAGCAAAAGTTAAAACTTGTTTTCTTTTTGAAGATCAAATTTCTTGAGTGACTTTTCTGTAGGCTGTTTTCGGGTGTGTCAGCGCTGAGAAACCGTTGGAACAGTAAATATTTCCTTTTTTGGCAACTCTGCAATTTGTTTTTCGCTTAGCTTGGTCTATCACTTTGTTTCAAGCAACCGTGTTTTTGTGCTACAACGCGTCATTTTCATCTTAATTAATCGTTTGAAGACATAGTTACGGACTAAATTTGCTTGGAAGCCGCTTAATTAGTTGCTAGTAGCCTACTGATATTTTCGGTTTAAAGCCGATTTGCAGAAAGGTAAGGGTAGGCTAGGAATAAAATCTGTTGATTAAAACTGTACTGAAAAATAGTATGTGACTATTGCCTGTGTTATTTAGCTGAGTGTACAAGGTTTTTTAGTGGTTGTTGTCTGTCTTGATTATGCCAATAAAGTGCTGTGAATCCATGAATTGTGAAGGTCACTGATTGCGTTAGGCAAAAGGACAGAAGCCTACTATCTCCCATCTGCTCTTTCGAGTAGGATCCGCGTTGGCGTGCGTATTCATGGGATGTTGAGCCTTACAGGGTGCAAACAAACGTGTACAACTTTTTC
Source organism: Trididemnum clinides (assembly GCA_963675345.1). NCBI lineage: Eukaryota > Metazoa > Chordata > Ascidiacea > Aplousobranchia > Didemnidae > Trididemnum > Trididemnum clinides. The sequence continues at coordinate 28,966,759 of OY776300.1, read as the reverse complement.
TGTTTCTGGAGGTCAAGTTTTAAGCCACACGCTACCCCCTCAAAATTGCAGGAAATAATGATTGGGATCAAAAGGGGTCCGTGGCATTGTTTCCTCTCCTGGCGGCGCTCTAGGGCCCAATAGCTTTGCTTTAAAAATAGAATTCATTGCTGTGGCACAAAATATCTTTACCGAATTTGTGCCACTTTTGCAGTGAGCTTATAGTATTTGTTCCTTTTAATATTAAGCTAGTTATAAAAGTTTTAGGCCTATATAAGAAGCATAAAGAAGATAGGGTCTGCATCACCCCATCTAGCACCAAAAAATAACTCAATTTATTGTTAATTCTACATAAAAATAATTCAATACTTTCACTGCCAACATTGATTTTTTACGGTTACCCACGGCAATGTAATTAAATAATTACTATATTGTGATATATCTTGTACCTTGCCTTATCTCATAAAATACTCTAAGGCCTACATGTATGGCGCATCCGACACGGGTTGGTAGAAGAGTTGGCGCTTTGCATAAAAAGCTTGGCCACCCCTGCTCTAAGCCAATGGTTCTCAACCTTTTTTATTTCTAGAACCAAATTTCAAACCTCAAGATTGTAAGGAGTCGCATGCAAACAACGCAAGTTAAAATAGCAACAAAACAAAACTCAAGCATGTATTGTAAAATAACAACGACAGCAAAACTCAGGTAAAGTATAAAGACCAATTTAATGCGAAAGTTGACATTGGCTTCGACTTTTGATAAGTTTATCAAAACGGGACGCAATCGTGGAGGATGCAATACACAAAAGCTGCTTGAGATGATCATCAGTCAATCGGTTGCGATATTGGTTTTTGATTCTGACCATTTTGCTGAAAAGTGCTTTATATACGTAAGTTGATCCAAATACAGAGGCATTTTTCAATGCGTTGGCAATCAGATTGGGATATTTTCCCTCCGGCACTCGACTCCAAAAGCCAATTAGACCTTCACTGTGAAATGCTTGTCTCAGCTCGACATCTGACTGCATATCTAGCAGCTCCAATGAATAATTATCAGGAGCGGTCGTTGCATATTTTGACATAGGATTTGCAAGCATTTTCATCACAGGCAAGAAAGAATTCATTTCGATAATGCGGCGCTCGAATTCATCGATCAAATTGCTAATAAGTCTATTGTATGCATCGAAAGATCCGTTGGTTTTATGGTTTGAAAGTGTTGGAAAATGTGTTGTTACACCACTTGCAAACTTCATTTTCCAAAGAGAAAGTTTTTCAATGAAGGCAGATGTTGTGCTGTACTAATCGTGGCAAAACTTATTGTTTTCTTGTGATGTGCGATTTAAAGATGAAAGATGTGTGGTGATATCGACTATGAACGCTAAATCAGCAATCTGTTCTTCATTGCCAAGCTGAGGGGTGTCCTTCTTTCCTTCGACAAATGTTTTAATCTCCGGAATAAGGTCATGAAATCTTTTGATGCATGCTGCTGTTGTAGTTGTTGTGATTATCCTTCCGCTTCCTCTGGATGGGGGTACGGCACGAACGGCAATTCAGGTTCATACCTTCAACCTAATTGAAATTAGGCTAGGGCAGGGGTTCCCAACCAGGGGTGCGAAGCAGCATCCTAGGGGGTGCGAGATGGTCATTCAGATTTTTCAAAAATTTGTCACTGGTTATTAACGCTCTGAAGTGAAAAGAACGATCAACTCAGGTTTGATCTCCAAAAAAAATAAGGCGATAGCTGAATATGCCAACAAACTTCACGCCACACAAGTGGTGACCTTTTTTTTTTTTTTTTTTTTTTTGGAGAACACCGCCGAATGTGGCCTAATTTTGACTTGGAAGCTTCAAGACATCTCTACACGCTTGAGGGCAATGACCAGTTATGAATGTTAGCGTGGCAGATGAGCAGTCATAATAAGGCCACATTCAGCGGTGTTCTCCAAAAAAAAAAAAAAAAAAAAGAAGGTCATCACATGTCTAGCGTGAAATTTGTTCGCATTTTCAGCTATCGCCTTTTTTTTTTTTTGGAGATCAAACCTGAGTTGATCGTACTTTTCACTTCAGAGTGTTAGTGTTAGTGCATGGCCTTATTCTTCACATGTTGAAATACTATAGGGGTGCGAGAACATTTTAAGATATTTTAGGGGTGCGAGAACATATTATAACAATATAGGGGTGCAGGCCATTAAAAAGGTTGGGAACCACTGGGCTAGGGGAAGATGGCAGCCCACTTCGAATCAGTCTTCAGTGACTGGTAGCCCCACCACCAACAAGGCGGACTACCATTGGTGGGTACCCAAGAGTTGTCTTTTAAGACATGCTGGGTTAGCAACTTCACAATTGTAACTCGGTGAAGTACGGGAGGGCCACCTGTTTTCCACATAAAGGTGGAGGCGTCCCGTCAAGTGCCTTGCCCAAGGACACAACAAGCAAACTTGCCGGCTTGCTTTCCACACTATCCCCTTTTATATGCTGAGCACCAAGCAGGGAAGCTGTGAATACTGTTCTTTAAAGTCTTTTGGTATGAATCGACTTAAGGAATGAACCCCAGGTCTACCGCCTGCAAAGCGGACACTCTAACCACTACGCTATCGCGCTGGTAAAGCATGTAGCTCGGTTTAACCATCGTACTGCAGTGAGCATGACCAGGTTACCATAGTCAGTATCAACATCAGCGAGAAACTTTTTGAACTTACCATGGTTAAGTGCATTTGCTCGAATCCAATTTACTGGTGAAATTACTACCCTCGTCGCTTTAGACATGTCCAAAGACTTAGCAGCAAGGCGTTCTTGATGCAAAATGCAATGATGCCAAGTCATAGAAGCAAGATCATTTTCTTCACGTAAATTATTGACGAGTTCTTGTTTTGCCCCAAGCACCGAAGGGCACCCATCGGTTGCCACTGCAAACAACTTTGATGGGTCCAATTGTGTTTCCAATAAAGTAACCTGAAATTCACGAAATGTATCTGTTCCTTTTGTTGAGCCATGAATGGATCTCAAAGTGACATATTTCTCAAAAATCGTAAGTCTGGCATGACTCTCCGGATAAATACAGCCAATTGCTTTGTATGGGCAAAGTCTTTTGAGGTATTAAGTGCGACAGAGTAGTAAACAAAATTTTTTGACTGGAGAAAAAGCTGGTCACGTTGGTCATTGGATATGCATTCAATGCGTCGAGTTACCGCATCATTACTAAGCTGTAATTTTTTAGCTTTAAGTTGAATGCTGGTAGAACAACATTCTTCAGCAAATATAACAATAGCTTGCTTCATAATTTTACCATCTGAATGCGGTTTCATATTGCAGGCAAGTAGATGGCTCACCTTGTAAGACGTCTGAGTCATTTCTTCGGATTTATTATGCTTAAACATACAGTACTCGTTTGCTGCTTTCGTGCTGACTTAAGCGACTCCAACTTTCTATTACTTGATTTTCCTCTATAGCAATCATACTTTCCTGAATAACTTTTGCAGTGCCTCTCCACATTAAAAGATTTAACACCACTTATCACTGCAGGGCACAAAAGACAATGTGCTTGGTTATCTATTTCAATTTGAAATGTATTTCTCTTCCTAACCACTTTGAAACGCTCAATTTTTTGCTGAAGAGTGCGAGCTTTTTTTGAAGGTTTTCTTGACATTTTGTTTGACAGATTAACAGCTAAATATTTTTTACGAAACTACCTGAACTGTATGTAGTGTACGGGCTAGCTAGCTTGTGATTACTGAAAAACAATGAAATTAGTTGTGCAACAAGAAATTAGTTTACTGAAACGTAACCATTGTGAAAAAACAATCGAAAAAGACACTATGACATCGTTAAAAAAGCTACACTCAAAAAGACCTAGCTCTAGTCTTCTCGCTACCAGGATATCAATTCAACAACTGGTTTCGCATCGTTTTTACGTTACTTCAGTCTTTGAATTTCAAGTCACTGATTAATTTTCAAAGGGCTGATGAGAGCCGCAGAAAGGATAGTTAAGAGCCGCGGTTGAGAATCACTGCTCTAAGCTCTTGCTATGTACATATTTTTAACAATAACCTCAAAGAATAAGAAAACTAGGGATGATATACATTGCAGTGTTGCCATAGATAAATATATATACAAACTAAGATATATCACATCCCCCCCATAGATACAAGGCAACATAAATTAACCCCAACATGCGCGATATATGTGCAGTAGAGTGTACTCACTCCATTACAAGTCATTAAAACGGCTGGGGCGCCGAGACATTCTTCTTGACCGTCGAGGGGAGGTATCTGCCTGTTCATCATGGTTCTCATCGAAAGCCTGCCGAGTACGACGAGGTCCATCTTCTTCATCACCAGAACCAGTGCAAGGAAAAGAACGATTGTGGTGCTCAGTAGCGCATGAGGTCAGTGGTTTGCAAAGGTGGATTCTGTTTTGGCGAATAATTAGTCCCGAATCGAGTTTGATTAGATAACGTTATTGTGCTTGATAGCATTCCATCACTTGGCCATATCTATCCCACCGTTTTGTGTTAATGTTCTGCACACAGACGGGGTCACCAACCTTGAGTTGTGTTAATGGTTTAGCACCTCGGTTGTAGTATTTTTCCAACTTTTCCTTTCTTCTGGCTGCTTCCCTGTCAATTCGTAGTTTGTCGTCGTGCCAGTTGTGCCAGCCAGAATAATGTGCTTTTATGACATGGAATAGCATCTTAAACAGAGTGGCCATATAGCATTATGGCAGGGGATAGTCCAGTGGACTTCTGTGGCGTATTCTTCCATTGGAGAATTTCTTTTACCCACTCCTCATTAGTGCACAACGGTTGCCCTCTGCCACGCCAACATTTGCGTACCAAACCTTTGGCCCACTTCACGGCAGACTCCACAACAGAATTACCTTGGGGATAGTGAGGCGAAGACGGGCACCACTCGACACCCCAACATGCAAGAAACTCGTTTAGTTCCGTTGAGCCAAATGGAGGACTACCATCACTTCGTAGTACGTCGCAAACAGCTGTGTTGATAAATCATTCACGTAAACAACTGATTAACGAGGCGGCGTTATATTTGGAACAGGGCCCTTGACATCAAAATACCCAGAATACCAGTCCACAATAACCAGGATTTTTCACCGTTAAGATCTAACTAACCTGCTGATATGATTTGAAAGGCGTGTGTCACAATCGGTATATGCTGCATAGGCTCTTTCACATTGCTAGGCCGATCAAATTCACACTTCGAGCAGCTCTTACATGCATTGTCAATTTCTGGCCAATAAACTATTAAACGGGCCCTTGTTTTTGTATTTTCAATGCCCCTGTGTGAGGCGTGCAAATCAGCTAGCAAATGTTTACGCTGGTTAGCAGGAATAACCAAGCGAGTACCTTTGAGAACAAAGTCATCGTTGCTGATTAACAAGTCGTCACGAACATTCCAATAAGGGTGAACTAATTCGGGTAACTCATGTTTATGCTCAGGAAAACCTTGCAGAACTTGGGTTTTTAATAATTGGTATTTTAATCATTTTCGGTTGCGTTTCTGATACGTTTGAGTCAAAAGGAGCAATCGGCCTTTTGAGCCTGTGATAAGTGGCACATTCGAAGGAAAAGAGTTTGTATTTCACCATGTGCTTCGTCGCTTTCATCTGGCTATCAACCGGGTGGCGTGAAAGGGAGTCCGCTGCTTTATTATGTGACTCAGGGATGTATTCCACAGTAAATTTGTAGTCCATTAACTTAAGGAAGCTTCTCAAAATTCTAGAATTACCTACATGGTCAAGTTTCCGTTTGTTGCAAATGCTAACCAAAAGACGGTGATCGGTGAACAGTTTAAAAGTTGTACCTGTCAGAAAGGTGTGGCATTTACTTGTGGCCTATTGTATTGCTTGTAGTTCGAGCTCAATGGGAACGTATCTGGTTTTAGCAGAAGTCAATGTTCTTGACCCTGTTTGGATCGTTTTCTAACTGTGGTCAGGTTGCTGTTGCTTTAGGTAAAATCCCAGACCGTTCTTCAAATTCGCGTCTGTAAAGAGCTGCAGGGGGGGCTCCTGGTCTAAAACAAGCAATTACTTTGTCGCTTGTCAAAATGTCTTTGGCCTTTTGAAAAGCCAGTGTCTGTTCTTTGGTCATATTAAAAGGGTCAGCAGTCTTTTTTAAGAGCGGTCGTAAAGGCTGTAAGGCAGTTGCCAAGTCTCTGTTAAAGGGGGTCAATTGATTGGGCCATTCCTTGAAATGACTCGGGCTTACTAAAATCTTTAATAGCGCTTAATACTTTATCTTGAATTTTGTAGCCACGATCACTGAAGACAATTCCAGCAAAAGTTATTTTTGATTTGGCAAAAGCAAATTTATCACGTTCTAATGCAATGCCACGTTTGCGGGCATCGGCTAAAAATTTCCGAACAAAGGTAGCGTGGGTGGTCAAGTCATCAGCTGAGTACACAATGTTTTCGTCAACAACTTTAGCAATGTTAGGTAATCCTTGCAATTCTTTAGACATTCGGCAATTGTAATGTTTACTGATAGAGTTGATGCCAAACGGTGCACGTTCAAAGTGAAAACGGCTAAAAGGAGTTTAAAATGTGGTCAAATTTTTACTTTCTTGTTCAAGTTCGATTTGATGATAGCCTTTCCAAGAATCAAAAGTGGAAAATAAACTTGCATGATCTGCTTGGATGTTTTAAACTACTTCAAGCACACTTGGGCTTTAGTAGCGCACACAGTATTTGTTTAAATGTCGAAAGTCCACGCACAACCTTATCTTATTATTGTATTGTCCATTACGGTTACGTTTGGGTTCAACAATTATAGGGTTCACCCATTCAATTGCTTCGGTAACAGGGGTGATGATACCTTCACGTAGAAGTTCGTCTAATTCATTTCTCAAAGCTTGTTGATAAGCAATTGGTATAGGTCGGGCTTTGGAGACAACAATGCAATTCAGGATCAACGGGAAGGAGAATCGACGAATCAGACAAACTTATTCTATTCAAAGAAGTGGGTGCCTGTTCTGGCGGGTTCACAGAAGATTCAGCTCAGTGAATTACAACGATGTTTAGTTGCTACAACAATCCCACAGACAACGATGGGGTTTTGATATTTTTAAACAAAACTATTTTGAATCGGCTTGCTTGCACCCGTAAGAGAATCTGGCATCAATGTAGCCATCTGGGACCATTTGTTCCCCGGTTGCTGCAACCGTGTTGCACATCTCAGCGGTAGGTGTTTGTAAACAACTAGGTGT